>VWPW01026669.1:191351-316054 GCA_013389825.1 Crypturellus undulatus | reverse complement strand
AAAAAAAAAAAAAAAAAAAAAAAAAAAAAGGCACTGTTAATTACAGTGTGGGACACACCAAAAACTCCTACTGGCCTACCAAGTAGGAAACAAGTATAGCACAGTAGCAGAGTAAATTGAATTCTTTAAGAATGAATTGCAAAAAGTAGGTAAGTTGATTCCTGTAGCAGTAGCTGATGCTTCAATGCAGGTCACTGCAAAGTCTCAAAATGAGGTTTTGCAATTCTTTTCTTAGTTAAATGGGGATACAGTGCAGACCCTATGAAGCTTTAACCACAAAGAAAGGAACTAATTTACTGGACCAGACCTTTAGCTGACAAACAGCAGAGCAGTTCCTCTAGCTTCAATGAGGATGCACTGATTTATCTCAGTTGATGGTTCAGCCAAAAGGTTTTAATACCTGGAAGACTAATCACTTTATTTACATTTTACAGCATTGAATGGCAGAGGGGAATTGGAAGGGGGTCATAACTTTCCTCCTAAGAATAGCCCATTGATAAGGTTTGCAAGTTTTAAGGTATTACTTTGTAATAAGGTTTGCAAAGTTTATTTTACACAAAGACAGAACTATATTTCCTGTGGGGTGTAATGGGTTATAACTTTATAACTTTTTTTTTTTTTTAAAAGATAAGCTGAAGTACAGACTATTTGAGGTAGTCCTAACCTATGAAATGAATGTTTACTCCTGATTTTAATCATGTCATTAAAAGCTCTAAGAGTATTGATCACTAACCAAAGTTTTATGGAAGATGGAGTGTGGAAAAGGAGAAGGACTCACCTCTTGAAAAGGCAATAGATAATAAAGATGACTTAAGGAACCACAGGAGGATTTCTGTGGTCTCCGATGTTCACTACACTATGATAAAGGCTTTGCTCAGGAAATTCATCCTCAGTCCAGTAGTCTCAATTTTTCTATTTATCTCTGCAGTTAAGAGTGTGCACACTGACTGAAAGAACATAGGTAGGATAGGGATACCTATGGGATACCCTGAGCTAGGAAAAGGATACCTATGCTGGCATCACTAGAAGAACAGAATGAATGGGAGGAGAAAAGGGTGTCTGTGAGAAATATCATCACCTTTTTGACTGAGAACCAATCACGAGGGTTCCACAGAGACTCCTGACTGAATTCTTGTCCCTTAACAGAATAGGGCTGGTAATTTTGCAGACTGCCATGCTCAAATTTGAATATGGTGAATCTCAGTAGAGGATAAATTATCTGTTCTTATTTATTTATTTATGCAACACCACTCCCAGAAGCCTGAGCAAAAGCAAGAGGAGTAGAAAATGGTTAGGATAATCAAAATGAACAATGTCAATGTAGAGAAATCAGAGTTCTGTGCAGGTTTAAAGCAAGGACCAGGAGATGCTAAAATGACCGACTTCAAGTCAGCCTTAATAGCCTGCCATATAACAAAAGACAAAGCAAGCATACATCCCTAAATGATATGGAGGGAGTAAAAGGGAAAGAGCCAGACAAACAGCCATCACTGATGGATAACAGTGGACTACAGTCGTCTGTCAGTCTATTCTGATAAAAGGAGAAAGAACCAGGAAGAGCCAAAGAGATTTTTTTTAAACTGGAAATTTTAAACTCAGATTTTTAATTTCTGAGCCATCAACATAAAACGAAAACTCTGGCGAGATTAGGACAGTAGTTAGGGGTTGGCAATAATGGAAAAGATAAATGGAAAGTATCTAATGCAAGTAGCACATGATGCCCTGACTACCTTGAGGGCAGCTAGAGAAACAATGACCGTCAGTAACAGTCTGTAGTACAACCATTAGTAACAAGACTTGAATAAACAGTAGAAAAGCTTATTTATGGTAAATCTTAGTATAAATCAGCTACTGTTTTCTAAAGAATAAGTAACTTTACTGACTTGCATATAAAACCACAGCCTACTGAGGCTAGTTTGAGGTTGCCTGTAGCAGTGACAGAAACGCACCTTCGAACTAGGCATCTACACAGGAGAAATCTGTAATTGGGCTTTTTTTTTTTTTCTTCCCATCTCCGGCACTGGTTGGAAAACCAACTAGAATAATAAAACAGCAAACTCCCTGCTTTGGAGGCTAAATGGATAAAATGTATTAAGAAATGTCCCTTCTCTTTGGGTTAAAACAGGAGTAATTTACTTGCAAGCAAACAAATGACAACTCACTTTTTGAATTTTGTACTAAACTGAAGTATATGAAATAGAAATAGCTTGTAGATAGCCCTCCCCCACAAAAGAAAAAAAAATAGTTTGTTTTGCAACAACAGGCAGTTGTTGTAATTGCACAGAACTGTTATGCTAATAGTTTGCAACAGTGAGCAGTATCTGTATTATCTGTTCCCTGGACTAGTCAGTCTGGACTAAAAAGGTAGTGTGTGGAGCAAAGCAGATAATTTTCTTCCAATGCCACAGATTCAAACATCTGTGATGGCTAAATAAATTTTAATAAAGTAACAAATATTATCCAAATAAGGCAATATGTCTATGCAAAGTAAATAATGTAGAATGATAACGTCAGTTTAAAATTGTGCACTAAGTTTCCTAAAGCCATACAATATGTAAGTAGGCCCAGTCTTCACCATCGGAGGTAGAAAATGCTACAGCACTTTCTACAAGATAAAGCAGCAGTAAATCTGATGCTTGGCTTAAGAGACAGTTATTTTATCAAAAGAATATTAGCTAAATTCAGAAGAGCTCTTCCAATTTTGTAGGGCAATGAGGTCTCTGTTCAAAGCTATGTCAGAAAAATGATGCTCCACTTGCCATATAAAATCCAGACACTGTAAATAGGTTCAAACACTCTCTTCTCTTACAGATATGGGTCTTAAAGACATGGAATGGCCCTTCTTGCGAGTTTGTTCCTACAGAAAGGAGGCACTTTTTGAAATATCCAGTGAGATGCCAAACTGATAAATACAAGCTCCAAAATAGACACGCAGATTGTGACTTTCTCTACTGGAAACAAACATTGTTTCCCATAGTACTGCTACAAAGCTTTGCTTTTCAGGATCCAAAGAGAAACTCTATGTCACTTTGTCCTTCTGGACTTTTCTTGTGTTTCTCCTCTCCTCTTTTAGTTTATTAAAGATCCATTCCTTTCATCTCTCAGAAAAAAACTTGTTTCTTTAGTACTCAAAATTTCTGTGCAAATAGGGGGGACTTTGTCTTGCTCAAGGAGATTTTGTTCAAGGAGGAACAGGACTAAAAAAAAGAGATATTTGTCTCTACCTTGTCAGTTGAAAAGTCAAGGGTAAATATAAATATGTGTTCCACAGGAAGAAGTTTTATTCATGGCAGACCTACCTAAGCTGAATTTCATATTGTCCGGCATGACGAGACTGCACGTTCCTCAAGATCAGTGTGAAGATGTCTTCATTTTGCAGAATCTCATATCCTGCTCCTGGTGTTATTTCTTGTCCATCTTTAAACCAGTGAACAGTAGGGAAAGGATCTCCAGCAATGGCACAAGATATAAGGACATTTTGCCCAGGAACTGCAGTCACTGATCTTGGTTTGCTAATAAACCAAGGCTGGATACCATCCTGAGGTTCTGTAGTTTACAAACACAGTTTACAAATCAAGAGAAAATATAATGCATAAAAGAAACTAATAAACTTTAGGTGAGGAAATTGCAGAGAAGCAAATTTATTTTGAACCCTTAGAGCATAAATTTTTAATCTGGTAAGTCAGGCTTTAATTTTGGAAGTAACTATCATTGGTATTAATATTTATCACTTACTTGGCACTTTATTGGCTCAACCCAGGCTTATATTAAGACCAAAAAAAAGAGACTTTAAAGCTGCCCTAAAAGGAATCTTGAAGATTTGTCCTTGAAGAACATGGGCAGGAATAGCTTTAAAGGCAAGTGACAGCATTATGACTGCTGTGCAATTCAGAGGTCATATAGTAAATCATCACTGGCAATAGCATAAAACTGCATTTAATATAAAACACCGACCCTGAGGCTAGACCTCAGGGAATGTTAGAGAACAGAGAATGGTCTGAATTTAGAGCAGACAGTGATGACAGACTGCAGATCCACTCCACGAGGCACAGCTCTCTGCAATCCTGGGGTTAAGACCATTTATATGAAAAATAATAAATGTTTCCTATCAATTTCCCATAATTCTAAGTAATGATGATATGAAAATGTTGGATTACAGTAAGATTAGCCAAGTTCTAGTATCATGATGCTAGTAAATGCCCAAATCAGAGGAGGTATTAAGTAATTCTGTGTTTACTGAGGGTTTTATATCATACATGAATATTCAAAGTCAAAATTTGAGGACCTTGATCCTCAAACTATAGAAATCACTCTTCACCTGTTACCAGTACAGAGCCACTATTAAAGAAGCCAAGATTCCTGGCTCCTGGGCAGCTTTTCCAAATGCTCAGTGCTTTAATTGGAAAGAAAAACATCATTACATGGTTTACATTTAGTCCACAGCTAAGTAAGCCTTATAATCTGAAGCTGCGTTTAGCAGAAGTTTTGCACTGTCCCTTGGAATAGGACTGAGGAATGCATTTTTGAAACAGTAACATAATGTTCCTGAGTGAAAAGATTTTTTTTTTTTTTTAAGTTCCTTCTGCTCAATATCCATGTTAATTCAGATGCAGAGACTAAAGTATCCTTCACAGCAAACCTTATAAACACTCATCCACTTTAAACACACACTCCTCCAGCATATCAGAATGATTTTCTTTTTGCATTTCCTAAGGTGGAGAAGAACTTCATACCTTGTACAGTCAAAGTAGCCTGAGTTTGAGTCTCTCCTAAGTCATTCCAGGCTTCACAGGTGTATTTGCCTGTGTCTTCAGGAAACACTTCCTGGATGTACAGACTGTACTCATTGCCCTTCTTCTCAAAGTGAAAATCTTCTGTCTCCTGGATTTCTTTTCCATTGTGTAGCCAGATAATTTCAGGAGGTGGGTTAGCTTAAAAAAAAAAAAAAAAAAAAGGAGGGGAAAAAATCTGAGATAAACACAAAATCCAAATGAATGAATAAGTGTGAACACAACAGGCAACAGGCAGGGAAAATGATTTGTAGATACTATGAAGGCAACTATCACGGGTTTTGAATGTCTAAGATCATAACAAGACCAATCTCTTCTACAATACTAATCTTGTCACCAGCTGACAGGTATTCATTCAGTTCACAGCACAGGCTATTGGTCTCAGTCCTCTGAGACTTACTTCTAGTTGAACAGGAGGGCTGTTGATGACAATAAATTGATTATTCCAATAAAAAGACCCTTCTATTGGTCTGAACATTAGGCACTGGCCAATGTTCATCCAGCCTAAGGATCAGATAAGGCAATCCTAGTTTTTGCTTCTTAAAACCTGGTTCCTTGAAACATTATTTGCAAATACAAAACCACTTGCTGGAGAAATGGAGAGCAATAAAATGTGCACAATGTAGCAGCAGCAGTAATATTTTTAAAATAATATTTCTTTATGACTACATACCTGATACCTCCACTGTCATTATCACTTGACTTCCATCCATTACTTTGAGGTCAGTTAGGCCTTTAATGAAGATGGGTGCAAAAGCCTTGTTTAGTTTAACAGCCTGCACACTTTCCACCTTCTTGCTGCTCTTCTTTTCTGTGAAGTCAAAAGAGAAGAAAAAAAAGGGGGGGAGGGGTATTTCTTACCAGGATTTCTCTCAATGAGCTTCAACTGCTTTTATGTTCAAACTGACTTTGAATCAGTGGCTTTGCTACCAGCCCCAGAGAATAGCACGGTAACCACCCCAATATAATTGTTCACTCTTGGCAACAGTCCAAGAAGAAAGGGGAATGAAACTCTCCTTTCTTCAAAGAGCTTCCCATATCGGTGTTAACATACATGGTGTAGTAACACACAGAAATTTGAATTAATTTTCATCATGCTCACGTGCAAAAAAACAGCATCCTTGTAACTCAATGCCTTTTACTTGTTCTAAATTCACAATTAAAAAAAAAAGGTTAAAATACATGACAAAGTGTTCTTGTCATAATTGATGAGTTATACATTTAAACTCACAGGAATATAGCATGTGCCACACTATGAAACTACAAAAGCATTTTGTTTGCTAGACTGCCAGTTTCAATTGGGTTTGAGTATAACAGATCAGTTCATCATACTCCTCTGCTGTATTATACTTAGCCAACTATATAATTATGGGCAAGATTGAAACCTGAGCATTTCCAACATCTGTAATGGTCTTTTCTGCCTCAGATTTACAGGTTATGAAGCAAGCTTACTCAACTGTACAGTATACCAGACTAGAAAGATACTTTTGCTTTAAAGACCTGAGCAAAGACACATCTGGAACCAAGGCAGTGATCATTACCAAATGTAGGAAGTCATAAATATTTATTAGTCACTTGGATACACTTTTTGATTTGCTTCCCTGTGTTCTCTTACATCTTGCCACTATAATGCCAACTCTACCTTCTGTCCATACATGAAAATAATTATGTTTTAATTATTCCTACCTTGAAAAATTTCAAAAGTGTTATCAGAGCACCCAAAATAACATTACAGCAGCATGAGGTGCCAGGCTGGAACAAAGCAGCCATTTATAAAAGGACAATTACTGGAAAAGCTGGAAGCATCTCACTGAGCAAAGTTACTGAACCTCCTGGAGGCCAAAAGTTAAGCTTCTCCCAGAGTTATTCAAGCTCTACATAAATTTGGAAGCTGCTTGGAGAGGAAGTTTTTCCCTCTTCTCTAGCAAAGCTTTTTCTAGCCAAAGTCCTGCTCTGCTGGCTTATGTCACAGGTCTTTCCTTGGCACTGCGTAGAGATACACTGATGCATGGGAGAAAGGAAACACAGGAGCCGAGACCTGCTCCACTCACTGCAATGGACTTAGCCCTCAAATGCATGAATTACCATCAGGCCACACTGATAAGTCTTAAGGCTTTTTATAGCACATACTTGGAAGTGACTAATGCTGTAAAGAAAAGAGCCATGAATTTTGGTCATTCACCACATTCCTGTATTTGCTACTGTTTTCTCAGGAAAATTGCCGCACACACCTGCTGCACTGGGTGCTACCAGCACACAGATCTTCACTATATTTCTAAAGCCTTGCAGAAAACTCTCTTGCCGCTCAGACAGAAAGAGATCTGGCAAGGGAAGAAGAAATTCGTAAAAGATGGACAACAAGAAGAAAGGAGGAAAAGGGGAAAAAAATGAAAGTAGTAAGGCAGGGAAGGAACATGGAGAAAAAAAGGGAAAATGAGTTGAAATTACTCTTGAGAAGGCTAATAGTGACTAGTCACTAAATTTGCTGATAGTGACTCCAACAGCAACTCTCCCAGAACGGACCAAGCTGCCTCCTGCAGAGCCCCAACACAGGCGAGACTGTGTGCTCGCAGCACTACACATCCCTCACAGATTGCTCTTTGCTTTAGTAGACCAACCTACCTGCCCTGTGCAGTCTAAATACAAAGATTAGGAAGGCAATACAGTGTAACAGCCTCAGTTTATTGAAAAAATGGGTAGCAGGATACAGAACAAATAGCCTAAAATCTCCTTCCAAAAACAATTTTTCAACAATGCTGACTCTTCCCAAACAAGTGCCACAAATATAAAAAACTTCAGGCCCTTGAATAAAATGAACTTCCTGCACAGGGGAGTAAAAACCTTAAAAGGAAGAAAGCAAATCATTCACAGGGCAGGCCCTCACCCCTAAAAGAGTAATCTACAGGATAGAGGATGAGCCCTTAAAACTGATCAATGCTCATTATTTTTAAGTGATGCTTCCTAACAGATATTAAAGGAACTTGGCTAAACATCACAGGAATCTTAAAAACAGCGTTTACACTGAATTTAAGCAGTGTGTAGGTGTATGCTGATCTCTTTTTTTTACTACTTTAAGAGAAGATTATGATGGTGGCTAAGCTGCAAATGTAACAGAAATGTTACAGCATATGTTGAGTTAAAACTTTAAGGGCATAGCTTCAACAGCTCAAGAACAGTTACTGAAGAGATGAATGAGTTATTTCATTAGGGGGTGCTGAGTGTAATTATGCAGAGGAACATTAAGATGGACCATTAAGTTTGAAATATTGAAAACTTTAGGATCACTCCAGGGGCAGAAACAAAGGCAATTTTGTGTATATAACATTCCTGAAGACATTCCTATGTTTGTAAACCTATGATATGGCATGAACATTGTCTGATTTAGACCAGTTCACTGGACTAATATAATACTGACTAATAATATAGATTGGTCTAATAATATAGACTGGTCTTATGTATCCTTAAGCTTAATTGACTGAATGTGAAATACAGCAGATCCAATCTCTTCCTATTACTTTAATGCACTCTGATCACCTACAGCCATTTAACAGCTCCCTTACCACTCTTACTTCCTTTTACTTTGAATTAGGGGTAGCTTTGCTTTTAAGAATGAACAGAAGGAATGTAGCAGATCACAGACATCAATATTGTCATAATGTGTACACAAATTTAAGTCTAAGCAGTTAATTTCGCCCCTTGCCTTCCCTTCCCTAGTCAGCTTTCACCACCGCCGCAAGTTCATCCCAGGGTGACCATGACACTTCAAGAGGAATAGCAGAAAGCACTATATAGGATGGGCTTGATAAAACACAGGTGCATTTTATTAATTTTTGGACCACACAGCTAGTTTACTTTATTGTAGCTTATAAAAACAGCTATAATTTTTAACCACAACTGTTGACTTTGCACAGAAAGCCAAATCATCCAAGATAATACACAAGATATGATTTCTCAAAGGCTGCTGGTAGAGCACCTGAGTCCCAAAAGCTCTAATAAAATTCCCAGCTCAAAAGGACTAACCATCTTTTCTTGGAGCTGAACTCTAGCTTAATACATAAGCCCAGCTGGGATGTTCTCTGAAGAGCAATGGTCTGTGATTTCAACAGGCTTTCAGCAAGGTGTTACAAAGGGCGATAGATTTAAATGCCCATCGCAATGACCTCACATAGTTCCTGTGCCTTTTTTTTTTTTTTATTTGTTTGTTTGGTTGATTCTTTCTATATACTTTAAAATGCATGGATTTTGGGAAATAGCAAGTAATAAAATGCACAGCTCAGGGGGAAACAAATATAACACTCCACATATATCACTCCAAGGAGTGCAGTCTGGGAGACCAGAAATAGTAAGCAAAACCACCTTATATACCACATATGTTTTACACCAAGCAAGAATAACATAGGCTTTTCCCACAGCATTTTCCTACCCCAAGGGTTCATTTTTAAGAAAGACAGTCTTNTTTTTTAATTTATTTTTTTTTTATTTTTATAAGAAAGACAGTCTAGTAAGCATCCAAGGCTATTTTTAAAAATAAGTCATTTAGGATATTAAATCCTCAGACATTAAGGAGAATTCATAGCCTTCCAGTTTCTTAAGAAAAAGCAGATTCTCAGCATTTTTTGGAAGGCAATAAGGAGGAGATAAATTGCCTCTGATGTACAACTATTTGTATTCATCTCTTTTTTTAACTTCATGGGCTGATGTAATCAATAATAGATTAATCTATCTACAGCTACCATATCAAGCATCTATTGATCTATTAACATCTATTAATGGCGATATAAGTTATTATATCTATAATCTATAGCAATATCTATATATCTATAATTTAAAGCAATAAATAATTCTTTGCTATTCTTTGGCTCTTCCCATTCCAGGATTTCAGAAGTACCTTGCATCAATTTAAATTTCCCATATCTTTAGACTGGAAATTGTTACAAGACAATTATTTCTGTTTGCTATGAGCCCAAGCCAAACATTTGAATGCTGGAAAATCTAGACTTGAATCAGAATTTGGTGCTTGAAACATACTTGCAACATGCTGTACATACTGTAAACATACTTGTATTGTACAGTGATTTGCAGCAGTGAGTTACTGTGCTGAAAGTGTAAGTGCATAACTGAAAAAAGGGAAAAATCCAGGCTATCATACATAGTTAATTTAACCTACTACAAACCAACTGTGCAATAGACATAAATGAAAATGAAAAACAAACTGTTTACTTTCTAAGGTAAAAGATACAGATAAACCCATACATATAGAGTAAAGAAAAAAAAAAATGTATCATGGCATTTGCATTCCTAGACCTGCTACTGAAACTGAAGTGAAGCAAAAAATCCAAACATGGACAAAAATGTTAAGAAGGTCTCCAAAGACTGTCCCGCTGAAACAGTTAATATCTTATGGACATCATTTATTCTAGTAAACTGCCTTGCTCAGTTTGCCTGCCCAAGAGTACTTAAAACTTTTTAATGTGAGCTGCAGAGTGCTGACATCTCCTGTTGGAATATCAGGATTTCAGCACGCTCAGCAATGCACAAGATGAGGCTTACAGCTAGTTATTGTCAAGGACACACAAAGAAAAAGGTGTTTGCTGCCTTACATTCAGAACACTGCAAACATGCTGTTTAGTCTTAGAAGCGATTTAATTATACTCGAGGAATCTGTTTGCCAGAATCTTACAGTTAGCTGCCAAATAATGCCTCGCCTGAGCCATGTGAAAGGACTGTCTCAGCAACATTGACCATTTATGGTGGTTAAATATCATTTTGGCTCAGAGGCTAATATGTCAACTGAGCTGAAGAGAATGCTGAACTGAGAAAGCCTCCACGTGAGCAACTCGGAGAGAGAAGCAGCAGACTCCACTAAAAGCTCTCAGAGCAAGACTCACATTCACACATATACAGAATCAGACCTGTAAAGGAACCTGGCCAGTTGAATTACAGGCTTTTGAGTTCTACCTCTCCACACATTTTCAATGTAAATAACTCCAACTGTTAGCAGATCTTATGCTAACACTGCTGTCGACTCAAAGAATAACAGATTTGATAGGCAGAAAATTGATATTAGGACTTGCATCTCATCTGTCTCTCTTCCCCTGAAGATTTTCTTTGTCTCGGGCTGGAAATGTATGGGCAAAATTGTCTCTACAAGTTTTCCAAAAATTCCAAACTTAATTTATACTGACATAAAAAAATGAGAGCCCTGCATCTACTTGAGGCATGTAGGGATATTTCTGTCTTTTCAAAGATATGAGGTTAGTATTTCATTTTACAAACTTAGACCACACGAACTAGATGACCACACAAAGTTGTTTAGACATCTACTTCATCTTTTTTTTTTTCTCTGTAGTTATCATATGTTTCTGGAAATGGCAGGCTAGGGGTTTAAATAGCATAGGGAGATGCTTTCAATGAAGAACTGGGCCTGGATGATGTGTCTCCGCTTCCTCAGAAAAAACCCTTAACCCAAGACTGACAATATCCTTAGCTAAGGTGCTTACGGATGTATTTAGGAGACTGAGTATTCAATCAGTCTGGCAATTTCACTATTTTACTGTGAGACTGCAAGCTAGTTCTCCAGTCCTCTTTCATGAATGCTCTGCCTTTCTTCTTCGAATCTTTGCCTCTGTATGGGATGTCACCAAATTATCAGTGTTTTCACCTCTGATTTGGTTTCTCAGCTACTTCTGCAAGCCACAGTATTGGAAAAGGGATGTCACCCCAGAAAACCGACTGTTAAAACACTGACTCTACCATTAAGACCCAGCATTTGTGGAAAAAAACAATAGCCCTAATCTTAACTTTAAATTCAGAGGACAGAGATACAATGTAGTCAGCTGAGTTCACTGCAAATCACTTCACAGTCAGCAGACTAAATTCCTCAGGGACAGTCTCACTGAAATTTTTTGCTGCCAAAGCGCTATTTGCTTTTGCCTTCAGAACTGTCTGCCTTACTAATGACTAACACTGTCTGCAAGCTATTTACATCAAGTGATTGCTCTTTTGCACTGCCACAGACAGCAACTCTGTTGAAGGCTTGTGAGAATGTACATCTACCAAATGCACTTACCAAATGNAGCTGAGTTCACTGCAAATCACTTCACAGTCAGCAGACTAAATTCCTCAGGGACAGTCTCACTGAAATTTTTTGCTGCCAAAGCGCTATTTGCTTTTGCCTTCAGAACTGTCTGCCTTACTAATGACTAACACTGTCTGCAAGCTATTTACATCAAGTGATTGCTCTTTTGTCACTACCACAGACAGCAACTCTGTTGAAGGCTTGTGAGAATGTGCATCTACCAAATGCAGCTTAGCTGGCCCACTGAATCAAAACAAAATGCCGATAGATAACCTGCTAGAAATTCATGCTGATGCACAATGTTACTGTAAGTACAATTATACTAGTCTGACCTGGAGAACTGCCAAAAAGGGGCTTCATATATATTAAACAAACCGGGCTAAATTCTGCAGTGAAAATGTGTATATTGATTGCATAGGAAGAATTTCATCTTCATGGGTGGACTTTAAATTAAATGCAATGCATCATCATGTGCAGATAAACCAGTTCCATTTTAAAAAACCTCCAATGGAACACAAAAGGAACAGGCAGCCATACAAAGTGCATGTATTCCCGAGGATGCTGTTAACAGCGCGAGTTACAGCCCTTCTCTAGTACAACCACACCAGGAACAGAATGATTCTGTTATCTGAGGTAATATTAAAATTCTTCTGCTCACTGAATCAGTTATCAAACAGACACTGTGCTAAGAATGCACTTAACAGATACTTCAAATAAAACTCAGCTTGATGGCAAGGATACACTTGAAATTACAGGAATATAAAGAAAAAAATGAAAGAATCAGCAGAATCATATTTTTCTGGGTGAGAGCTGGTGTCAGAAAGAATCTCTAATACAGATAGTTTTGACCAAAGCCTCATTTGGCATGAGAAGCCTTTTTGGCACCTGTAGTTTCTGAAGAGGTTTATAAATGAAGCTAATTCTATGAGATAGTCTGATGGTTGACTTTTTGACTTCCAATTAGCTAATCCACATCAGCTGCTCTTGAAAACGGTCTTCAGTGTAACATCATGTCCATGCTTTTAAAACTGCTCAGGAGTATATTCAAATAACAGGTTTTATATGTATTTTGATGACTTCCCCTTTTCTAGTGAAATCTACAGCATTGCAGATATTAGCAAACTCTGCTGGGACAGCTCACCCCTTGGCCAATGCAGGGCCATTTCTAAGACTGATGCTATAATAACCATCTGTTTTCTGTCATTCTAGTTATAATAGACTAACGTGCATAGCTTTTGATCACTTCACAGTTCAGTACACCACCAGATTTAAGGTTTTTGTTGTTGGACTTTTTTTCTTTTCTTTTTAAACTAAACATTTGTGTCTGTCAGCATCTCATCTTTGTTTTTCATTTACCAGAAATATTAATATAATTCCTAGCATTTAACTTTTGCTCATTCTGCAAGCATGCATCCCTCCTTTGCATCCAAATTTGGTTCCCCTTTTACTAGAAATGGTTTATATCAAGAAGCTTTCTTTGGAGAACATCACTTATTTCGATGGCACAAATCCTATATCATTAAAAGTTTCCACACATGTTTTGCCTTTGTCCCTCATTTTTGGTCTCTGGCCAGCATTGTTTTTCACGTTTGTACTTGAGGTGCTGAAAGAAGGAAAATTTATTTAGAAAAAGGAAAAGACAGAAAGACAGAAAGACAACAACTCAGTCCTGCAAGTAGTGCAGCTGTTAGTGACATGCAGAACGCTCAGCTGAAAGCATCAGGACACTCCTGAAAGCATCAGAACAGAGTTTCTCTGATGGATAATATTAGCCCTGCTTACCGCAGCTCTACTCTGACCTCTTAGCAGAGTGACAAAAGACTTCTCCCTTTTATTTAATGCTCAGAACCAGTTCTTCTGTAGCCACACAGTTCAAACAGGCTACTGGTCTGGAATGCCTTTTGGACATTTAACAAGACTAGATTTGTATACTTTGGAAAGTCTCCTATACTTCTCTGTATTTATGTTATGCTTGAAATACAGCAAAACGCTTTCAAATAACTAGTGGCTTTGAAAAGCTGTCACAAATATTTCATCACTTTAGATAATTAAGACATCATACTTTGCTTACCTTAGGCAGAAATATTTATCTCAGAGAAGCAAAACTGCAGCCTCCTGGTTAAGGCTTCAAAGAGAGGCTGATTATAGCACTGATAACCTTCTTTAACAGATTAGTGGCCAAGAGAGGTCATTCAGAGAAAGAAAACAACCCACTACCTAAAGGCAGCATCTCCTAAGACAGGACAGAAGCCTCCTACCTGAAAGCCTTTGTTCCACCTGGTTATATTTTGTGGTTCCACTCACACTGGGCTGAAGAGTGCCAGAAACAAAACGAACTGGTTTTCCAGAAAGCATCTTTCTTCGCTACTCCAATAAACTGGTTGCAGCAGGGACCCTGACAGGCTTTCAGGTGACTCTAATCTGCTTGTCTGATGATCAATGAATGACTACAGTAATCAGATTACAAGAGCTACAGGCTTCCCAACATAGACACAGCTGGGAATGTTGCATTAAAAAAAAAAAAAAAAAAGTGTGAACAGAAGATGGGGGTGGTGGAGAAAGGGGAACAGATGTGAAGTGAGGAAAGTGCCCTGCTGGCAGGGAGGGAGAAATGAGGTCAAGAGCCAATGAGTGGGAGCAGCAGCACTTGCTGGATAGCAGTTGCTCACTGAATGAAGCAGTCTCCATCCAAGAAAGAAATGGGCAGAAAAGGAGCATCAGCAACACAGGCCTTGGTGGCTGCAGATCAGCAGAGCTCCCAGGAGAGTGCTGGTTCCCTCTGCTTCTGCTGCTTTCACCACCCAGATTTTGTGCCCTCCTTCTTGAAGTCAATCATGGGTGATGTTGTCTAGCAAGAGGAGATGGAATATTAGAGGATTCAAGAACTCTAGAGGATGAAACAAGAGCCTGCAGTGGGCCAGATATTTTGCTTGTCATCTACAGCTGCACAGAACTGCAACACAGAACATTCTTCTGCAAGTCAGGCCTCATGTAACATCCATCCATCCATCTATTCATCTTGATACCACATCTAGAAAAAACTGGAAAATGGAAATAACTGCCCCTATTACAGGCAAAATCTGTCTGTGAAGAAAACAAGTTTCCAGTAAACAATATTTACTTGGTGCAGCACAATATTACTGCAATCCTATTATCTATCCCCTCCTCTTCCCCTTCTCTCTCCTCTTATAACTGTGAGTAATGCACCCACATCTCAGTGTGGATGTCAGGTGGTTGAGCATCCCTTTAGCGCATCTTCTACAGCTGAATCTCACTTCAGGTCTGTCAGCGATTAATGAACTGAGAGATACAACCAAATACCAGAAGGCCCAGGTATGAGACAGACCTGAAGAAAGTTGCTACGCCCAGAAGTTTGCCCTACTTTCCAACCGGGTAATTATTTCAGTAAGTTACAGCCACTAACTGTCCTGTTTATATCGCCATAGCTATAGCACAGTGACTGGCACACTACACAGCTATGTCCAAGTCAATTAACCTTTCCTCACCTCAGCTTCCTACTCATAAAACTGTGTTTAAAATGTTCAGCCACCTTGGTAAAAAGCTGATTAATATTAATATTCACCCTCAGTATCTGCAATTACCATCTTCACTATAAATACATCTAAGGTGACCTGAATGTCGCTTACTTCTCCCCATTACAGAGAGGTGATTTTTTTGTTAACAAAAATTTAAAAATGGTTTGTGTACCTATTTTCATATTGCAACACAATCACAAACTGTACTATCAAATGTGTGCTAAGCTTGCACACACAAGGAGAGCAACAATGCAAAGTGCAAATATTTAAAAACTTACAAGAACTACTCATAGCAGCCCCAATGCCTCCCAAACTCCAATTTGCCTGTGTGAAGATGTTAAAAGATTTGCAGAGTGACAAATGACATCATGTCAGGAACAGGAAGGTCTGCACTGAGCTTGAAAATCTGTATTACACTGCTCACCAGTCAGGGTTTCCTGCATTAGACTAATTTAGCATTTTAGCCAGTGTACCCACTCACCAGAGCTACCTTTCCTAACTTGAGTTAGCAAAAGTGCTCATGGTGAAGAAGTTTGCAAGGCCAGTTTTACAGAGTGGGCAGTTCACTCTGCCTGTGTTTGAAGGGACAGATGAGTCCCTTCATGAGACCACTGTAGTCTCACAATAGCAAAGCCAAAAATGGCAATGCAAAGCTAAATTCGCCCCAGACTTAGAGATGTGTCCAAGGACCACAGTAGCAAGTTAACAAAAAGCTGAATTCAGACACTATTCTGATACTGAAAATAAGCCTGGAACACTCATTCCTTCTCAGATAAAATATAAATTACCTATAAGGTAAAAAGGAAAATATTCTTTAATGATGAATGAACAAACAGAAGGCTGTATGAAATCTGGAAATCTTAAATTATCTGGGAGACCAAAAAGAACTGGAAAGTGTTGGGTTACAATTCAGAAACAGTTTTTGCAGACTTTATCCCCCAAATCAGTATCTGGTCTGGAGAGGATTTATGAAGTTTTCTCTCTTGCTGCACAAACACTGATTTCCTCCTGTAATCTGTCTGCAAAGCCAAGCATTTAGAGAGGCCTCAGAGTACTCTAATGCCAGTAAGTGTTTGATAGAGGGCTTGATGGAAAAATATATGTAAAAAGATAAGAGATTTGGAAATCACGATTTTAAATTTGGTACTATTTTTGTCAGGCAAATCCACATTTATCTGAGACTTGGGGAAAGTTACTGTAATCCTCATAGCAACAGGGACATAATGAGTTTTAGAGAGGAAGTGGGGAGGAGAGCTAAAGCTGTAGAAATGCTAAACACATGGCTTTGCAGCCTGTCACGCGTGTTCTTAATTTTGCTCCTGTTCTCCCCCCACACTCCATGACTTCCAGAAAACAGAATCAGATGTGGAAGACAGGAACTAACTCCCCATGGTAAAGGAGTGCAGCTTTCTAACTCCAGACTCACTGAAATACAGGGGGAACAGAACTCAGTGCAGCAGTGACTATGTAGCCTGAAAAGAGTCCAGCAGACAAAAAAAAAGGGGGGGGGAGAAAAGCTAGCTCACTGGTGTTCCCACGTTAGTGCTGTGTGTCAGCCCTGAAATAACTCAGCAATGGTTAGCAGCAGAGGGGCTGTCCTTTTGGCTTCTGTGCCTGAATGAAAAATCAGCAGGTCCCATGTCAAAGATAATTCCCTTGAGGTGGATCTCTGTTGACTGGTCCTTAGCTAATGCAGATGAAATGCTTCAGAGAAATTATAAATGACAACTTTGAGAACAGATTAATTTTAGGCTTATTTTAAGTCCATGTTTTCCTACTTCATGCTCTTTTTTTTTTTTTTGGTAACTATTTTCAATTCTGCAATCACTGCAATCAAGAAATTAACTCCTAGGTTTACTTCAATTACTTTGTTTTCATCTTAAGCTCATCTAGGGCTTTAAGCAGATTCACGTAGACAGAATAGGGGCAGTCATACTACTGCATATCATAAGCTGATATAATTGCACGAATTACAGCAGGGTAAGATATTCACCTTTCACAGTGACTTGAGCACTGCAAGATGCTCGTCCTGTGTTGTTTTCAGCCAGACAGGTATAAATACCATCATCTTCTGGTAAGGCATCTTGGACAGTCAGTTTTGCAACACCATCTTCAAAAGTGCTATGGGCATACTGGATTGGCTGCTCTGTAGACAGAAAGGAAGAAAATTGTCTTAATTGTCTTAATACCCCAACAATACATTTTAAAAGCAAGTGGTGCATGACCACTGCTCCCTAGTGACTTCAAAAAGCAACATCCAAGTTCAAGGCAGAATACAGTCCTCAGACAAATCTCACCATTAGGTTTACTGGGTGCTACATTGATTAAGAGAAAGGTTTGGTTTTTTATTTTGAACAGGTTCACTTTCAAGTGGATAAGAAAAGAGACGTCGTGTATTTGTTCAACCAATACTTACTTGGAAACTAGACATTAACATTACTGCCCAGATGTGCAAAACCTGTCAGGGTATGGAGAATGGATGGCTGACATTCCAAGACACACAGCAAAATCTATGATAGACTGCAAGACTCATTTACACAGGCACGCCGCCTGCCCTGTAGTATAGATAGTCTGGTCACGGATAGCTGCAGTCCAGTCCTTGGTAAAAAGCATGAGTACTAAAGAAGCTCATTTTTTAAAAATGGTTCTTTGAACTGGTATGGAACATGCTTAAATGTTAGCATGGACTCATTAAAGTTGCCTTGTTGTTTTTTCAGAAACTATCATCAATCTCAGCCTTACTTTCTGAAATGCTTCTGCAATCTGTTTTCCTAATATTAAATAGTTTCCACTACTGACTCATCATTGGTTGCTTTCCCAGTGTATGCAATGCTTAGAAGAGCCTGATATCTGTATATAAACAGCAAGCTGGAAAGAGAAATTAGGTTCATCCAAAAAAAAAGAGAGTGAAATTGAAGAAAAAATGTGCAAGACTGAATCAAAGACATTAGTCAGTGGGGAAACCATGGTCAAAATGAAAGAAAAAAATTGGTTTTGTTGCCAGAATCATTTTAAAAGATTAAGAGAAAAGCACTGGGGTTTCTAAGAACAAACTTTGCACTACCAGCAGGATAAATTAAATGATGCCACATATTTTTCTCTCAGTTACAGTTTCCAACACTAGCAAAATCAGTAGGCAGTTATTAGCTATACACTATCTAAGTATGAAGTTTTATTCTGAAATACTTACATGTGCTAAAATGAACATGATTCACTAATTATATACACTATAAAATGCCTGGCTGGATGATCTTGGTCCCTTACTTGTCTTATAAGCCATCTGTTTATAAAGTTAACAAATTTTCTACCACATGAAAATACTTGGACAAACATTTAATCAACTGCCCAGGAAGCATCAATTTCAGAATAAACTTCTCCAGCTTCTTCACGGATCACATGTTCTTATTCCTGGTTCCTTTGAGCCTCCTTTCACTCTGTTGTGCGGGGGTTGTTATGCATATTGGGCCCATTTTTTTTTATTTTAGCATGTAGGATATCAGTAAGTCCTAATATGTGCATGTACAAATGAAGCCCAAGTAGACAAAATTTTTTGGTAGAGGGCATAGGGTACTGCACTGCTCTCCTGGTCTGACTGTGGAGGCCCTAACCTGATAAGGATCCTGGCTGGGGTTCTGACATTGAGGCTATAAATTGTGCTGAATAGTGCCACAGTTATGATAACATGTCAGCATTATATATTCAAGATAAAAGCTGCATCATCAAACAAAAAGACAATGTCTTTTTATTTCTGTCATGAATAAGCAAATGAATATGGGAAGGATTCTATGTGAAAGAAAAAAGAAAGTGGTCTCCTTTACCATGCCCTCCTACCAAAAATTGCTGGGGCATTCACTTTTTTCTCTCTGTGCCCCAACCAAATCTGGACTTTCATTTTTATTTCTAGCAGTATTTACATATTCACTATTCTCCTTTTTTTATCAGACTCCCAAAACCAAACATAAATGTATCTGTCCAGAGGGATAACCTACAGCCAGATTATGTTCGTTGTACCTACATTTTGATCTAACAAAAGCAGCTCTCCTAGTAGTGAAATGTTCCCTTCTCTAGAGGTAAAACAGTCAAATATCTATGACAGTTTGGCAGCAGGAACAATAACAAAAAATACCATACTGCTGGCATGCTATGCCAGAAGAAAGGAAATTTTCCCCTGGACAATTTATTACAAGCTTTCTGGACAGACCAGAAAGCTATCCTAAAACAAAACACTTCTCTGAGAACTGCCCTGCTAAAGTTGGGGACATATTGCTTTCTAAATTTAGCAGAAAGAGGTTCGATTAGACTTAGGAGAAAAAGAAGTACAGTAGTATGAAAAGGCATGTTCAGCTACAGGAAGATATTCAAAAAGAAGCAACATTGGCCTTATTCCTGCAAGACATTAAGCAGAAATTACCAGTAAAATATTTAAAGGAGCTTAAATAAATTGGAGTTACACAGTCAAGCATTGTCACAGACAGCATGAATAGAAAGTTCCCCTTTATATAGCCTTCTTGAGGTCAGAATTAAGACACAAGAACTATACGTCTAGGGAATTTGCTAGTAAATAGGTGCAAATTCAGAGAGAAACTTAAAATAGGTGTCTGGAAAACAGAGATTAGCAAACAGGTTAATATAGTTGAAGTGTGAGGAATTGGATCATTCTACCTTACTACCATCTAGAAAGAGGCAAAAGCAAGAGCAAGAGCAATGAATAGTGACCCCAGTAGCAAAAAGTATAAGAGAAAGGAACTGAACTTTACCACTTTACTGTGGTAAAGTTTCAGAGAAGAGTGAGAGCTGGAAAAACCCAAAGTTCAGTTAAGTAGTTCTTATTTGTGCAAGCTGGATGAACCATCTCCCTGTTCTCACAGGTGCTAATGCGTGTTTATGGACAACGCAGTTACATCATCTATTTTTTGGCTTGGTTAACTTGAAACAGAGGCCCATTTGTACAATGGCTTGGAAAATCTTTTAAATTTGCATGGAGTCATAACTGATAAAAAAGCCAAGAGGTCGCATTATACAGGAAGTTTTTATAAGTCTTTTAGGTCTCTGCTGTTGTGGCTTAGGATCACGGGAGGCAGACTGAACAACATGCAGACTCTTCAGTATCATGGGATGGCAAGACAAAGAGTAAGACCATTCTCATTTTTTCCCCATTTGGAGGTTTCAAAGCAGCCTTTTGCTTATGTTTCTTACAACTTGATAACTTGGTCTTTATATTCTTCACCTCATCTAGTATGCACATACTTTTCTCATTAATTCTTTTGAAAAAAGAACTTCTAGTTTGTTATTATTACACACTTTGAAGACCATTTTATATTTTCTTGTGTACTTTATGCATCCTGACCCATATATAAATCTTATCACTACCTAATTCTGTAAAAGCAACATATTGTGAGCCAAAATGCAACTACTATTAGTACTTTTTTTTTAATATGAGGCAACCTACTAGTTATAAACATTAACTCAAGCATGTCCAAGCATGGACAGCAGATTCTAACACACATTTTCTACAATATTTTTTTTACTGCTTGACTCAAATTATATACTGTGAATGTACTGTTTTCTTCATATGACCAGTTGATAAAAGACTTCATCATGTTATTTCATGAAGAGTACTGTTATGTCTGCTTGGAGTGGTATTTCAGGACCAGAAATACAAATTTCTCCTTTATTTGGTTATGGATAGGAATATGGCAGTACATAGTATCTAGTTAGCTGGCAGACAGGAAAGAAATGTTTGCATTCAAATGGATATCACAGTAGCCAGTTTAATCCTTAAGTAAAATTATGACCATTGGCATGTACATGGAATTTTCAGCCTTACACTACTGTTTATAATTCATTAAAGTTCAAATCCAAATGGTATATAAATAGTTATGTATCACAATCAGATGGAAGAATGAAAAGCACTGAAATACAGTAGTCTGCTCTAGGAGTCTGGGATGGAAATAATGTGTTTATATCTTTAGAATAAAAAATGATGTCCCTAACGTTATTATTGTGATTTTTTTGTGCTTCTGTTGCTCAAAATTATCACTGCCTTTTGATTTCAGAGCAGAGTTAATGCAGTGGCTTTCACCTACAGCACTCTGAACGATTTGAAGTCCAGCTACCTGAAAATTTGCCTACTCCTCCTTGTACTATT
The DNA here is from genome assembly GCA_013389825.1 of Crypturellus undulatus. NCBI lineage: Eukaryota > Metazoa > Chordata > Aves > Tinamiformes > Tinamidae > Crypturellus > Crypturellus undulatus. Next base: position 294,502 of record VWPW01026669.1, on the reverse strand, counting down.
GATCCAGCTGCAGTTAGGAGCTTGCACACTATGAAGACCTGGCTATACCTGAACAGGCACAGTGCAGGACTCAGGCAGGATTAGTAAGGAGAGGAGAGAAGTTAACTCAGAACAAGCACACAGCAAAATGACAAGAGGGAACAGTACCTACTGGAGGCTTACAGAAACCAGTCATTTATTGATTCCTAAGCTGTATTTTCTAGGAAACACTGGTTTCCCAAATAACAAAGCTGAACATGACTATTTCCATGGAGTCACTATGCCTAGATGTAACACACTGGCACTGCCTTTGAAAAGCAGAAGTCATTTGAGACATGAACATGATCAGGTGGAAGGCAACTGGATGTAACTACACCAAATGTCTCAGAGAGTCCTTTGTAGGCATGGGGTACCTTTGGAGTACAAATGAGAAACAGTAGACCCAATGGGTACGAGTTGTTCTTTCTGAGCTGCAAGATGCAATTCTTATGTAGCAAAACAGTGCTTCTATCCCAGCCTGCAGAGAGGGAACTGAAATATAGCCTTCAGTGAGAGAGAAGTAAATGATTTTCAATGGAAGGAAGTCAGAGTTTTATTCATATGTGTTTCATTCTGGCATTTCTATTCCAGACATAGAACTATTGGGAAGGGGAACAGGCCAGGCGGCGGGAACATACCAATCTCAAGGTCATGGTTTATTTGACCTGATACCTTTCTGAATTATCCCATTTTCTCTGAATGATTTAAAAAGAAACAGAGATCATGTGCAAATAATTCATTTTATAACAATCCTGGAGGAAACCACTTGATGGCAAAGTCTATTCTTTATCTTTAAATCACACACACAAAGACAGATGGCTTGGGAGAGTCTGCAAAAAATCAACTGCACTTCAAAAGTAACAGACTGATCAAGGGTTAAGCTGAATAAATCCAACTAGTGTTTAATAGCTATGGCTCTAAACGGAAAGAGCTCTTAGTTCAAATGTGCCAGGCCCTGGATCTCCAAGATCATTTGGAGTCTAAGCAAAACACTGATGTTTGGGCCCAGCTTCAATAGTAGGAGGGAACTGTAAAGGAAACTTTCATGTTAGTTTGTTTAATGAGGGCAGGATAGAAGATTATAGATCCTGATAAAAGTAATGAATGCTTTACTTGCTTATCTTTTTTTTTTTAGACAGCTATGGACATACATTTCAGTTCAGCCTTAAAATCTCAAGGAACATCTTTCCAGTAGGGAAGTAACCTGAAAAACTGATATTAGGCAGAAAGTGAAAATGCCATTCTGGCTTCAATGTCTCTAATAGCTGAGGAACTCAGAGGAAAAAAAAAAAAAAAGAAAGGGAAAAATGAAAAGGCAACTGAAATTTAGATGTTTGTGGATCTTCTTCATTCTTAATTAAGGACTTTTTAATTCTTAATTCTTTCCACAAGGAAAGAAAAACACTGTATACTAAGAGCAGATACTTGCTGCTCTGTGTAAACTTTGATTTCCTTCTCACTGGAGAAATGTGGATGATTTGTGAAGAAATAATATAGTAACTCAACAATCCACAGAGGTAGAACAGACCAAAGCAACATAAATGTGTAAAATATTTGGAGGTTAATCCTGGTAGGTTCAGGTCTGCAGCAGGACCAGAAGTGTTCTGCCTTACTAGATTTTGGGCATGTACTAGCTAAAAACAATTATGACCTACCCAGGTGACTGAGGAGTGGAACCAAGCGCAGAATTTGTTCCAAGCTTCAAGAATGAGAATACACTTATTTTCCTTATAAATTATCTTCCCTGCAGCACAATGATGCGTATCCATTACCCTCTGAACAGAAGCTAGTAGCAACGGAGGTGTAGTTGCACCATATTCAGCATATAGTAGCAACATGGACTTTGTCCCGTTGTGATGAAAAACTGCATTTAACGAAATCCAAGAAATCCCACCTGCATACAAACTTATCATCAGAGTCCCCCTCCTGGACATACTGGAAAACTGCAGTAAGATGGAAAACTACTGAAGGGAAACATTCTTCTGCGTAAGGTTTGTTTAAAAAAAAAGTATTTTTGAAAAAGTATTTTTTTCCAGTATTCAAATACTATATTGTGGTGGGTTAGAGAACTTTGTGCAGTACTCATGGTCTTATTGTGTACTGATCAGAGTGGCATTTGAAACTGGCCAAAAGCAGATGTATACATGTATTTCTGCAAGCAAGGGAATTCCTTACCATTGAGAAGCCATGTGATCTGAGGCACAGGCACTCCTCCTACGCAGCACTGCAGAACAAAGTCTTGTCCTTCACTTACGGTGCATCCTTTCAAGACACTGGAAAAACACGGAGCAACCTCCTCAACTTTAGGCCCTTTAAAACCAAAAGGAAAACAGTTCCTTTATCCAGATTGATCAAATTACCTTCACTATTTACTGACTTTTTTTTAGATGTGCTTAGATGACATGGCTGGAATAACAAATTTGTCCCATGTAAGCAAGCAAAAAATCAAGATCACAATGAAACATTTTATTGGAAAATAAAAATCATTTTAAGCAACAGACTTGCATAAAGAAGTTGTTCTCAGATAATCTACATCAGATAATCTCATGTCCCTCTATCAAATTTCCCCTTGTTCGCAGTAAAATACAGGGTAAATTGATGATCTTTTTACAGATCCCTCAGGAGGCAGAGTGTGCTGCAGAAGTGTCTTGAGCACCCTGCTTTAACCTCAAACACTTCAAATAGAGAAATGTTACATAAACACAATCATAGTTGCAGGACAAAAGCTAAAACCAGGTGAAAGGACTAGAACTTGGGAGAGGATTTGCTAAGAGGCCAGTAAGTCTTTCAGTCAGCCCAAAAAGGCAGTGCAAGCTCAAAACAATTTGTCCCTGGGAGTTGTACTTGAGTTGGGCAGCGTACAATTCTCATTCCTTCTCTTTTCAATTCGCTTCATTACCCAGGATTGGTTTGTGCTTGCAAAACATTTCAGATATGCAGTGTCCCCTCAAAGTGCTAAGCAACTCCAGAACTACATGCAGAATAAAACAAAGAAAAAAAACCCTATCATAATGTGTATCAATACAATCATTTTTAGAAAAGTCCGAAGGAGAACAGGTGCTCTCTGTGTACAGAATGTGAGATCCTAAGCAGCAGGCAGGAGCAGAACAGGCACTGCTGAAGAATGTGGCTTGCTAACTTTCCTGTGCCATACTAGTGGCAGAGGTAGGAATCAAAATTAACCTGCACTGAGAAGTTCTCATAGGAATTTTACACTATTTGACAGCTTAGAGAAGCCCAGCCACAGTTTTCAAAGCACAGATGGGCTCATGAGAGGTTACTTACTTTTGACAGTTAACAACCAGCTGGTGGAAGTGCGGCCTTTGGGGTTGAAAGCTACACAACTGTAAGATCCACTGTCTCCCAAACAGGCTTTCTTTAATAGCAAGCAATGAATTCCATCTTCTTCATATATTTGGACTCCTTCTCCAGGTTTAATAGGTACACCCTCTTTGAACCACTCCACATCTGGTTTTGGTTTCCCTGAAACTAGACAACCAGGTACTTGAATTTTTATGAATAGGTATTTCCTTACTGTAATTCCATTATTTACTGTTGTGCAAATTACACATTCTTTACACATGCATAATAAAAACTTTAATGAATAATAATACCCATAACTATCTTCAAACAGACAGCTTGGTATTTCTGATTTTTCAAAATTACTCCCCTATCCAGTTTTTAAAATAACAGGTATTTGGCAGCTTGAAAAGCTCCCAGCACTTTCTAATTCATGGTACCTGCAGGTAGAACAGTTATTGTAGCACTGTTCATGTTTTTTTCTAGACCAGGGTCTAAGAGTAGGCAAAGAAGGCAGCTTTCTAGGACAGGGAACTGCAAGGAGACAGAAACAATGCAGCTCTGGCTTCACTGCTGGCTTTGCCAGTGTCAGAGGTCTGGAAAACCAGATGAGGAATCAACAGCCTGGCAAGTAGAGATCTTCTTATGGTCACTGAACCATTTCCATTGACCTTGCCCATTGCAACCAGGAAGCAAACATGCACAGGAAGACAAACCTGGGCAACCTCTGGGGAGGATTCTCAGGAAAGTGAGTTTCTTGGACCAGACTAACAGGTTATTAAAGGGAGGTAGGGAGATTTCACTGGAACTTCCCTACAGATACTATGTGTGACTTTCCTCAGTCAACTTAAGAGGCTGTGCTCTGGATCTGAAGCCAAATGAAAAAACATTCATTGATTTCAATAAGCACATGAATAACTACCTTGAATTCTGCAGAACAGGGACTACATTTCCCTACCTAAAAGAACTATGAATTCATTACACTTTGCAATATTTTTCAGATGCTCTGTCAGAAGGTGAGGGAGAAATTCTTAACTGAACTATTCAGAAAGTTTCAGAATCTTCTCTAGGTTGAGATTTAAATTGTATTCTTTTTCCCATGGCAAGAACTACGGAGAAAGGAAATCAACTAGCACAGTTTTGTTGTAATTTTTTTCTCCATAGACATAAAAAAGAAATTTTCTCTCTCACTTGTGGGAACAATTTGAAGTGCAAATGCTCTTTAAAAAAAAAAACATAAAAATGCTTCAAAATTATTTTTACTAAAATAGTGATAAACAAAATGAAGTGTTCCAAATCTACTCCCTGATTCAGGGTTACCAGCAAAATGCAGCCCTCATTAATCTTTTGAGAGGTTAAAACACGGTCAGATTCTGAAGAACAAACTTTGAATCACTTTTTAAACTCTGACTTTTCCATTTAAACTGTTGGAAGCACTCAGATCAATGTTGGATTGACCAAATGAAAGGCGTAACCTTTCAACCTTTTACCTTTGCTCTTGAATTTAATCTCCTGTCCTTCTGATGTCTCCAGGCTCTGCGGACGGCTCTCAAACTGAGGAGGAATTCCCTGATGCTCCCTCCTCTCCTCTGTTACAGCTTTCCGAACTCCAGCTCTGTTTTCTGCTTCTCTGCTCCTTGGATTGACTTGCCCTGTCAGAAGTGGAGTTTGTTGAGCTGTCATCATGGGCTGCACAGCCCTTTTCCTGTCTTCACCTGGTCTTACAGAGGTGGCCTGGGGTTCTGCCTTTGGTTCGGATTGCAATTTAATGGTTTGCAGTGTGATGGTGCTTGAAGTTTTCTGCAACACCTGAGAACCCCTTGTTCCTCCTTTAACTTCTTGAGGTACTACACTGACTTCTTGGTGCTGTCCTTCCTTAATGTCTTTGACTTCTTTGGAAGAGATGTAAAAGGTCTCTTTCTTTGCTGACACTCTATCTTTGGTTTCAATCACATCAGTACTGCTGGTTTTCAACTGTTTAGCAATCCCATTGCTAGTTACCTGTTTGAATTCTGAATTTTCAGCAGCTTTAGCAGGAAGCGTTGTTGGTTTTGATGGTATGCTGAAGGAAAATGATAATTTTACAGAAATACTGTATAAAGACCAATCGTTGTTATCAGCAATGATACAAACAAATGTTAAAACCCTTAATGGGATGGTGAACTAGTCTTCTTTTGTAAGTTATGAAGGGAGCAGAACTAATCTGGTGAACCCAGTACATGGGGATTTCTGGCCATAGGGCAGCACAGATGCATTTATATCAACCGTATTTTAAAATATGTTCCTACAAATCACATAAATGTTAATAACAGAATAGGCACAGCATTTCAAGATCAGCTTTGCAATGGAAATGGAGTTAAGACAATGTAAACATGCACTTCTGAAAACCCATCCAGTGCATGCTGGAATAGATTAAGCATCCTGAAGGCTCTAAATTATAAAGATATCTTACACAGACAGGTTAGAACATCTCATTCCTGTATTTTCTATTGATGAAGAAAAGCTAAAATTATTTTTTTAAAATGAAACTCATCTAAATTTAATAAATATGCCAAGTCCTACAATATCTTTTTTTTTTCTTATTACTGTACACATCCTTTAGTATTCTATTTTCAGTCAATATTAAAGACCCTAGGCATACCAAGTTTGTGTATGAGACCAAATACAAACTGCCCCAAAAAAGCCAAATCAACCAGACTGACCCTATTTTGTGAGGAGGGTTCATGCAGTAAATGTCAACACTAGTACACTTTATTTAAATATACAGAAAAAGTCCTCCAGAAAATACATACCATAATGACTGAGCACATGTGTCACTCCTATCTGGACCTGAAACAAAGGAAAACAAAACAGGCAAGTGCTATGTACTATATACAGTGTCATAAATTTTTTATGTTGTAAGTAAAGAATATACTTAAGAACCTTCATACTTCCTATACATTGAAATCAAGACTGATTACCACAACGCCTTGAATTTGATACGGGCACCAGCAACCTGCTCAGCTGAGACACAAGGATATCTTAGTTCATACTGAGACATTGGTGGATCAGCCTGAAATGCTCCTGACAGGAGAGAAGTGAGGAGGAGATTCTTACGGGAAACCACTGACTATGTGAAGTGGAAGAAAGACAAATCAGCACTACTACCTCTGAGCAGCCCCACAGTGAAACTGAAGTTGTGCTACAAATAAAACATAAAAACAAAATAATAGTAATAAATCCCTTCCCCACAAACATAAGTCCACCTGTAAAGTTTTATTGAGTCATTTCCTGAGTACTATGCATTACCATGTTCAACACAACACAAAAACTAACATACAACATTTTTTGCTTTGCAACAAAACCACAAAATCTGTGAACATGGCTAAGTTATGAGGCTTGCCAAGTTACCATCATCAGCTGTCTTGACATAAGTGAGTGCACATTTTGCCTATACCAGTCTATTAATTCATATAGAAGCAAGCTTCCATGTATTCTCCCAAATCTAGATGGTATTTGGTTCCCTGTACCAATTTATAAGGATAGCATCAGTTCATAAATAGTTGGGAGGGAGAGAAACACTGCTCTACATCCAAATCCAATCATGTCTCCTCATTTTCCCCTGATTAAAACTGCAGGATGAAGCCTGTTTTCCCTGGTCAGATCAAAAGGGGATCCATTCTGCTGTCAGCCGTGGGATTAGAAATGCCAGCAAAAACTTAATAATTATGTAATAATGAATTTTCAGGAAAAAGTCATCATCTAATACTCCATAAAATATGGTTTCAGAGTCCTTGTTTCAGGGAAAGGCCAAAAGGTGTGTCAGATGATACCCTGATTTTAAGTGTACAAGCAAAGAAAGAAAGAAAGAAAGAAAAAAAGAAATTTTGAGCCACTAGACTGCTAACATTTTACAGCAGTTCCTACTACCTGATCTAATTGATAATGAAAGAACCAGATACTGTGGTTAGGTAAGTGGAATCATCCGATTAGTCAAGTGCACTGCCACAGAATGCCCTTTTTCCTGACAGTCTGGAGACCACTTTCTTCTGGTTGACCTGTGCTAATCCAAGAAAGAATGTGCTCATTATTCAGAGATGTGGTCAGCATCTGAGGTAAACATATACCACAGCTGACTTTGTGACCCCTGTTCTGCATCATCTCTCCAGGCTGCTGTGTACACAACAGAAAGCTCCCCACTTCAGGCAGGGCAAGCAAGGATCAAGTTTCATGTTTAATAAAAAGGCTCAGCGGACAAAAAAGACCTTTCTATAATACATCTGTTGAATAGGTAACGTGCAGAAATTTTCTGCAATGGCTTTATTAGAGTGGCACGTATAGATAAATGCGCTATTTTAGGTAAAATGGTAAATGCTAGCTGAGCTTTTGAGAATCCCGAACACAAATCCTATTGTCATTTGTATTCTCAGCCATACAAAGTGACAGCATTGCTGTGAACCTTAAAAGTTTGCTTAAAATTTTCACTGCTGGGAGCATATGTGGCCCACTGATCTTTTGCCTGCAGCTGAAACCAACTGTTCATTTATTTATCTAATTGAGTCCAGCCTGTAACAGCCTATTGCCTACTCACTAACAAAATTCCTCTTTAGTGTAGTTGCTGAAGGCTTCTTGCTTTTGTGGCTGATGCAAAGAGCATCCTAAAAAGCATCAAACTGTAAAATGTACTTTATACTTTAATATCTATATAGAATAGAACATCCCAAATATTCATGCAGAAGTATTTTCTTTAACAATGGTGAAATGAGTCAGGGTTGAGGACTAAAACCCTGAATTTTAATCTCAACAAGCTCCTCTTCTCTCTTTCGTACAGTGCTAAATTATGTTTCTCTACTGTACTTTCCTGGTTCTATGAACACAGATACAACTTTGTCCCCAAATGGGAGTTGGGATAAGTGTGCATCCATGAGCATCAGCTGGTACTCCAAAAACAAAAAAATTAAAAATTAAAAAAAAATACTGATTAGAAGCATAAGGGCAAAGTTTCAATTGGCTGAAATTAAAATCAATGTTCAAAACACGTGAAGGTCAAAGTCACAGTAAAAGTGAAAAATTGGTTTTAAGGCAATTTGTTACAAAGAAGCATTTGGATAGTTGTTTCTCATAGCATCAATACAATGTTTTCAGCTGTAGCACACTCCAGACTATCACAATATGATTTAATGAAGAGACAGAAAGACCTGGGGAAAAAGTGAATGCATGTATGAACATAACAACAAATGTTTTAAAGGAATGCTTGTAGTTCACTTTCATACTCTTTCTCATTAACCTTTCTTTGCCGTACCTTGAACAGTGAGCTCTGCAGACACAGACGCCTTCCCAGCACTGTTCACCACTGTGCAAGTGTAAATTCCCGCATCACCCATCTGAGCATTTTGGATTTCCAAGAACTGGATGCCTGTTTTCTCAAACATGTTGAAACGATCACTTTGCTGCAATGGAATATCACCCTGCAAATATCACAAGACACCACGAGACAGACAGCTATTGTTAGGAGAAGGAAAAGAGCACTTTTTTTAGGTTCAGTATCAGGCCAAAATGCCTTTTTCCTATATCTCAGCCAAATTCCTTCTATGAATACTACTCAGATAATATAAACAAAACCGTGTATCCAAATGCTTTATAATTCATATCTGCATGAGACTTTTTTTCCTTGCATTTTGCCATTTCCCTCATCTCAGTTTGCTTGTGGCTTTTCACCATTTAGTGTGTCCATATTCTTAGAGAAATTTCCTTTCGCTTCAGGTCGACTCAGACCAGTTTTCCATTCAAGTTCTTTCCATAAAGTCAAACACCACATTTTTAAGTAACAGCTTTGAACTTAGAGAGTAGCTCTTCATCCTGTAATAGCTCGTTTATGTTGTTTCTCTTCAGGACTGAGAACAAAATCTGTGTAAGAGGACTTTAGCAGTAACCAGACAAGTGTGGCATCTGGGACTAGGCAGAACGTTGCTGCAGCATGCTCCTTTGTGAAGATGAGATAGAGGTAGCTCTGGGTTACAGCATCCTCCAGCAGAGTCTTCAAAATCCATAACAGAGAGCAGAGAGAAAGGAGAAAGCCACCTTTGGCTTGATTCTTATTCTTGTACAAGAACCACCACAAGAACCACAAGAACCACCACCAAGATTAAAATGTATCTTAAAAGGAAAATGGTATTTATTACTAGTAGGCTCCTTAGCCTACCAGACTAAAACGATTAATCCAATGATTAAAAAGAAATGAAGTCAGTTATCTACATGTATAAAGAGGTGTGGAAGATTAACACAATTAATTTACTTGTACTTGCTCCTTCGTTTCTATCACTTAAGACAAGGTGGAGTTTCTTTCAAGGAGGTAACTGGAGATGAAACTAAAGCTTGAGGCAGGAACAAAGGCATATATTTTTCTGCTCTCCATTACATGGATTATACTGGATGATAATAACCACTATTTTGAGCCTTTAAATTCTAAGAAATAATAGATCAAACAGCTCATTTGTGAGTTAATTAGTGCCTCTACTTCAGCATCTGATATTAAAGATCAAGACAGCAGGTACTATTACTATTAGGCATCACTGCTTTTCCCAGCCCAAGTTTAGGAAGGGAGAGCTTTGCTTTCTGCAGGATTTGTAGGACGCTGCTCAGTAAGGGTTTGATTTGCAGGCACTGTCCCTCCTGAAGGCTCCATCCATTTAGTACTATTTCAGTGCTATGAACCCTATGTGAAAGAGAAGCTAATTCACAGCAGGGTTTTGGCGGTAACACAGGATCAACTTCTGTTCTTTGTGACTAAGCAAACAAAAAATAGAAAACAATATACACAGACCTTTACATAAAGATCTCATTCATTTGTTCTGGAAATGGCATTTTTTGTTGTTTCTAGGAGTCCCATGCACTGTAAAGAAGACGATGAAGTGTTGGCTCTGCCACAGCCAGAGGTAGCCCATCCAGCAGCCACATGCACTCATTTTCAGAATGCTGAGGCAGATTCACACACCATGTTGCCCAGCAGCAACACCATCCTGATGTGGCCAGAAAGATTCTGGGCCTTGTTTGCAGCCAGCCAAAGAAAATGCATGATTACTTGTGGAGCCAGGACCCTGGCAATACTATATGCAAAGAGATGCTTTGCAACAACCACCTGTCAATACAACTTTGATGAGAAGCAACAGCACATTAGCACTTCACAGAGCATATGAATACTGAAACAAAAGCTTCACAACTTTTTCTCTGTATTTAAAATAAGGGATGAAATAGGATCACAAAAGCCTAAAAAAAAACACTCAACACCAAATTAACTAACACACTGTAGCAATGAATTGAAGAGAAGTTCCAGAGTGTGACAGGCTGTCTGCAGACCTCTGATGGCAGGATTACTGAACATCTGAACAACATCCCTGTATTATTTTATAATAGCAGTATATGCAGATCTGCAAGTGTCCAGACAGAATTGTTAATGATGCACACATGAACAGAAGTTGTGGAGCTGCTAACAACATGAACTTCTCATACTCAGTTCATTTAATCAGTGAATGAGTGACAGATTATACAGTGATGCAGTACAGAAGCTGACAACCAAGTGGAAAATGTGCAATATAACCTGCAATGAACTGCAAAAATGCATATAAAAAGGTACCAAAGCACAGACTCAAGCTGTTGGACTGCTAATATCTACTTGCTGCTTAACAAACAGTCTTGAGCAAGGAGACACGAATGACAGACCCTGCTTTCCATCGACTTGCGTGGCTGGGGAAACAGCCCGTCTGGTGGGACTGGGAAGACGATGTTGCAGCTGTAGAGCAGCTGCCTTACCGACTGCCTGGAGACTGCCTGGTCCCGGGAGAATGGGTGGCAGCCGCTGGGAGAAGCAGACTCAGGATGGAGCTACCAACTGCTGTCTCAGTGTTCGCTTACACAGTACAGGGCTGCTCATTTTTGGAGGTGTCTCCTCACATTCTTGTGTTACAGACAAGAATGAGTCTGGAATATGTCAGCCAGTAATTGGAAGTATTTCCTTGCCCTTAAAATAGTTTTGTGGGTTTTTGTTTGTTTGTTTGTTTGTTTTTCCAGAAAATCTACAAGCAGCAGCAGAAATTAGAAGCCCAGAGAAAAGCTCCTGCATTTCCATCCACACTATACATAAAGCAACTAGCTGTTAAAGGCTGAAAGAAAGACAGAAGATAATAAAGCAATGTACTTGCTCTTCCAAATTACAGAAATTAATTGTAATTTTCTAAAGCATTAGTAGTTTCAGCAAAAATGGCCTAATCCATGTAATATTCAATTATCACCTGAAAGCCCTCTCATTACTGACAAAAAAGGAGTTGAAAATCTTGAATCTGCCCAGAGGGGGCACTAGAACTTAACTCTTCAGTGCTTTTTAACAATGTAATTATTTTTGAAAATTGTTCATTCTTATCTATATATTAATAAATGACAGGTGCTTATAATTATAAGTTTTAATTCAGATCATAAGTTCACAGCCCGGACGTTTTATGTCAGACTCTTTACTAGAGTTTTAGGGATAGCATTGAAACAGATAAGGTGTTGCCTTGGACAATTTTTTTTTAATTTGTGAAAAACGATCATAAATGCCAAAAAAAGTGTCTATACTGCTGACTTCCATTTCAGTTTAATTTCACTTGTTTTCAAAAATCTTCTTAATTCTATTGTACAGGTAAAATCCATACAAATTAAACAGAAAAGGAACTTTATGTTTAAGGCTCTGAAATTAAATTTGGGAAATACAGATGCAATTTGCAGGGGTGTCAGACACTCTTCTGTAACCGCAGTCCAGGCATTAAACTCCTACAGTCTCTCTCTATAAAACACAGCTGCTGATAATATTCCCATTTCCCACCCTTTATCTATTTTTCTTATCTAGTTAGTAGGGTCTTTACGCAGATATGTCCCATATCTCTTCCTTTTATAATGGAATCTGGATCTTGTTTGGTGCTTTCAGATGCTATCTCTGTGCAAATATTTTCAGCTATGAGACTGATAAAAGAAAAGTTATATTGCAGAGAAACATTATCTTTTGTGGGTTTATTCAGTGTAAAAATATGACCTTCCTACTTGAATGACAATTCTTGTAATAACAATTTACCAAACCACAGTAGCAAACACATTTCATCCATTCAAGACATGAAACTTCATGGCAGAAGGAAAATATTAATTTCTTGGGAAATCATACCTTAAACCAAGTTACTTGAGGCTGAGGTCGGCCCGTTATTTTACATGAGAATTTGCCTGCTTGCCCTTCACGCACAACCACTCTGTTGGGTTTCGTAGCAAACTTCGGCGGACTTTCTCCCCAGATGCTTGGCCTGTGCTCCACAGCTGGAACAGTAAATCTTCCCCTGGAAAGGCAGTCAACATCCTAGGTTCACAGAAGAACTGTGAGTTGTTCAGGTTAGAGCATACTTCAGGAAGCATTTCAGAACAGTGGTCTGCCAACTAGAATGTATCATAAGTAGAAAGCAAGGTGCAGTTACCAAATTTTCAGCCTAACCCAGTATAATTTTTTGCCAATGGGATTAAAGCAATGTTGGCAACGACTGTCCTTGCCTTCTCATGCAACTAAACAGCGTGATGCAATATGTCTTCATCCAGCACAGACACCACTCACACCCAATCTTGGGGACAAGCTCGAGGTGCCTATAACTACAGCTGGGCAAATTAAATCATAGCAAACATGCCACACATTTAGTTTTTTGTCTTTCCTGTTTTTGACTTGGCTACAATTAGATTACTGAGCATACTGATCACTGTTCAGAGTTCTTTGCGAGGTGATTTTGACACTCAGTGTGATGATCAAGCAATTTATGATTATGAATCAGCAATTTGTTTTTGAGAAATCTCTGATGCATCCTGGTAAACATATTCATTCAAGGAATGCTTCTGTTTGTAATCACATTCACTACAGTATTTGCAAAGCAAATATGAAAAGCATACAAATGCAGAGTACAACAATCCAAGAGAAAGGCATAGACTATCTATCTGTGGTGTAAAATCCCAGCTCTATTTACATGGATGGCACAGCTGTGGAACAGCATGTGGAACAAAACAACAGTCCAAGAACCTCAGTCACACAGCTATGAAACAGTATCGTAGCATGAAAAAGACAAGTGTAACTTATGCCTTACGTTCTTTGCTCTGAAGACCTAGTACAATCAAAACACACACTAACAGATGAGAGATGGTGGTTGTTTTTTGTTTGTTTGTTTGTTTTAAGCCTTCAATTTCAAGCAAGCCAAACCATTTTCAGGGCCATCCTCTCCAGATGGCTCCTTACCCCATGCGAATGAGATGTGCCAATACCTCTCCATTTCTATGAGGTATCAGATACTAACAGAGACGTCACCACCTCAGTCCAAGGTGCTGCCAAGACATGGTGGTTGCTGTATAGGCAACGTGAAGTTTCTGAGTAAGACAAGATCATGATGAAAGGATTTAAATGGACAAGAGGAATAATAGAAAATCTTGGGAAAGAAGGGTGACTGCAACATACTAAAATGGAACACCTCCATCACAGAATTAAACAGCTGTTGGCTTTTACTGTCTGCTTCCTCTTATTACCTCTAAACAACAGTATAAAAGCTTACTAAAGATCTCTTTTCATTAGTGACAATATTTAGGTTATGTCCCTAAAATCAATCTATTCAGCACAAATACTAACACCTTAAACGAAAATCATTATTATACCGTGCAGGTTTACAATGGTTTCCTAGGCATATACAAATGGAAATCTGCATTTTTTTATTCTCTTTCTTCCTCCATGTTTATGGAAGGCATAAACTCTCCATGCCTTTATATTAGTAACTGGCTGAACCAGAGCAAAGCATACAAGGAACAAAAAGCGATCAGCCTATTTTTACAGTTGCAATCTGAGTCAATTCTAAAAATCAAAACATACACAGCGAAGAAAATGAAACTTCCATTTTAATTACTTGTATTCTGACCACTAACATAATCAGAAACATTAATTTTGGTTCAAGTCTTCAGGACTACTCAGTCCTAGTGGGGTAAATCAAACATAATCCTGATTAAATTCAAGTTATTTATAAAGAAACCAGCTCCACTGTTGGCAGAGATGGATGCAGGTTTTTAAAACTATAGCATTCATTTAATTGTAAATGCCAATTGCAGAGCAGAAAGTAGACAACAGTAAGGCAGCCCTTCTGCATGCCAGGGTCACTGCAGACCACCCCTTTCTTGCTTACAGTTACACTAGACTAGAACAAGCCTTCTTCCACACTACAGTTTCCCCCCTGTGTTACCAAGAAAGGCTCAAATTAAAAGAGAGAATGCTCGATCCAGCTAATTTAATTTTTTACTAACCACTCAAAGCAGTAGTTGCAATAGCTTTACAGAGAGACTCATGGCAGCCACAGGGAAAGGGTTCTGAGCAACAGCGAGCAGCGCCGGAGGCTGCAATACTGCGGCTCAGAAACCAGCAGCAAGTTCTGCTTACAGCCTGCTGAATTCCTATCAGTATGAGTGAGTGAGCAGCATGTGCATCATGCTACTTATGCCCTCAGGAGAGCCTCAACAATTTTACCCAAGAACAGCTCTCACAGCTGTTTACCCAAGAACAGCTCAGCTTGGGATAGAAGGAGATTTGGACTTAGAGCATTTGAGTTCGCAAATATCAGAATGATTTTTTCAAATGTTGCTGTACTCTACAGAGGCTATGGGCTTTGAACTCATTGATGAAGCTAGGCTAGTGCTGCCTCTGAGAACCTGTCTTGCTATCCTCATCTCACAAATCGGAGAAATCAGTTAAAAACCTCCTTTATTCTATTGCAGTGACGTTGCACAGAACAGGCAGGTTTTGGCTTCCTCAAAGCCAAAGGTTTTGGCTTCCCTCTTCCATGGAAGAGGAGCTTGGGGGATATGTCCCTAATGAGGAATTTCTCAGAACTGAGCAGGAACCAAACCCTTTTTGACTGGCCTTCCAAGTGAATCAGAAATAACGACAGAAAACAAGAGGCTTTTGAAAAGATTTAAAGTGCATGTCCTTTAAAAAAAAAATTGGGGGGGATCTCTGTTAACAATATTAGAGACACTAGACTGCTTACCCAGGGGTTTTGGCACTGGATGGCAAGCTGTATTTCTTCAGTGAGTTTCCTGTAAGCATAGGACAAAAAGATAGGAAGTCAGAAGTTTTGTCAAGACTATTGGGGAGTATAGATACTACGAACTATGTAAAATAGCATCTCTCCAGCTTTCAAATATAAAAGAGAAAAGCAACAGCTGTAGAATAAGGTCGTTATCTGCAGTCTAAAGTTAGACTCTTGAACTTCAAGAGTAGGTTTTAACAAACTTGTCAGCTAGCCCTGTGCTCAGCAATACCAACACTGCAGAATACTCATGCAAAAACATTTTAAAGAAAGTATATAAAATCAAAAAATAACACAAAAATATATAGGGGAAGACAAATTATACAACCAAAAAAAGGGAAAAAAAGTAGTTTTGGACTCTTAAAGAAGTATTTCTTTGCTTGTTTTTTATTCCTCAGTTTGCTCAGACTGCTGCTTCTGTAAAAGGATTACCTTTGAAGCAGAACAGTGCATCGGACTTGCCAGCGGGATCAAGTCCATGCTGTGAACAAAGCCACGTAAGCTCAGCGCCACCTGCTGCACACAGAATTCCTGATGGCTTCACCACAGTAAAAAAGGGGTAGGGATGTGGATAGATCCTGAGTGACAGCAGTGATAAAACTTTCTTCTAGAGCTTTGTAAGGATCTCTGTTAGTGCTCAGACAGGTCAATTATACAGTATGGAACACATTTTTTTAAGGTACTAGTCAACCCTATTAGATACTTTTTGTGAATATAGAATAATTCTGCACTTTGCTATCAGGATCCATAGGGAAATTATTAGAATAAAGACCACTGTAATTCTTAAACTCTGAGAAATCCAGTCATTGAGTATGGCTATGAAATTGCTTTCAAAGTGTAACAAAATCCAGGTCAAAACAGATATAATAAAAGGTTTAAAAACACTCTGCCTTCGCATGAGCTGTCGTTTGGACAACTTTAAAACTGGAAAAAATATTCCGAATAATTTTCAGAACAGGGAGCATTAACAATCATGCCAGACCTATGGGTATTTCAGTGTGTACTCCACATATTTCTGTAAGAGATTTTGACTCTGAGTAGACCCAAATTCTAATTTCTTCAGCACTGCTGAGGATTTTTGCTTTACTTCTGGGATTTAACACAAAGATGTGACCTGAGAAGCTTTGATATTCAGCAGATCTCTGACATGACCAAACTGCAGAAAGAGAAGCAGTGCTATGGATTTCTATCCTTCCCTGGCTTTGAGTCACTCCTTTATATTTTAAATTTGACAGTTTGCAACTATCTAATAAGCAGGTGTTCTCTTAAAAATTCCTGGGTTTGATCTTAGCTGTTTCCCATGGACATTAAGAATACAATTGCAACCAGGTGTTCTGCTTTGCCAATGGGAGCACACATGGAGAACCCCAGAAATCCAATGCCTCAGTGCCTGTGTGATCCACATTGCCACAGTTTCTACTGCCTGAGAGAAAATCCCTTACTTTCCAGGACTGTGTTTCTGTCCTCAGTGATTGCTTCCATGAAAATCAGAGTTTTCAGAGATGAGTTTAACTCCAGGACTCTTCTAACTAGGGTATCATCATACACATCTGAAGTTGAATGCATACTTCACCTAGCTGTAGACATGCAGGTCCTTGCAAAATGGCCTAAAGTGTGAAATCCACCTGAGAAAGGCAGAGCAACACAGCAGAGAGGCCTCAGGAGACATGGAGATGCAGGTACAGACGACAGCTCTTCCCTGGCCTGACACGAGCTGGCTCCAGGATGACAGCTCTCAAGCCCCAGCCTGCCTCCCAGCTAGGATGGCAGCAGTAAGAGCAGTAAGAGCATGAGCAGCTCCAGCTAAAACTGACTACATGTTGTACAGGCTGAAATTTTGCAGTCACAAATGGCTGGTTTCGAGTTGGTTCAGAAGATAGAATGTCACTGATCTTGGCTGGGAGTCACACATAATCACACCCATTGCAAAATTGATATCTGATGGATGCATGGATAAAATGGATTTTTTTTTATTCCATTGAGCCGTTCCACAACAGCTAGCACAGAGTGGCTATGCTGCTGAGTATAACCACAGACTAAGTCAGAGCAAAGGGGCAAAGAAGACACTCCGCAGACAACCTCAAAAAGGAATCCAAACCAGTGTCTTTCTTCCTAAGCCTCCAGTTAGAAAAGTCCGTAAGAAAAGCCAGGAATGGAACAGCACCCAAAGGTTCAGATGTCATAACACGAAGGCTGCTAACACCTCCAGAGCACTGGATGAGGAAGGAAGAATCATCACAAAGTATGGATTTTGGAGGGAACAAAACTGCTCACAGTGTAAAACCCATGGTTTCAAGCCTTGTCCCTCACATGCAGAACATGTACAGTTGGAATCCCTCTTCTCCTAGAGAAATAAAGGAAGAGACAGGCTGAAGATGACTGTTTCTTTTAGGAATTTTCTGGTAGATCTTTTGGACTGTTTCAAAATAGTGGCCCAGCTTCCAGAAGAAGAGGTCCTTTATCGCTATTAAAATATTTCTGCCTTTTCTTTGAGGCTAAAATGAGGCTACACATCCTGTGTTCAAATATTTTCTCAGACAATTTGTAACCTCTTTATAATTTTATAAGTATGAATCCAGCAACTGTACAATGAAGTGTAAGAGTTTTCATCTGCTTTAGTCAGGTCCTTGATATGCAACACAGTGTCCAATATGAAGACAATCTTAATTTGTAAAGCTAAGTTTCTATTCAAGGTTCAGAAAATACAAAATACAGATGTTATTCATATTAACCATGTACTCCTTCACTGGAATACATTCTATCCTGCTCAGCACTACGGTCTGCCATTGTACAAGCACTACATCACCTAAGTCAAAGGTTTCATTGTTCTAACTGAAGCCTCCACCTAATTTTTCGAAACATTGTATCAGTGTTTGGCGAGAAAATTTCTATGAATGAACAGAGTTCACATCCCATTCATAGCTCATGGACCACTGGAGGGGATGAGAAATGGAGAAAGGTGTCATGCATGCAGACAC
Source organism: Crypturellus undulatus (assembly GCA_013389825.1). Taxonomy (NCBI): domain Eukaryota; kingdom Metazoa; phylum Chordata; class Aves; order Tinamiformes; family Tinamidae; genus Crypturellus; species Crypturellus undulatus. The sequence goes on along the minus strand of VWPW01026669.1, from coordinate 276,108 downwards.
AAAGACATTAGAAATTAGCAAAACATTCTGTAAATACAGGACTGCACGTCCTACTCTCTGTGCTCAAGTCAGAGTTAAGGTTAGGGCAATGGGATTTCAGGCTTTCAGTCCTGTCAGATCACTCTTGCAAAGACAACAGCAATGCAATTTGTGTTACTCCTGCTCCAGTGAGAGAGCATGTCCATTCAGTGAAACTCTGTAATCATCACAACAGCAGGAGAAACCCTCTTACCTTCTACTGTCAATTCCACAGTCACCTGACGAACCCCACCATCATTTGCAGCCTCGCAGGTGTATTTTCCACCATCGCTTTCCTGCACACCCTGGATTACCAAGCTGAATATCCCTCGGATGCTGCGATCCACAACGTAATGTTCGCCCTCGGGGACAGGGTGCCCGTTTCTGTACCACGTGATCTGAGGCTCTGGGTAGCCTCTGACCTGTAAAGATGGGAGAGAGAAGAGAGAAAGAAGCTAAACAACAGATGATTGAATTAGGAAGAAATGCTGGACATTTAGCAATGCAGTGGAAAGTTCATGACACAGGAGCTGTTAAGTACATACCCTCTGCGAGCCAAATGGCAGAACCTAATGAAATGAAGAAACTCTTGGATAAGTAGAGCTGTTAAAGTCATAAGACCAGTCATCGGACAGATACCTACACAGCAAGAATTTTCCTCTAGAACACTTGGTCTACAGACGTACCAAAGGCTAACAAAGAACCCTGACACCCAGCTTCCAACACAAAAGCAGAACTTCTGTGTTCTCTATGTATACTAAGAATACAAGGTGTTTAGGCAAAATATTTATACCATGAATTGCCAAGGATTAGACTCATATTATAAATCTGTATAGATCTATTTTGAAGTGTGCCAAGAAGCAGTAGCTCTTGCAAATATACAGGTAAGAGATGGAGGCACTTTAACTTGACATCTATCGTCTTGATCCTTAAAGGCAGAAGTTGCCAACTGAGAAAGTGTCATTATGGGGCAGACCGATGTTATGTGGCAGGATATAAAGACCTAGACATATTCACATAAGCACACTGTTACATATAAGTACGGTTGTGATCCGTTGATAGGCCAAAGAAAAGTTTGCAACAGAACAAAGCAGCCTTCTGTTCATTAAATAGCAATCATATTAACATATCCCTAATTGAATTCATGATGCCTGCAGATTTGCAGACACATCTTCAGTTGGCATCACTGAGAACAGTCATTGATTGCAATGAAGTGTCTGAAACACAGCTGGGGATCTGTGTCTTCTTTTTTTCATAAAAAGATGAGAAAAACAGATATATAGTAGTTTACTCACAGAATTAACTCATCAGCAAAGGTTTTTCTTCTGTTTTATGAAAGACGCCATCGGCTTTGAAGGTTGTTTTAGTATGTGTTAACTGTTAGAAACTGTTAGAACACTTCCTCAGTCGTCATAAAAAACTCTTGATTACAGTACTTCCCTCTTCTTTCCGCTTCCCCCACTCTCATACATTAGCTCTCCATCTTTCAGCTCTTTGATCCTTTGCCTAAATGTCATAAAGTAACTGAGTGGATCAAGATGAAGTGGGATGAAGAAACTCTGTGGCTGTGTTTGCTCACTGAGAAAGTGGCAATGCTACGTTCTGATCTATGTTATCAAAACTTGGCAACTGAACAGGAAGCCCCTCAGCCTTCAGGTGAGCAAAATATTGATGACCTGTTTTGATTTGAAGAAGGCTGGTTGTAGCTTGTCCAGACTTCTCCCACCATCCTTCCCTCAGTTTCTCAGGAAAAGCAATTTTTAGCCAACCAGCTATACTCATTCTTAAGTTCTCTTCTTCCAAGACCTTTCATTTTAATCTTGTTCCACCGCACTCCAGTTGGGTTTACCATCTGTCATAGCCTAATTTACAGCTGTCAGAAATGTTTCTCTTTCTTTTTTTGAACCAATTAATTTTGTTAGTGATGTGGTACCCCATTTTTCTTGGCATTACTTACTTACTTGTACAAGGCATTGTTAAATGACATTAACGTTTGCTGTATGAATACACTGAATAAGCTGGAAAAACTTTCTGTTTCTGGTACAAACTTGAGTTCTTTCCAAGTCTGTCTTTACCTGTGTAACAGCCATCCTCTACAGGGAAGGCTTTGTGGGATCCTGAGCAACAAGGATAACAGTTCACAATTACCACAACTTTTCAAAGAAGTTCTGGCCATGCCTTTCTTTTCCCGTGCTATCTGAAGAACAGCAGCTCCCACCCACTGTGCCTCTTAGCACCATTGCAGCACATTGGGTTAGTGCTTACGCAGAGAGCAGGCTGAGAGGGCAGCCAAAGAGGAGGCTTCAAAGCATCAAGCTGAGACTTCTACAGCAGTGAGTTGATAATGTGCTCACTGGTACAGAAAGCAACTTGTACCAGATAGGCCTATCTGACTATCAGTTTGGCAATTACCTACATTTCTTCTCTTTTTAGATTAAGAAACCAACAAAGAGATTAACTGATTTACCAAAAGGTGCATTAGAACAGAGTTTCTACCTCTCATTCCTGCTCTAATGGACATTAACTTAAGTTTTTCTTAAATTTGAGATATTTTAGGCAAAATGTCTTTGAAACTGCTGTTTCAAGGAGGATGCAGTAAATCTACAGAGTAGCACCTGGGCAGGCATGAAGAGCAACCTTCCTATCACATTCCATCACAACATCTTGACTAGCTTTAGCCTCACCACATCATTTTACAGTTGCTGAGACCCTGGCCTATGAAAATGAGTGATCAATTACATTTCACCTACTATATTTACTATTTTTTTCCAGTTCATAATCATTCTGTTTGGTATTTTCTACTATATATTGTTCTGCCCAGCTTCAAACTGCCCAAGCACAAACTTTCAATCACTTCCCTGGTGAACTATGGGGTCTGTTATGGGAAACATTTCCCTCCCAATTTTGCTTTTGTTTTATCATATTCCTGAGTCCCTGTTGGACCACATGAGGCTATTTCTATTTGACCCATCAGGTTCAGGTAGCTGGTTACACATGCCCATCCAGAATCACATGCTTGAGCCTACTTTAAGTATTTTTCCATTTCTTCTGTGTCTGTTTATTTCATGCTTGCTACAGCTGTGTTATTTTGCTCATCCACACCTCTATGCTTAGGAAATGCCAATAGCAAATTACAAATGCAGACAATCAGCACGCCAATCTTTTTCAAAAGGTTGAGTCATTCCCTTCCCAAATGCTGTATTTTTTTTTCTTTCATTTTTGTTGAAAATGAAATGACGGGAAAGCAGAAGCTTACAGAACCACTTTTCTGCATGGATTTATTTCAGGTTTGGGCTTGGAATGTGTTTCAAACTGAGCCAGCCCGCTCTGAAATACATAGTCTTGCCATAAAAGTGTCAGGGACCCTTAAACCCCTGGTTACAGGGTTTTGATCCTAATGGATTAATTCCAGAACTGTATCAGGTTTTATATTCCTCCCTAACCTTCCCAGAGCTCAGTGAAAACATCTGCCTTGAATAATACACAGCAAAGATAATTTTATCTACTTATTTAATGCCCAGCAGCACCAGGCTATAACCTTTATTTACAGCTTGGCCTGTATGGATATTACCAGTCCCAACACGGTTACGACTGTTCTTTACTGGCTCTACAATGCTAACAGATAGAAAACTGTCAGCAAGCAGCAAATAACCCGGTATTAGCACAAAGATGGGGTTTGTGTTTTTGGCTGGACCCTTCAGCTTAGGGTCTTCCTGAAGCCTGCTAAGATAAAACAGGCCTTTTGCTCTGTCCATGCACACAGGCAGAGGGAAGAGCTGTTGCTCTTGACACTTCTACAGTTCCGATTCAGTTCTGCATCGAGGCCTGAGGGAATCCCATTGAAAAGCAAAGTTGCTAAGTTCCCAGGGAAAAAAAAAGAGAGAGAGAGAAAAAAAAAATACAAGCAATCTATGGCACTATCCCTCCAAAGGACAGCAACATCCAAAAACTTGTTCCTACAAGCCAGACTCCAATGTCAGAAACCTACAGGAATCCAGTGACCAATACAGCCAAATATATTCAGTGGCCCATTTTTCCTGACGGTTCCAAAGTACAAGAAGTGTTATCTACAACGTGGCCAGTAACTGTGCTCCATCAAAAGGCTGCTTGATACCCATTTAAAACGCACAGAGCATCTGGCTTTCTCAGATGCGTCACAGTGGCATCTTAGGGTATTCTGATGTACTCTTTTGTTTTATGCTTTTTTAATTAAGTAGCATGAAAAATTTTGTAAATGTAACTCTATTCAAGAAATGAAGAAGTTAAAAGGTCGCATATAGCAACGTACACTTGAGATACAGTACAGACTCTACAGGGAGTGTACCCCTCTTCAATGTCTAGGTTTTAGCAAAAAAGAAAATGGTTCCTTTTATTCCAAGTTATTGATTAGTTTATTTGAAAGTCAAGCAGTTGAAGCAATTCAACTGCCCCAAGAAACTAAACTGAGGTAGTAACTGCTGTTCTGCGGACGTGGCTTACAATAATCTTGGTGATCCTGCCAGCCTCTGGCAAGTGTCTTCTCCCTGCCTTCAATCAAGATCTATGAGCTTCTGTATCTTTATCTTCATCAAAAAATCTGAAAGGGAAATCAAGTACTTGAGAGTAGACTTAGTAGAGGATGCTAAGAATGAGATACACTGTAGTACATGCTCTACCCAGCTTGCTTCTAACACACACACACACACACACACACACACACACACACACACACAAAAACACCAAAAAAACTAGTTTATATGCATTTGAATGGTTTCTGTCACTTTTAGGAAAAAAGTATGACATAACTGTAGAGATTACAATGTGAAACGCATGGTTAGGATGCCATCTAATAGGTGGCACATTTTTATTCTATTGTTTTGATTAGTGCAGGTGGGAAATACGGTTCTGGTCAGCGTACCAATTTCACAAGTCCTGTAACAATGTTCTGTCAAATCTGAGTTGCACTCTGACAAATGAACAGCAGATGTTCTTGATAAAGGAAAGTGAACATGATACATTGTGAAGCTCCTTCTGAGACTTTAAACACACACAAGCCATATCTGAAGAATAGTTTATACATTTTAAAACTTTGCCTCTAGAATAGAGAACCTGCCTGGCAAGGTTAAACATGAACATGTTAAATATTTGCAGACCTAGCTGCAACCTTGCAAACAAACCAAATAATGATACTTCTTCTGTGGAGTATCTATGATAGAATCTATGATATCCTCTCTTAAAAACAAAAATGGAATACATTAGTAGGCCTAAACATAGCTCACTTCAAAGCATTACCTATAGTACCTATAAGAAACAATACTGGTCTTTCTGTGACCCTTGGGCATGTTTTTGTTTAAGTAGGTGCTGAACCCTGATACATTACATCTGGTCTTTAGGTTTGGTCTTCCATGTGCACACAATCCTCATAAATTAGGTCTTTGGGCGTAACCTTTCCTGGAACGCTACTTTGAAGACATAAGTCTTCTCAAGCGGTGTGTGCAAATTATCTGGTCCTTCTCCCAAGTGATGTGGAGCAGTGACAGAAACATGACAACAGAAGCCTTCAAACAGATCCCTGTCTTTAAAAAGAAAAGGGCAAGGTAGATGGAAAAAAAAAGTAGAAAGTAGAATAAAACATCTGCAAACCACCTTTAAATGCTACAACTCATTCTCCAGGCTCCAAACCATCCATCTCTGGCAATCACTGTGTTCTATTCATAAGCAGTATCAAGCTGCACAGGGCCATGGCAAGTTCTTCTCTACGTTTCACCTACAGAAGTTTCAAACAATATTGGCTTTGCTTGGTTCCCATTGAGGCAATGAAGAGAAATTTTTTGTAAAATTGAACTCCTTGATACTGTTAATGTTGATGTTGTTGGTGATACTTTTGATAACGTTCATGTTGAAAATCTCAGATTCTCTTAAAGTCTCAAGTGGAAAGACCAAAGGTTACACTGCTAACACAGAAATAAACTTCACCACTGCTCCCTTTGCCACAATGAGAGAGGAGAAATTCAACAACGCCCTTCATAAGACTCAGTGCAAGTGTAAGGAAAACCAGGTGGTGGAGGAGACTCAGCACTTTCTCCCTCATGGTTAAAGACTGCTCCTTTAAAACCACTGCTGCAATACTTCTATGCCCTATATGGAGCTTCCCCCTTCCTAATCTCATGAAAAGCCTGTCACCCAGCTTCAGAATATGCTGAATAATGCACAGTTCTCATTGATTTAAAACATGGTAGTAAAAGCTGAGTACTTCTCATTCATTTTGTCTGCTGTGCCCAGCACTGGGGATGATAGGAATGAAGAACAGCATATTTCAGTTTATTCTTAAAAGTCTATTACAATCTGTAATATCATAAACCCATACACAAAGATTTGAGATTACAGTTCCTAGGTCTCTGGGCCTAATACCTGGATTACACTGCAGTATTCAGGTAAAAGGTAAAGAGTTAAAGGACTCTATTATTTTCATGGGAGGGATCCTTCCTTTGAGTTTTATTCTGCTGTCCGGCAATCTGCAAAATTCTGCACAGCTCCTTCACAAAAGGTCAAGCTATCCTAGAAAGCGTGGAAACCACTTGATTGCATGGAAGAACTCACTTCTGTGCTTACTCCATCCCTAACACTGGTACTGACAATCTAGAAATCTGCAGCAAAAAGACATGATTTTTTTCATATAAAGTTCTTTCACTGTGATGCAAAGTCATTAGATTTTGCTTCACCGCCTCCGCAATGCTCCATTTGGACATGCTAGTGACAGGAATCATGTTTTCACTTCAGATCATAAACCAGTGCTGACACTACATGCAAGTGCTATTTTTGCACAGAATAATTTAGAAGGAAAATATGTAGCCAGGTCTATTGAACTGCTTGTGCATCTCAGAGTTCCTAAGTGTTCATGTAAGAATACAATTACCTAAGGACAAAATTTCCATCTAAAAATGTACCAGACAGGAAACATGGACATTATGATGGTCATGGACAAAATACATCACTAGAAAGGGAAAGTACCCCAACAAAAATATATCAGAGACTTCTTAAAAAACAGTAGTGCTCTTTATAAGGAGTATGGTTGTGGACCTAAAATTTTGTGAAGTTTTACACAAATAACTGAAAAAAAAAGCTGTTTTGGATTCTCCATCTGAAAATGTCAAGCTATGAGATGATCCCCAAACCAGATTTGCCTCCTTTATATAGTGGGAACGTAGAGAGTAGCCAGACGCTACAGTCTGCAGCATCCAAGTTCAAGCAAGTGCAGCAGCTTAGTACCTCATTAGCACAGGCTTAGTCAGGCCTCCCAGGCTGCATGGAAGGCTCTGTGGGAATAGCAGAAGGGTCAATGTGGAAACACATCCTCTTGTAATTCTCCAGAACTCTTTAAAGTCAACTCTGGTTTCCACAGGAATTCAGCACCCCTCCACAAACTATGTTAAGGATTAATATCTATATGCCTGGTTAGAGATATGTGGAAGACAAGGTGGAGCCTACAGCAAAATGATGCATCCCCTAGCATCTCTCTCCTAGTACAAAATATGGTGCATTTGCAGTCCCCTTTCCCCAGATCCAACCAGGGATACAACCGTAAAGCCCAAGACTAAGCATTATAAAAACTCTAAACTAAAAACCTCAAGGACAAAGGCAGACAAAATCACAGAGGTAAACAGCAGATCAAATATGTATAAGAATAGCTGTACTGGATAAGGCTGACGGCTCTTCTAACCTAGTGCCCAAGAAGCAGTAGCAACAGGAATATGCCAAAGCGCAATAGTAGAAAAACAGCCTATGTATCAACCAATTCTTTCCTGGCTTCTCATTTTTGCATTTGGCTCAAAGATCTTGTCAATCTGCAGTTAAAGCAGGCCATCATATTTAATGCCATCAACAGACCCATCTTCCATGATATTGCTTAACTTTTTGAATTCATCATTGCTTTTCCTCCCAAGTATCTTCCAGCAGTGAATTCCTTACTCTAATTATGCCAACTGAAAAATTGGCTCTGGTTTGCTTTAGCCTTGCTGTCTGATATTTCACTTTGCCTCTCTTTTTCTTATGTTTTGGGAAAGAGCACACAAACATTCACTTCTGTATGATTCAGTATTGTATAGAACTGGATTAAATCCTTCCCTGCTTGTTTGATTCAAACTAAGAGCCCTAATTTACTTAATTATTCTATGCCTGTACTAGGTGCAATAAAATACCTCTGCTAGTCCTGGTCATTTTTTCCTGTCTCTTTTCTAATTCCAGAATGGGAAAGATCAGAACTGCATGAATTGTCCAAGATAAAGAACATACAAATTTCTGGAGTGACACAGTACACTGTAATTTTCTTTCCAAATATTTTTTAACATCCTAATGGCTATATTTACCTGAGCCTAAGCTGATCAATCAGAGAAGTGTTCAGGGGAAGATCTCTCTTCTGAGTGGTAATAGCTAATAAAAAGTGCACTACCTATATATCATTTTTCTACTTTGTACCTTTTTACAACAAAGCCATTGATCAAAGCCATCAGAGGGCATTTACCATCCTACAGCCCAGACTCTCAATGGAATGAGATACTTTTGCATCTCTTTCCTCAGCAGGTTCAGCTTTGACGCTCCCAGATAGTTCGGTTCTAGCTGCAAATTCTGTCATGTCACTATTCAAACCCTTTTTGCAGCCTACAAAGGTGCTGAGCACTGCACATGCCAGCACAGCTCCTTAGCAGAATCAGCATTTACAATACTTCCAACAGGAAAGAATTTACGACCTATCCATGGAAGACATGCTCTGCTAACTGAAAAGCAGACAGCAGCTGCAGATCATTTCTTCTCCTGTCTTTTGCCTTTAACCAGAATTTCTTGTAAAACTCAGTACGGAGAGCTGCTAGGGGTGCACACATACTTGTGTGTTTATTCACCAGAATATAGCTGTTTGAATAAAGCAACGCCTTCCCAGAAACCCTAATGTCAACCAGTCCGTCTGTCCTGAATTACTTCCAAAGGTCTCAAGTGGAATTGCAGTGCTGCAAGCTGCACTGCCTCTGAAGCTGCTTGGACTGTCCTGAAGTTCTAAATTCAGGTATGAGCATGCAGTTCTTAAGCCTATGCTTAAGTCACACTTAAGTCTTTTGGAATTAATCACATGCCCAGGTGCTTTTCCTAAATTAAGTTTTATTTCATTTAAAGAAGTATTGTTTTTCCTCTCTTCAGAGAGCTCCAATGTAATTTTAAACATTATTTAGATGGAACAGTGAATGCTATTAAGGTGCATTCTACCCTTTCCAGTAGGGTGCACATGAGGGGAACACACACTGTATATATTTCTGTGTATCTATATTATTAATCAGCTAATGGACCTGCTGATAATGTTGCCAAATCTCTGCTATGCTACTGCAGGCATTTTCACCCAGGTGCTGCAGTCCCAGAATGGGAATGTGCTTTAAAGAAGCCTTAATAAATCATACTACCAGAGGCAACATCTGCCTTTCTACTTTTCCCACATTGTAGCCAGCTGACCTACTGTTGTAAACACACGAGGTGAGTTTTATCAAACCACCCACACAGCTCACCTGGACTTCTTTTTTCTTTTTCTTGAAATACAACTTCTCTGGACTTACCATGGGGTAGTAGGCTGAATCCCTGTTCCTCTTTAGATCTATCTTTAGATATTGTACAAATTTTCCTCTTTTTGGAAGTTTGTTCTGGTTGGCAAATCGAAACCAGCCAGATGCCACAAACCTTTGTCCAAGTCCACGAGAAGCTTAGGCTACTTCCCCCATGCACCAGCCCTAATACTGTCCAGCCTCCTGCTCTCCTGCAGAGGTTACATGTTATAACAATCTGAACCTGACACAAATCTGACAAGCAAAGTGGGGAAATTCTGACACCTTGTCACAAGTCAGAACAGTGTGCAGGATACTGAGATATGTACATGCTGAAGACAATCTCTCTTCCAAAATACATAGCTGACGTGCAGGAAAACATATCTCTGATTTTATATCCGAGGAACCAAGACATAGATTTTATATCCAAGGAACCAAGACACAGAAACTGTCAGAGACTTTTCTGGTCTCACACTGAACGGAAATCAGGTTTCCATATTTTAGACCAAATCATCTGGCCATTTTTCTCCCTGCCAAAGATTTCCCATAAACAATGTAGACAGGGAAGGAAATGAAGGTGCAGCACAGGAGAACAGCTGCTCCTCAGATTTTGAATATTGACAGAAGCCCATCAGCATCACACAACTGTATTTGTACAGAGGTATCAAAGGGCACAGTTTAGAGTAACAGAAAAAGTTCCATGCAGAATAGTCCAGAGTCTTTGCAGCCAGAATTTTACAAAATATTGTTATAAAGATCATAATGTCACCTTCAACACCACAGGAGAACATAGTATGTTATTAGGCTGCCAGGTTTCAGTAGCCTCATACTTTAATACAGCTTGGCAGAATACAGCCTGCAGCACAGGCTAAGAGAGGCTGTGAAGACCAGCACAAGAGCTCCCAGCAAGACATGGAAGATAAATACTGCAGTCTTCGTTTGGGTGAGTGTCTCATCAGTTTAAATGAGACTCTTCCCTGCTTCAAAGCCTCTCCAATAACAGAACACCCCACGACTTCCATCACCCCACAAAACAAAGGAGAGAATTGCACATTTTGGGTGAGAGGCGGGTATCAAAGGGGGAGCTTTCTTCATTGATGAACTGATACTAAGGCCTTTTAAAATGTGCTAAATTTTATGAGGTGCTGAATAGTTGGAATAGTTTAAAATGCAAAAAAGGCAAAGAAATAGCCAAGCCATATGTGTGGTTATGGATCAGTCAGGATTATGCTTTAGGAATGTAAATGAATTCAGAAGGAAGTAACTGTGGCTGCTGAATGGAAAGATCTCTTGCTAATTGTTCCAGGGACCCAGTGACCACCTAAAACATCTGACTCCACGCCTCACTCCCTGCCATCTATGGTTATTCTGAATCAGGATCTCCACCAAATGATACCAAATGAAGCAACTGCTTTAACTCTGTGTCAGGGAGATGCCAAAAGTTTCCCAATAGGACCAGCTCAGCTCAGAACTGCATGAATCTCTGCTGCAGAAAATGTGATTTTGAAAAGCTAGACCAGAGTTTCGCTGTGTTCTTAATGTTGTTAGAATAACCAAAGCAGTTCATTCATTTCCACTTCAACAGGAGACACTGACTTACTGTGTTTGTCACCACTTCTGTTCAAACGTTTTATTTGGCAGCCCTAGAATAAAGGCTCATACATAAAAGAGTTTAACACAATAAAAACAGAACTTTGGGAAATTGTTTCTGCTCTTCCCTCTGCAGATACGTCAGTTTTTAACACTTGAAAAGATTTTTACAAGTTGTAGATCTTTCATTTAGTAAGAACTCAGAAAGGCAGAGAAAAAATCAGTTTAGACCAAAGTGCAAAAAGCAAGAAGCACCCCCACACACAACAACATACACAAAAAGCCAAAATTAACACCAAGACTTCATTCTGTCATTAGCAAGATGTTCATGTGTTTCTACTTTGGAGGAAAATTATAAATATTTAGCTTTATTATCTCACAGAATCCAGACAAACTCTGCACCACAACTTGAGACTGGGACATCATCAAGTCAAGAAACTCCACTGATACCACAAAGGAAAAAAAAGCAAGACTAAACAGCACCGGTTATTTGCAGAGAGCAATGATCCCTTCATAACAATAATATTTGGGTTTTGAATCCGGAGTCATTTTTTAAACAAGACAATGCACTCTTTCTTGTGTTTCTCAAGCAAAAGATCATCAATGTTAAGATACTTGTAAAAACTGAGTTTTCACTATTTTCAGTCTTCCAACAATTTTTTTTTTTAATTTTACCAATGTGAAGTTATCTTGATGGGATGTGAATTTATTTGGCATGTTTCCAAATGCTAGAGGCCCAATCCTCTAATACAAACAGTGCCACTGACCAGAATAGCTGCTTGTGTCTTTATACTTTCCTAGTTTAGAGAGGCTATTTTAGGAACACTGTATCAGGACATGCTACTTGCAGGCAAAGAATCTGTACAAATTCACAGACTACACATGTGAAACTTACTGTGGAAAATTAGTAAAAACAAACATCATTTCGTTCTGTACTCAAAACACAGCTACTGGAAGACAGGCTTTGTAGCTATGAAATCTCTAACAGAGGGTAGCAAAGCACATCTGGGCTGTAAGGTGGTAACAGAAACCCTTCACTCCAAATGAACATGTCTGTACCCCATCAATGTCCAGCCAGAGAAGATTTATTTCCTGCAATTCAGTAGTTCTGGCAGCAGCCACAGAAATTGCTGAAATCGTTTGACATTGCTGAGTTGAACACATAAGAAATCAAGAATATCACTACAGTAAAGACTGTCTGCGGAGAGCGACGAATGCTGCTGGCAAAGGCCATCTCCTGGAGAGCCTGCAACAATTGTCCTCAGTTAGTTGTGCTGTCCCATCACTAATTCCGCTTTCTAGGGCTAGAAACAAGACTGTGCGTGACATGTTGCTTGTTTGGTTTGTCTCATTAAAAAATAGAGTTGATGTGAACACACACATCAATTGTATACGTGAACATAAAATGCAGTATTAGAGCATGAAGATAAGAATACTTCAGACATCCTAAACATTTAGCGTTCTCGTTGCATTGTTTATTCTGTGTAATTTACTTCTATGCGTTAAGTAATTAAGACTTCTATACGCAAATCCACTGTAAAACATTAACTGCTTCTTAGTATCTCTCACTAATGCTTTTATCCTGTAAGAATCTGTAAAATCTATAGAGTTAAGCTTTATAGTCTTAGCTCATGAACTTAGCAGCTTAGCAAAGATAACTCATACAACACAATATATAAATTGCTGCCTTAAAAATAAACAGCTAAGCAAAAATTGCTTGAAAGGAAAAAAAAAAAATCTCTTAAAGGACTAACTGAAATCCTAAAATATAAATTGATGTGGCTATGAATTTCTAGTTCAGCAGTCCAGAATAAATATTTATAGAAAGCCTCAGTTCAAGAGAAATTTTGCAGGCTTTCCTCTCCTTTCTAGTGTTTTTTCTCAAAACTAAAATAGCTGTGATCTCGGTAAGAGCAACACACACGTGCACTCAGAAGTAGCTACATTTGTTTAGGCTGTGAACAAAAGCGCTTACTCTGCATGTGCTTTCAACAGAGCTCCATTTAACTGAAGTCACTAGCGCTCCTACTGAAAGACCTGAACAAACCCAACATAATGTTTTCCATTACAATGTAGTAGTCTCCCAAGTAGACAAATCTTTGCCTACCTCTGCATCTCCACCTCTGCATTACTGCATCTCAACAGGCAAACAAACAGCTAGGTACTAGGGACAGGGAACTATCAAGGTACTAGGGACCTAATTTGGTCACTCTGTTTTCATTAAGACTCTCAGACCAAGGATGGTGATCAAGATATTGGTAACATTTTCATCTGTTTGGAAATTGTAACTTTTCCTTCAAAAAGCAGAAATCATTTATTTCAGAGATACCTTCTTTCAGAGATAGACAGGATTATGCGTAAGGGAGTGGGTGGTAACTGAGCTTCAGGAAGACAGCAGTTTGGTTCCTAGTCCAGTAATGCACTTTTAAGTGATCTTGTACAAAAAAAAAGAAAAAAAAAAGATCTATGTCTAGGAACTCCACATCCATCAGTGAGGATAACAGCAACCATTTTTACTGTTGTTTTGGACAATAAGGTCATCAGAGGAGGGACCAACTACCTCTACACTGCATGTGTAGTGTTAAAAACATGCAGTAAAATTCCAGCGGGACTAGGTTATTTAAGAGCTACCACAAAATAAGCAAAGATCAATACCAATCACCATAGTTCTTTATTCTTATTATAATTTGTATTGCTTATTTATTAAAGTCAGTAGCCTGACTTTTAACATAACTTGATAAGCTGCATTAATATTTCATGTGCTGTTAAGAACTTTTATTTAAATAAGAAAACCCAATGCTACATGATGAGTTTGACTGTCAGTGCAACTGGCCACAACAAAGAATTATATACTCGCCCAAAGGAAGGGAAAATGGCCTAAAAAAGATGACGATATTTTTTCAAATTAGAGGCAGAACTGAAGAATAATTAGACTCTGTTGAAATTTTGGAGATTTATGATTAACTCTCATGAAATAAGTAAAGAGAAAAAAAAGAAAAATCACACCAACCACTTCCACTCTGACTTACGCAACCTCAATTTCTGAACATATTATTTTTGTCCATTTATTTAAGCTATCTCGATTAACTCTCTTCAGTGTATCTCTATTTTCTTTTATTCCTTTTTTCCACGTTTTTATCCTCTCTTCCCTCACTGCAGACTTTATGATTACTCTTACTACTTATTTCATCACTACTTCTGTAAAAGACTGAATCTCCTTTACAAGTATTTTACATCCCCTGCAAATCTTTCAAAATATAATTCAAGAAATTTCTCTTTGATTTATATTTGAGGATTATGGAAAATAGCAGGTCCAGAAATCCGCACCAGAGAAAATTATTGTCCACAAAATCAACCCTAATGGTAGGGCATAGATGACAACTTAAGCTGATACATAACCATGCTTGATGATAATACATCACTGTATTGCGTGATTACAAAATACAGCCTCTCCAGAATCAAAAGCCATTGGTCACTGCCTTCAAATCAGGAGTAGATAGATGCAATTAAATCACAAAGATTTTAATTGTCAAGTTTCTCATGTGATTTTAACTGCTTCCTCTTCAAAAGCTGAAATAATTGAATACTTGGAAACTCAACAAAGAAAAAAATAAATATAGAAAAAGAGGTGGCCAAAAGCAGCACAAATGTATGTTCTGGCTTAAGCTAAAACCCCTGCCTGAGCAAGGGGGTTTAGTTGAGTAGATGATCTCTAGAGGTCCCTTCCAACTTCAACCATTCTGTGATTCTGTGAAAACACCACTGGCTTGGATAGATACCACACAAAATCAGAGATTCTCATTAACTCCATATTTACATTAGCTGAATGGTCGTTAAAAGGTCTAACCATAGTATGACCATGATTGTTAAAAAAAAAAAAAAAAACATTTTTTTGAAGTTACTTTGAACAGGGAGCCATTCTGCCTGGCTTTGTACACAGCAGCAGAGAGGCTCTGCCCCAGCAGCTTATATGAAAATGGAAAAGGAGACTGAGAACAAACAGAATAATAAACATGACAGTGGCAAATATGGTATTTCTTCTACAATTTGAGAGTGGGTGGGTTACTGAGGGCGGGCTAAATAATATAAACAATTAACCCTGAATAACAGTGATTAAGAGTATGCATACTGCATGTCACGTCTTCTCAGTCATGGCTTCTTTTCTGCTTAGAAATTTTATCTGGTTGGAATTTGAAGATTTTTAATATTGTCTGGGATTTCTAAATGTCTGGCAGCTCAGAGCAACTCTGTAAAAGGTCTGGCCAAACCTTCCAAAACCCTGGCCATTGCTGCAGTGCCTGCTCAAATCAGCTGCATGGGACAGTGCACTGATGTCAGAGCTTTGGGGAGTCGCTGGGCACCCTGCACACATGCCACACAGAGCACGTTCCTGTACTTCCACCTGGAAGGTGCCATGCATCACTATGGTGATGGCGATGGTTTTTCCCTGCAGGGAATACATTGCAAAGAAATAGAAAAAGGATGTCAACACATGGATGGACATGTCACTTGGTGAAGTGAAGGATCTTTCTCATCCATTCCTCTCTAAAAAGAAACATGCCCCAATGTTTCGTATTTGTCTTCTTAGAGTACCGCAGTGCATGGCAGGTTTAAAGATTCAGCATAGTTCTTCCCACCACCTCTCACCCTATGTCCACCTTCACCAGACAACTGTCTCCCAGGAAAACACAGATTTTTCCCAAATTCTTTCCTCATGGGGTCCAGAGCAGTCATTCCCCAGAAAATGCAGCTCAAACCACTGTCAGTATCATGCAATTAGCTGAGCAGTACATTTTCTAACAGGGAGCGCTCAAACCAACAGCAAACAATTTTGTGCCATGTCCTCATCCTCTGTCATTATCTGGGCTCTTCTCATTTCAGATCCTGCCATCTCAAATCTAGACAGACAGCATAATTAGGGTATACATCTATAATGCTTCCAAGAGATGCTTGGAGCACACATTGCAGCCCTAGGTCCAAAGCAAAGAAGATGATACAGGCTTTGCCACTTAGTGGTATGGCAGCCAGAAGGAAACAGTTTTTCTGTTCAGGTAAATTGCAATTTTAAAATGCTCTAATAGTTTTCCTTTCAGCACCTCTCCCTTTTAACACTTCTTCCCTATCCTTTATTTCTTAAACTCACCACACAAATTGGTGTCTATTACAAAACAGGGAAGTCAACTTCCCTGTTCCCTCCTATTTCTTCCCACCTGACCCCAGCTTACTTTTTCAGGTAATGTATTTCAAGCAGTATCTGCACAACCCGCAGCAGCACAAGCAGCTCAAACTAGCAAGTTCAAATATGTCATTGGGCTTATTGCGAGAAAGGAGAAAAAAAAGAAAAAAAAAAAGAAGAAAAAAAGAAAAAGAAAGAGGATGTGTTGCAACACCAAGAGGTAGGAGAATTCGAAAGCACATTAACTAGAAGCAGGATTTGACATTTACCTGGTTTACCCTAAAATTTACCATCTCATTCACCGGCCCTTACTTAAAGGGAAAACAGAACAGTAACTGCTTAACACAAACACTGAACTACCAAAACCAACGTCTACTCAAACTCTGCTTGAACCACATATGTCTGTACATAACTTGCCTGAAATGTAGCTTGCTGAGATTAGAACACCAGACTAGATTTAGTAGTTTGGTATCTTGATTCCAAAGATCTGGCAACAGGTTTGCATGAAGTAGAAAAAAAACATAATGCTCGATTGCCAACTGTGCAGTGCTTCATCCAAGGGGAAAAATTCTTTCCTAACCCCCTAGGCAATCAGTCTGTGGTCTGTAGCATGACATTTGGCTGTTCTTCTCAAGCCAAGCTTTAGCACAAGTATTCTTTAGACTCATAAAATTAATGACTGCCAATATTACCTTCAAAAATTATATACTTATGCAGTCAAAGCAGGTTTAGCTAACTGCTTGCAGCAATCAAATCCAGAGGTTAATATCACTCTGAAGAAAGGTTTGGTGGAAAATGGCATTCTTTGAACTTGTCCATTTTTTAATGCTTGGTGTATTCAGAAACATTCACACCATGCTTCTGATGCAACCAGTCTACTGCTATTTAAGATGAGCTGAGCTACGTGTGGGCAGCTAATCACACAGTTATCAACAAAAAATGACTATTGTGGGCAACCGTCCTCTCTATGTAAAGCAACAAACCTGCAGCAGACCGCTTTACCAGTCTCAGAAGCCAAAGCTTAAAATAAGGAGGAAACGATCAAGGGAGTGTGGTTCAGTGGTTACAGACCAGTGAAGAGTCTATTTTCTGTTCTCGGCTTTTCTATCATTTTGCTGCAGGAACGTCAACAAATCTCTTAACCTCTCTGTGCCTGAAAGTATCCTCCCATACAAAAGTTAACGTGGATCTGTGAAAGCTGGATCTGAGCACTAACATTTGCTGACAGCTTATGCTGGCAGGCAGGGGAGCACAGCCCTCCTGGGGTCAGGCCTTACTGCTGCTCTATTCACCTACACAGACCCCCAGGACTTTGGGGCCCCAGTGGCTCATTCTCATGCAGAAAACTGTCTGCTTTCTGAGATTTTTCCAGAGAATCATGAAAGAACCTGTCAATATCTCGAAACACAGAACAGGGAACTGCAGGACTAGCTTGCTCTCTTAAAACAAGCATGGAAAGGCTCAGAAAGCCAAGGAAAAGCAGAACCTAAGCCTGAACACTATCACAGGCCAACTCAGGCTGACGGCAACACTCAAGCTGTGGGTGTAGGAGGATCAGAATGGAATCATGGCAGTATTTAAACAGTTGCTGGGTCCTACAGTGGAGTGGGAATGTAGAGCTGGCTAAAATAGTCCAATATTAAGAAATGTAATTCCTAGATGTAAAGAAGTCTTCACAAAAAGATTTGAGACATAACACAAACCATCTTAGGTCTCTGAGCTCATAGTCTTGGAAAGACCAGGATACTAAGAAATCAGGACACATGCCCTGAGTACGTTCTGAAAAGAATCCTAAGAAATCAGGCAGGCAGGCTGGCACAAAACCATGCACATTGGTGGAACTCTTGTTCATCTGACTGTATGGAACATAAATACTGATGTTTAACTTTTGCTATAGAACAATACATCTAAGCCTGTGAGAGTGGGACAAGCCAAAAATAATTTATTTCTAAAACAGAAATGTAGTTAAGGTTCTTATACTTATTGGTCAGCACTGCTATGGTGTTCAGTGCTGCAATTAAAGTATCCTGCACTGCTGCAGAGAATGAAATTTGGGAGTAAGGTCAGGAATCTAATTTGATTTCAAATGGTATCAGTGCAATCAAAATGTGACCTTGTCTGATAATTTACGGATAGTTACTTAGGTGCTATGGCCAGAAAAGATTTCTCTGTCTTTCTGTGTAATACTTGCCACGGAAACCCTTACAGTATTTACCACAAAGAAAGGAATCATGATTCACTACTATGCCTGTGAAAGTTAGGAAATCTGGTGATACATTCAAAAGATATGCAATCACAGCTCAATGTAGCAAAGCTCTGATACATTTTTAATTATGTATTAAAATGACTAATATAACAGACAAGCATAGAGCTTAAAACAAAGCCTGCTTGAGCTGCTTTTTTTTCCAGGAGTATCGTAAAGGCCCTGGTATGCAAGAATGCCCTAGCACAGGGCACTGCTCTGAGCTTTTCACCCCAGGTGCTCTGCAGTGAAGACCAGTTCATCAGTCAACTCCTAACAAACTAGGTATCCACAACACACCACTTCATAGTAATTTGTAAAGGCTTCTGTAAAAATCAGCTCAGCAACTGCCCTGCGAACAACTGAGGTGCCTGTACTGCAGAGAGGGAGCACCCGGGGAAGGTAACTTTGCCTTCACTCCACTAAGGGGTTTAACCCCTCAAACCCAGCTCCAGGCCAAAAGCATGCTCGTATGCAGGAAACATGAGAAATTACATTTCTACTCTGAGGTCACATTGGAAAACTGAGTTCTGCAGTCACATAAAGAAAAATTTGTTAAGCTACTTGTAAGAAAACCAGGGTGGTAGTGGAGGGATTAAGAGACTTCTTGTTAACAGGAATTACAGTTCCCTTCTTCCTCAGATTTCCTATTCTTACAGGCAATATTTTCAGTTTATGCACTGTCCTTCATCTTCAATTGCCATTTCACACAACTAAGTCTACATGCTGTTGGAAAGCAAGGCAAAGTCTGACTTTGCGGTTCTCTCTCCCTTGTTCACTCAATGAGTGCAGGATCGTCACAGTATCAGATTTATATCCTGTCTCAGATTCTTGAAATGTTTGTTCTTTCCGATAAGATAAATTCCACTGTAGAGGAACTCTTTGAAGAAAATCTCCTGTCTAGCCATTTTTAAAACTTTTATTTTTCTTTAGCTTAATCCCAGTTTAATACCTACACTGTGTGATGGACTATCAGCAACAATCTTTCATAACATCTGTAGCCTATTTCCCAGCACAAAAAAAACCTAGATATGTTCAGTAGCTATCACTGTCACTAAATCTTAGTAATACTCTTCTACTGGACCTCTGGAATGGTTAAGCAATAGAAAACGCAGCATCATCCTAGAAGTTAAAGATAGAACCGAACACGACTCCCCAGCCACATTACTTTACAAATAATCCATCACCCAGACAATTTTTAGTAGTATGCTCATTACGAAACTCAGTTTCCAGAGCACAAGATACTAAGGAGAACACGCTGTGCTCCATTACTCTCTATTTCCAATTACCATAAGGTAGGATTTTTGCCCTCTCCTTCCCCTAGAAGTGCAAGTCGGTATTGCAGCCTCCAGCTAGTTTGGATTCCAGGAAATTTGGACCTGATCACGATGCTGAAGATTGGCTGTTTTGTCTGCAGCTGTGTTGAATGCTCCTCCTCAGCTGTATTTGCTGAGAGGCAAAAGGAAGCTCCCCAGGGCAGCAAGTTGCACTGAGCCAAAACCAGTCAATACCCCATGCGCAGCAAGAGGTCGAAATGCCAAAGGCAGTGGCTGTAATTGTCTACTCCCAGTTCGCCAAGCAGTGGAATACAACATAACCCATGCTGCTGCCCACAAAGTAATTACAGATCTCACATGCATTTCAGCAAAGCTGCGGTCTTAAAGCCTAGCACTTACAAAGCACTTGAAATAATAAAGGGCTACTTCATCTACATGACATGCATGTGGCCACTGTATTATAATTCCCACTTTATGGAAAATTAAGGGATTCAGACATCCTCAAACACCAAATGGGCAGACCTGGAATTTAAATTTTCAAATATGTTAAAGCCAAGACCTCAATCAAAACTCACTTCCTTCAAGGAGTTTGTTAAGCCTGTCACTTCCACTCACTAAGTACTCTATTTTATCCAAGCTGCTAGAATGAACCCTTAGATTTAATCATCCAGGATTCAAGGCAATGATAAGATTTTAAAAAATAAACTGAAAAAAACAATACAAATAAAAAGCACCCCTCGAACTGGACCAGTGATCAAACTCTAATGTAAAGGTAACTAGACTAATAATAAAAAGCCTGCAGGATGCACCAAAAAATGAAAATATCCTACTCAAGCTTTGAATTAGGCGAAACGAGAAAGCAACCAAACACAGCTACATCACATGCTTCATCTTTGATCTCACTTTACTGTTATTGCCTGGTGTGGCATTTTCTGGAAGAATCAGTCAGAATTAGAATACTACCGTGCACAGATGCACCTACAAAAGCAATATGTTTTTTTCAACTTAGTTTGAAACTAAGTAATGTGAAATAATGGAATCCTATGAAAAATGCCAACTTTTCCTCAAATAAACTCAGTCTGAGAACTACTACTGAGTTTTTTCACTTAAAAATTGGTACACTTCAAAAATCATTTTTCTGTAGAGTTTCCTTAGAAAAATCCAGTTTCTACTCTGATCTTGCATAAACAAACAAATAAGATATTATCAGATGCCCCCTACCGGGTCTCTGTTTATGTTAGAGCTTTCAAAGTTATGAATTTCCCAAATTCCTTTTAGCCCTTGCATTTGTTACAGCAAAGTTGTAGTTTCCTGCCTCTGTCCAATAAATCCCATCACTTCAAAGACTTGGACTGCAGTCAGCTAGATGATACAGCTGTCAGCACACAGGCAGAGCGTGACAAGGACAGGAAGAAGCTAGAAGGGACAAGAGAAAGAAGTGGCAGCTCCAGAAGATCTGGGTTAAGGGAAAAGACAGGGAAATAAACAGAACAAGAAAGAGATGATATTAGATTGAAGCACAATGGAAATATAAATCCTAATAAGGACAATTCAGTGTCCCAAAGGAAGAACCTAGGGTTTCCCCACCACCACACACACTTTATCCCTGTTGTTTTAATATGTTTACTTAATGAAACTTTTTCCTCTGAAAACACTCCTTCTACTTCCAGTTAACCGCACATATTGCAATAGTATGGTTAAAATTTCACCAACTTCTCTCTTTGCAGATTCCTAGTTTGACTACCAGGAAGCATATATCACAATGACTACTTTTGTTGGGGAAATGAATATGCAGCAGGTGATAGATAAATATGTACCGTTTCTGACTAGAGTCAGGTCTGGAGGCAGTTATCTCCTGATACTAGGCGCAGTGCCTGGCATGCTCACCTAGGTTACACCTAGCAGAGCACTCATTTCTCCTCTGCTCATAAGCTGACCTGTAATGTTCCTGGCCCCTCTTACTGCTTGGCAGGAGAGGAAACATTGGTGCACTCTTCTGGAGCAAAGGTCCTTAATACGGACACAATTAGAAATTTCACTCTTTCTGCAGCCAAGTATGTAGCTTCAGGAAAGGACAAGAACAAGTGCACAAGCTCTCCATCATTTCCATTTCTTACCTTCCCCTCAAATCTGGCGGTGGCTCCCAGTTGCACTCGGATATTCCGAGGAGGAAGGGTAAATGCAGGCGCTTCTGCTGGCACAGTGGGGCTGAGTGTCAGGGAGGTTTTGGAAACTCGAGTTGACGTCACCAGTTTCACATCCCCCATGATGTGAACTGTAAAGAGAGACACACAATTGTGTTATAGAACTTAGATTAATTAATTTCCTATATTAGAGTTGCAACTAAGAATCAGATTGAAGATAGATCATTCTGTAAGTTTGTTATATTCATATACATAGTCTTTGGTCTAAAGTAAGAAACGCTATTTTCTGGGTGGGGAACCATGACTAGGAAAATTGCCTGGTGTACCTACAGTTGCAGACAGGGTCACAGCCTTGAACTGAACTCAGACTGAACTCTCAAGTCCCAGGCTAGCGCCTTAACCAAAAAGCCATCCTTTACAACTACATTAAACTGTAATAACTTACTTCAGGAAGATATTTTCGCAACGTGACTTTGATTTTCCTGGCATGGAACACACCAAAATCAGTAAGTCTCAAAAGCAGAGCCAGTGTTAAACAAGTACTTGTGAAATAGAGGCCTCTGTTTGCACTGGATTTAAGTTGCAAGTGGGAATGTGGAAAATCTGATTTTTCATACCACACTTGGAAGATCTTAAGAAATAGCTGGATATCTCCCTCCCAAGCACAGCACTCTTAGTATGTAACAAGCATTTTTGCAGAAATTCCAACTCCCTTGCTTAGTGCTCTTCTTTCTACAGCACATAGACCAGGAAAATAGCAGAAAGACCAAATTTCATAATCCTACAAAAAACTGTTCAGAAACAAGTCTTCTGCTCTTCACTCTATTTTTGTCAACTGAAAGCAAAAATTAAAAGAAAAAAACAACAACAAAAAAGTAGCTTACCCTGCCAATTACTTGAAGAACTTACATAAAATAGAAGCTCCACTCAAAAATATCTATTTAATAGACAAGTTTAGCAGAGAATAAAAGGGAGAAATGCTTAGCCAACCAATCATGGGGAAACGGTGAAGAGAACTTTGTTTGTAGGTTGTAATATTTTGCCATATACACCAACCCATAATGGACTACATATTTATTCATCTGCTTTTGCAAAAAGTTACAATAAATAATACTTTCATCAATGGTAATACTTCAACTTCAGAGAATAAAAATCAATGAAACAGAAGACATACTACTTCTGACTCATCCACGTATATAAGGAATAGCTGTTCCTGAAAAGGTTGCAGAGTTTGGAGAACAGAGGAGGTAAAGAGAGGGACCGCATGTCTGGGCTTCACCTTGCTCTTCCCAGGGGGGTAGCTGACATGCTGCATCATTACAACATTACCTTTACACTGCTGTCTGGAAGCTCCTGCCATTCCCAGGCATCTCAGCTCACCTAGACAATATTGTTCTTCATTCCCAGGATCACGCTGCACATGTGCACTTGTTAGGTGGCCCTGTCCCACCGGAGCTAAGCTTTGGTGAACACTTCACCCGCTGGGCCTGGCAGGAAAAGGGCTTTCCCACCATGTTGCTCCCTATGGAACATGCCTTCCTTGCAGGTTCCCCATACAAACAGGAAAGAAGATGCTACTGGGAAAGCCGACAGCAGCTCTGCTGGGCTGCATGTGCTGTTGGCCAAGCATTAACTGGGAGTCATGGTCCAGTAACACTCTCTGAAAAATGAAGTAGCATTTCAAATATTGCTATTTTTTAAAATAAACTTTTGCACATTATTGTTACACCTCAAGTTTTTCTGCTGCTACAGAAAAGTCCCCTGTTGCCACAGGGGCGCAACAGGGACACAAAATAGATGAAGTACTATCATGACCACAAAATAAACAAGTTGGAATAGCAACCAAGACAGCCATGTTTTTCTCTAGGCACTGTCAGCTACAGTATTTTATCAGGCGCGTTCAGGAGCAGTGACAGGTAGGAGTTATCTGGATGGAAGAATGATTTAGCTGTTCTTTCCACTTCAAAAGGTTCTGCTGGCTATTGTAGATGGGAATTAACTGTATGCAGAAACATTTTGAAAAAGCTTTTTCAAGAGTATAGAAAGGTCAAATACTCCAGCACATCATGGCTCTCCAAGAGCCCATCCCAAATGATCATCCTAACTGTCTCCAAGGAAAGGTATCTGGAAGCTCAGAGCCAATCCCATAGGGATAAAGCGAGAACCAAGGCTGTTGGCTTCATCTTGTCTGTCTATTCTAGGGTCATATATGTGCTTCTGAAAACCCAGTCACAGATCATAGTATTTCCATATCGCACTTCTGATATGCTCCGTCTCTATGCAAGTACACTGTGTCTATGTCAAGAAATACATTCTCTAAATTTATCAGAAAGAGAATCAGAGGGAAACTCCTCTCCTGGAAGTTAGTAGTCTAGAAGTTAGGCAGCTCTTCTGAACTAGGAGCCCTTGCTTCACAGTCAACAGAAAGAGTCATCTCCAGAGACCCTTCTGTTCTAAGATGCAGAAGCCACAAAAAGCTTTTTCCTTCACAGTACGTACTTACTAG
The DNA here is from genome assembly GCA_013389825.1 of Crypturellus undulatus. Lineage (NCBI taxonomy): Eukaryota > Metazoa > Chordata > Aves > Tinamiformes > Tinamidae > Crypturellus > Crypturellus undulatus. The sequence continues at coordinate 251,595 of VWPW01026669.1, read as the reverse complement.
AAGCTGTGGTTTGGAAGGCATACTCTTCCAAGATACCACTGCTATGAACAAGTATTTGTCTGAAAAGCACAACAGATTTTTTTTTAACTGAATGTTCTTTTGTTAAGGACAGAACTCCCATTTCTGTTCTCCACTAAGATAAAGGTGTAGCTTATCTTGCAGATTTTCATCCAGCTCACAGCTGTGAACAGATGCCTACCAAGACCATGTCTGTCAGTGATTTTTTGTTAATTGTTTTTTTTTCTTTGCAGATTAAGAGCATTTAAAAATTTTCTATTTAAAAAAAATGCTATAAATATCAACTGCGATCTTTTGTCATTTTTAAGATATGTTAATATTATGATACGGTGATATGTGTCTACTTATCAGTTTTAGATTAACCTATTTTAATTTGTATTTCCCATTTCCTTTTCCTTTTTCTCTCTCCTTTTTCTTCAAGGACTTCCTTAAATTTCTCCTTTCCAGAGATGATCTTCAGTTTTGCAACATGCTCAACTGACTACTCAATCTTGACTTATGTTTCCCACACATTTTTCTTGCCTGCTACGGTATATCTTTCTATAGCCTATACAAGACATATAGACTTGCGATGGCTCTGTAGCTGTGAAACTCTTCAGCAGCAAATCAGCCTGCCAATATAAGCCTTCAATAAAACCTGTAATAGCAACAACAACTTGTCAGGTGTAATATAGATGAACACATTATAATGCATTTGCTGCCATAACAAACCAAGGAAAAAACTTGTCCTTCCACACACATCTGTGTCAGCTTTGCAGAGTTCAGGCACATATGACTGACCTTCTCTAAAAGGAGAAAAAAGAAAAAATGAAAAAAAAAAAAGGAAAAGGAAAAGGAAAAGAAAAAGAAAGAAGACTGAATCCCATTCAAACTTGATATTAACTCATGTAAATCAGATGCAACTCCACCAGTGAATATGATTATACTGTCTGATAAATAAATAAATAATGAAGATGCTATGTGTTACAAATGCCCACAATACTATTCAGTAGGAATACAATGTCCATTAGTATTTAGATGCAATACTCTGCTAATACAGGGTTATCTTAAGAACTCTTGCTAGGTGTAAGACCTCTTTACATGTGGAAACCACAACACCAGGTAGGCTGCAAGACTAGACCCCCAGAGTACATGCAATAGAGCCAGAGCACGCCTGCAAAATGCACTGTATCCACCAGCTCATCTTCCCAGCAACGCTGCGCTTGGGCAGTGTCCAGGCTGCTTTGGATGCAAAGTTCTCCAGTTATGAAAGATTCTGTGATGAAAAAAAATGGGCTGAATGCTGGTAATACCATCTTTCCACTAATAACTCTGGTTGTTGGATTTAGCCATATGGAAAAAGTCGGGGGCAGGGAGACAAAAAGGAGAGAGGAAAAAAAAAACTCCTAAAATAGTCATTCTTACTTGTCAAGTTACATTTTTATTGCATGATGGTAACATGCCAAAAGTTATGAACAAGTTGATGCTTAATGTTATAGTGGTAAAGTATGAAATAAAGTAATAGCTAGTCTTTTCCATAAAGACATCTTGTATGGATTTATGCTTTTCTAAATAAAGTGTCTAGAAGGGATTGAATTAACCTGTGATTATTAGCTCAAATCAGCAAAAGTAGGTTTCCAGCAGTATAAGCTCCTAAACATCCCCGTTTAACAGTCTGGTTTTAATTAGCTACGGAGGCTGAAGATGCTTCTGGTAACTAATTACAAAATCTTTTTTTCAGCTTAGAGGATATCTAACAACTGTGCAAAGTTGTTAGCAAATAAGCAAATAAGCAAATAAATATTTCCATGTTGTGCCCTCTGGTTTTCCTATGGAACTACTATCTCTGAATACCTTAAGGAAATTATCTTAAATAGAACAAATCATGCCGGAGTTTAACATTTTATAGAAGGTGGAAAAAAAACAATAAATAAGACAATGATATCTGCGGGATTTTATTTGTTTGGTTGGTTGTTTTTTTAAGCAACTTCCTGCAATGACCCTATCACTAAAATCTTTTTCGTAGGTATTGCAAGCTTGCTATTGAAAAAGATTTCAAGGATGTTGCATGAACTGATAACACTTCATTTCACTTGCTATGCACACCTAGACTACGATTGTTAAGCAAAACTAACTACAGCTGAAGTTGCAAGACAGACAGTATGGTATTAAACATAAAAGAAAACCACCATGCTGGTTTGCAGGGCAGATGTGGTTAGACAGTATTTCTAATCTGGATTTTTTTTATTCTTAATCCTTTCTAAAAAGCACATAAATCCTTACAAATTCTCACAGTGTGCCCTCTGATTTTTCTAATACTGAAGCAGACAAACATGTTTCAAGCATCTTCTACCAAGAGAAAATCTCTAGCACTCAATACCATGCTCACAGAAATAAATCCCCAAAACAATAAAATGTCCACCTTACAGTTTTCCCTCAATCACTTATCTTATATAAGTAAATACTTACCCTCAGCTTCCTACATTATCACTTAATTATATTATTTTCCTTTTACCAAGTCCATTCTCCGAGGCAGAAGAAAAAGGAGAAGCAGAGAGGGCGTCTGCATGCGAGACAGCGTGAGTGCAAGTGAGAGGAAATCAGGGCTGCCAGTTGAAAAAGCTTTATTCTTCTCACCGCGATTGCAACTCTACACCTAAGCAGCACATTTTCACTTGGTCCGGCTATTCTGTTATTTTAACCAGACTGCCCCTGCTAACCTTTGAACCATCTCTGAAATCTGGATAGAATCTTCTGAGCTCTTTAAAAATAGGAGCAAAAGGAGAGCCCAGGGGCTGGAGCATTTGTCTGCAGTTTGGGAGTTGGGGTTGAATTCCCTGCTCCATAATGGGCTGCCTGCATGACCTCAGGCCAGGCACTAAGCCTCTCTTGTGCTATGGTTCCCCATTTGTAAAGTGGGGATTATTGTACTTCCTCACCACAAAGAGGAATCCTGTGAGGATAACTATATTAGAAGTTGGAAGTCAGGCTACAGTAATAGAACCATATAAATAGTATAACTAGTAAAAAGCACAAAATTACCATAAACTCACAGGAAGCTGGATCTCATTATAGCTTTCCTTTTTTAAAATCACACGGTGGTGTTTTCAAAAAGCATGCATTTTAAAACACCGTAGGTAAAAACTCATTTCCTTACGCAGCCTAACTGAATTCAACAGTTTTGCTAGGGTCATACATTGTGCTTCAAAACCTTAAAGAGTTTCTTTCATTTCTAAACCTGATCGACAGCTTCCCCTTTCACACATCTTATTTCCTGTGCTATAGCCTCTATCTTGTATGGTAACATGTGGTTGCCATACATCTGAACTGAACATGTTCTCCACAGAACTACAGAAACGATTTTTTGCAGCCATACAACTTGTGATTTTCTTGTCAATCTTACCGTACAAGAGCACAGGAAGAAGCATCATCCTGTCGGCTACCAGTACCTCAGAAACAGCCTATAAGGGAATGAATAAACTACAGAGCAGCTCTAGTCCTTTGTGGATTTAGCAGAAGGCAGGAGGTGGGAACAGGATGTAAGGGGCTTTTCTCTCTACTTATTACCGTCATCAGCATAGCCTCACTTTCCTATATAGCCTCTCATTCAGATCCTCTAAGTAAAACAGTTATTTGCCTCTGAGAAGGGAAGAGTAATAAGATGGTGCTTCTGCAAGGAGGTCTTATTTAAGCAGGCTGTATTCTTTGTACAAGAGAAATGGACCTTTAATTTTCCTAAGGAATCACAAAGCTACAAATAATGCTTTTCCAATGCCAGTGTCTGGGCTCTGGTTCCTGTGAGTCCTGCTAGGCTTTATGGTCAAGAACAGTGTACGTTTGTATGCTAACACGCTGGGAACCAGTAAGGTTTCTCTCAGTCCCAAATCAACTTGACTGGGGTTTCTTCTTTCTTTTTTTGAAAAAAAAAAAAGGAAATCTTCCTACTGGTTCTTTATATACCTAACCTCCAGAAAGGCCCCGTCACTATAAAATTTTCAAGGCACTGTGAACCCAATCCCCTAAAAATCCCAAGAAAATTCAATAGCCACTCAGACATGGCAGTATAAGCAGGATCAGATGCCAAATCTTTGTGCCCAAGTCCAATATCCCCAAATTTTGCAAGCTTAAGATTTGGCAGCTGTAACATGTAAAATCTCTGGGTATGTTCCCACAGACCACATTTGTGTAACTGTCTCAAACAAATGGGTATTATAGGCGATATTTCAATGTGTGTAATAGCTTAGACCAGACAAAATGATACCAACAGAACCCAAAACAAATTACAACATCATTTCAGACATATCACAGTTCTTCCCCAAATTGAGCAAGTTCCTCAAATCCAATCATTTCACTGACATGAATTTCACACTGAGTCTTCAACAGCTCATCAGGAATCTTGCTTGTACACAGCAAAAAGGAAAGAGCAGGCTCAAACCATTCCAGGTGTTTATTTCAACAAAATATTGCTGCGGCCCCTATATGGTATTCATATACAATAATATTCTCCAGATTGCTTTAAAGACTGAACTCACTGTCAGCTACTAGGTGAGATAGTGACAGAGAGTTTGTGCTCTGCAGAGCACTAAGAACTTTCTGAGACTAAGTTAGCCCATTTTCCTTTCTTCCTTCTTCCGAATGCCCTCTTCACGTGCTTGCTCACTTTATTAGGAGAAGGAGGGACAGTGAGCTTCGTGGCACTGTGCAATGCCTTCTAGCAGTTGGAGCTGCACTGTTAGGAAATAAAGAAGAGTTTTGTGGTAAACTGCCTTTAGTCTGCTGCAGCCTTTGTTATCCTTGCAAGAACAAGGACAACCCTTCTGACTTCCTCCTCCAGCACTGCTGCAAGGCTCAGTGCACTAGAGCTTGTGGAATGCATAATCACAACGTGGCTGCCACAGATATGTCCCTTAGTAAAAATGGTTAACCATGTGCAAGACCAAATTTTGTAACTAACACAACTGCCAAGTCACCCTTTTCTTTGGTAATCTTCTAGAATACCCAAAATGATATCTTTTAGTTTGTGTGACACTGAAAAATTGAATTACTTTTACCAGATCAGAGGGAGAGGTAGGAAGACAATCTACCCAATCAATAAACCTGGCCCTTTCATTATATTTGCATGAATACTGCAGCATAGTCTTTAATCTACAAAGGTTTCCATGGTACAATCAGCTGTGAGGGATTTCATCCTCATCTTGGGCAAGACAATAACTCAAGATGATGGTAAACTGATTTGCATTTAGTTAAGATCGTATTATTAGAGGACAAGAACAATAGCAGTCAAACTTTGATTACTTAAATAAGTCATAAAAGAGAAACTTGATATGTTCTTACCATGGAAAAAAGAAAATCATGCCCTCCACATCCTGCTCATCCTGTTTGAAAAGAATTTACTAGCAAGGATGTGCACAGTTGCTATCAGTTTTAACCACTCTTTAATTTTCCCCAGTTTAAGAGTGTTGTTGAGTATTCCCAAGGACTCATAGACATTTGCACAGATACCTCAGTTCACCCACTAATCAGTAGCCACCTTACTGTTACAGAAGATGTCTAACGTGAGCCCTGGCATATGCCTTACATAGTCCTTCCTTAATGGTTTACTCAGTTTAATCAGTAGGTGCAGAAGGTATTTTGCAAACAAGTAAAGATACAGAATCTACATATGTACAGTGAGAAATGGATCTTTGATTACATATTTATCTTTATTATAAACAGGCATACTACATTATTCAATTATTTCATAACCACTGAGTATAAAAATTTAAGAAAAAAGATGCCCATTACAAAGCAGCTAAACACATGTCTTAAAAGACTTTTAAGGTTTAAAACCTTGAATGCTTAATTTGAAACATCAGATTAAGGAGCAGTAAATCAAGAGGGATGACAAGAAACACAGCTTCTTTGCAGCTGTTATCTTAGAAGAAATTATGAACAACCAAATGTGACATGCACTGGGCAGATTCAGTACAGCACCCAGACCTAAGAATTAGAAAAGCAAATTGAAGCCAGAGGGAAATACATCTGGTAAACAGGATGCAAACTGGTCTTGCTCTTGCTGATTCCAAAGTGACTTTCTATAGAAGCATGCTGGAAAAGGGAGGAAAGGAGTTGAATTCAATCATCTGACTTACAAGCATGTTAAAATTCTAGTTACTAGTGCAGGAAGGAAAAGTATTTACTCCCCAGAGCTGGGGTGCCCCTCAGGCAATATATTCATGCAAGTAGCAGAGAAACTTGCGCAAAGAAATTTGTTTTGGGTCACAGTGACAGAGATGAAAATTTTCAGTCTGTTTCCTTTGCTCACGTCACACCCATGTGCCATCAGTAACTTCACTATATAGCAAACCGAGTGTCAGCTGGGAATATCAGTGGGTCAGGGAAATTAAGAGGATTTGGCTAAAACATTTGGAATACAGACTTTGAAACCTTCGTGGGACATAACTTGTGAATCCAGAATAATATTCAGTGTCCATTCCACTGGCAGCATGGGGAGCTGAAGTATGTCAGCATAAACTGACAACAGTGTGAACTCTCAACTGCACAAGCTCAAACGTGCAGTCACAGCTCTGGCTTCAGATCTTAAAGCTCAAAACACAAAAACTCAATAAAACTACTTCTCTAATAGCAATGCTTACCCTTAAACAATACCTTTCATTTAAGCCTTTCTAAAGTGATTTATATATGTATTAAGATTCCCAGTATCTAAGATTAGGGATCATTAGGGGTCATTTATACTGTAAAATGGTGGGCTTAGTTTCTTAATATGTCAACTTGCAATATGACCGAAGGCAAAATCCTCAATCCTTTGTCCCCTTTGCCACAAATCTTTGCCCTCTTGTGACACAAGAATGGCATCACTTTACAGGCTACGTTTTTGAGTAGTTGTAACAGTATCAAGGGCCTCAAATACTTGGGAGAGCTGGAAGTAGATAATAAAAACGATTCTGACACCTATGCCACAGTATCCAGAGGAATGAATGTTAAAAGGAAATAAACTTGCTAATCACCTACTATGTATATGAAAATAAAAATACAGATTATTTAAATACATACCCATACATAACTCTCCACTGCCTATCCAGATACCTATTCTGGCTTAAACCAGACCATTTTGGATAGGATTACTGTAAGCTTTGCATCCATCATTTGAGTCATAAGGACTACAGCCTGCCTATGCAAAACCCCTTGATTTTCAAGTTTTAAGGTTTCTCAAGCAAAATAATGTTCTTCTAGCAAAGCAATACAATGACCTGAGAGAACAAGTCCTGAGTCTTCTGTGGCACAATGCAGTGACGAAGCAATATCAATCAGGAAAGAACATACTGTTTCTATCTTTGTAGCAATGCTCTTGCATCTCGTAACACATAAATGTTACTAGCATTTATGCTTAACTTGTAACTACCAATCCAAGAATATCACAAAAGCAATTCCTACCTTAACACTTACTGAATCAAAAAAGTCTCAGTTCCACACTAGGGCCTTCAGCATACGAGCATCACAAACTACTTATATACACGTCATAAGGACTACAGCCTGCTACTAGCTTCAATCGGTATCTTCAGTTTTCAGTTCTGAAAAGCTTTTGGGGTCATCTCAACTAATCAACTCAGGGAAGTAATCAGGAATATACTCNCCACACTAGGGCCTTCAGCATACGAGCATCACAAACTACTGCATGTCACCAAGCTGATCATGATGATAGATACTAGCTTCAATCGGTATCTTCAGTTTTCAGTTCTGAAAAGCTTTTGGGGTCATCTCAACTAATCAACTCAGGGAAGTAATCAGGAATATACTCTACTTAGATCATTAGGGCTAAAGAAAGAAGACAAAAACATTCTACCGTTCTAGATCTGTGACAGAAGCCAGTCTGCCACATGAAGAGGTAACTCACCCTTGGCCACATACCAACCAGGATGAACCTGCTTGGATGGACTGCCCAAAAGAGCAATCTGACTTGAGAGTGGGGCAGATGATGAATCCACAGACCTCTGACCCCAAACCTCAATGGGCAGGGTAGAAGAATGAGCCAAGGCAAGCACTGGTCCTAAAGCTTTTGGGATCGAGAGGAAAACCAAAGCACACGCTGCAGCCTGCCAGAGATATTTTTAAGCATCCTGCTTGAGAACCAGCTGCACATTTCAAACAATCAGTTCACCCTCAAATTGTAGCAAAAATTCTGTCCACCAGAAGCCTGAAACCCATCACTTCCTGAGTTAAAAACACATCGTATGTCTATGAAAGTATCTACAAAGGAATAAATATATATATATAATCATGATGTCAAAGTTACAAGGACTAAACACAAAAGTGAATCTGAAAGAAAAATCTCATTTGCTATCCATTTTGTTAAGATATATTTATTTATATATTGAATCTGAGTGCATGCACCAGCAAGGATTCTAGAGTGCCTATTGAGTCTAATTTTGCAGCAAGACAGCCTGGGTCAAGTGGTCTAAGGTCTAACAAGCTGCAATTGCGACAAACATTGAGAGGTTGTCAGCTTTGCCTAGTACCACGCAGCAACAGCAGATCAGAACTCAGGAGGTGAACACTTTGGTTTGAGGTACTCTCAGCAACGTTTCAAAATAGACAAAAGAGAAACTATGCTGCCTTTATACTAATTATTCTGGCTTTACTCTTTGATTTAAATATACAAGACTTTCTGAAGTGATGCTTCTGCAATGTCTGAATGCTGGCAGAATACTATGCTAAATCAGCAGTACACAATTAAATTGTCTATTTTCTTTTTCGGTTCCACATGTCAAAGAATAACCACTACATCAACTTCCCTTGATGTTGATGCTGCAGGTGGCCAATTGCTGTTGCTCATTTCCAAGGTAGTAGGGCCATAAAATTGCACAAAATGTGAGTCATGGAAGATTTGTCGTTCATAAAACACAGATTTTTTTCAGCCTATTTCAATTTTACTTTGTGTTTTAGTTTCAAATACAGCCAGAAAGTCAAAAAAAGAAAAAAAAAATCCTCAAGCCTGCCAAATTCTATGCCATTTGGGAAAACAAACACATGCACTCTACCGGCTGAGGTGTGTGAACCCCAGGGAAGCACTGGAAAGAAGCCTATTGACTTCAGCCCGAGATAGACTGGACCATGAATAAACACCATAAAGTTTCAAATTATGTTGTGAATACTTAATACTAAAGGAATTAAGTCTCTCAGTTTGAAAGAGCCACTGGTTCTTCATGCTAAGATACTCTGCACAGGCCAAACTCTGCACTGTCTTCCATTCTGTTCAGTCCCAATAACTGTCAGCACAAAAGCGGGCCCATAAGTTCTCCCACAAGGTTGTTTTTCCTGGACAGAGCAGCTTTGTACATGTATGCAAGCCAGCATACTCAACAATCATTTGTTATACATCAATCTTTGACAATGGATTTGGCACTGGAAATCACACAGAAACACCACCTTACTGAAAGCTATAACCTAAATGTGCAATACACTATACTGTGACAATACTTTTATATATATATATATATATTCATCTGTATATGTACATATATATACACACATATGTATACACATATATGTATATACATATGTATATGTGTGTATATATATATATAAATATATATAAATTAGAAAAGACAATAGACTTTATTCCATTTTGTTTTATAAAAGCACCTAAATAGTATGCAGGATTTAATGGTGAAATATGTTTCAGAAAGCCAGCCAGGAAGCAGCATAGATAAGAACGTCTACAATTAAGAAGAAATCTTTCTACAGGGATAACTACTCTCATAGCTTTCATATCCACTGCAGAGGAAAAGCTTCTCCTTGGCCCACAACATCCTCCGTCCCCACTTCTCATAGCAGGCACGGGACAACTTCTCATGGTATTTTTCCTGCCTCTGTTCATAGAAAGAAATAAGTTATCCCAAAGACAGTCCCTAGACTTGAGGTTATCAATATCTAAAGGCAGTTTGCAGATAATGAAATGTGAAACCATACACACAAGCTCTGAGCTGGAGACCTTTTTTTTCCATCCTACCTCTACTAGTAAGGTTTTAGCAACTTTGTAGTTGAACAAGACAAGCTCCTGTCACTGAAGCTACTCTGCTTCTCTCAGAGCTACTAACATTTCATACCAAGCACTGGATGCTGAACATCAAGCATGAATCAGCTGCAGACTCTGGGAACAAGCAACCAAACAAACAAGCAAACAAAGATTATTGGTAGATCTGGGAGAAGAATGGGTGGAAATCTCCTAAACTGGCCTCACTTAGAAGAGAGGTTAAGCTGGTAATTTTACTCCAACACTTCAATTTTCTACAAAGGAAATGTAGAAAATTGTTTACTCTTCAGGTACGTGGGAAATAAGAGTAGAAGTAACGACGTTTTAATTGCACCAGGGAATGTATAATTTAGACATTAGGGTCAGGGGAAAGTTTAAAAAATATGGATTGAAGCAGCCCTGGAAGAGATTGCCCAGGGAGCCTTCAGTGCTGGACACCATACAAATGTCTGTCAGGCTTGACATGCACTCCTGATTTAGTCTTGGACATGAGAAAGACTGGATGGCCTTCTGAAGTCCCTTCCAATCCCATGACTGTGATTCATCTCACAACTGATGTTAAATTTGGAATATAATAATATAGACTTTCACATGTTGGCTCCAGGCCAGCAAGACAACTATTATTCTGTAGAGAACACTATAAATCTGAAAAGAAACAACTGTTACATGGTGAAAAAAAATCAGCCTATGAAAACCACAACAATATCAATATATAAATCACTAACAGCACAGGGCTTTGCTAGAGGGAGAGAGACAGAAGGAATTTGGTTAATCTTACTTAAGTGCCGGTTTACAAATCTCAGCCAAATGTCCATTTCTGATAACAAGTGAACACAGCTTTCATTTGAGACTGTGGAAAGAGCAGGATATGCAGGCTAACAAACCAATGTGAGACATTTCTTATTTCAGATATATAGATGCTGCTCTATTATATGCAAACATTTTGCTGTGCAAAAAAAAGCTTGTTTATATTCTTCTACGTGGGTTTGTAAACTAGAGTTGCAGCAATTTACATAGATTTCAAGACTCATCCACTGTGTTCCACAAAAGCACACACTGCAAGGCCTTAAAGCTATCAACATAAAAATTTGCATAAAAGAGGTTCAAACATGGAAACTCTAATCTGGAGCCCCTTCACATTCTTGCAAGGCTGGTACGAGAAAGAAAGTGAATGCATTTAGCTCCAGGTTCAACTTGTCCTAGCTGTTTTGCTTTCAGCTGGGAGAAAAGTACAGGAAGGGCCTGTTGGCTGGCATTTCATCAAGATAATCCTTCTCATCATATTTGGGCCCAATTCAACCTTTAACACCTCTATACCATGTATCAGTTTAATGACCATATCAACATTTATCTATAAAAAGGGAAAAAAAAAAGCGGTTGGGCTCCTCCCAAGCCATCCCTCCTCCCTGCCCACATCTCACCCCACATAGGTCCATCATGTCCTCACCCCACACACATCCATTATAAAAAGGCAAAATGGTGACAGGCTTGGCATGGAGATTCTCTGGTGAAGTGTTTTGTAGAAGTGCTAGACAAATCCTGTTCATACATATATTTTTTTCCACATTAGAAGCAACTGGCCTCACCCCCTCACTAGCAGTGAAAGTTGGGAGCTAGATCCCATTGAGTACTGCCAGGCAGAGATGAACTCTGGCCAGGAATGAGTAGGTAAGATCAGGAAGGAATGAAACTGACGATAAAAAGAGGATAAGAAGGGAAAAGACACCATCAGGAATAAAGATAGCTAATTCTGAAGATGCAGAGTGTTTGGTAACGTAGACAAGAGGAGCATAATGAAGGACACAGGATAGACTACCAAAGAGCAACTGCTTTTTTTGTACGCTGGTAGTATGGCCAAGTGCTATGACAGCTCAAATGGGGAGTTTTGTCTGTGTTCAGTTAGCTAAATTTAAAAATTAGCTAAGCTAATTTTCCTTTGGTCCCCCTTCTCTACCACATAGTACTAGACAAATAATCCAGGAAAGAGGTTCATACAAACCTCTTCAGACAGTTTTTTACATGTCACAGCAGGCCATTGAAGAGTCATCCTTCATCCTTCATCCATCCATCCATCATCTGTTTTTTTGTTTGTTTTTTTAACCTTATTGTTTGAAAAGTGTTTTATAATTTTCCTCGCAGAAGTTACTCACACAATCCATCTAATCTCCAGGCTAGGACAATTCTCCTTCATATGCAATCTCAAAAACCACTCTGAACATCAGTACTTCAAGTGAGCAGGTCAGAAAGATGATAGTTATCCAACTGTTTACACATATGTGAATAAAAATATGTATTGTTGATATTAGAAACTGAAATGCATTCTTCACTTTTCTAAGATGATAAAACATATAAGGAGATTTTCAAAAACTGTATATGAAAAGAGTATATACTCTTACTCATACTGTATATGTATTCTTCAAACAGCACGGAAACTTCACATCTCATTACCTCCTCTCCCCACAAGAATTGTTTCTGGTTTAGTCTTTCTCCATTCTCCTGAGGTCCTTTTCCTACTATTCCTACTTTGGATTTCTTCTTTAATAATAAAGAGAAATATCCCTATCCTCTCTTGAAGTTAGCTTTTTCCTGCCTTCCACTGAGATACCCACATTTCTTAATAGTCCACGTCTTAATCTAATCCAAGCTAAAATCCATCTGTACAATAACCTCAGAAACCAGCACTGAGAGGTAGGGGAGACGGTGAGAAACTGCATTTCCCTGCAGACTTACAGATACAGCACAGACACAATCCTAGGAAAGGATGGCCAATTGCATAGGAAGATTTTGTTTTCTCATGGAGGTTGTTAAAAGACCAACAGTGGCTCTGCCTCCAATAAAACATATTTATAAACATAACCAATATTCAGAACCAGTAAATAGAGAGTAAAATTCACTGCATTGGAAACTGTAGAGATTTAAACACACACCAAGTCCACCACTCTTGCTGGGGAAATTCCTGGAATATTTCCACTGCATGTGATTCATATCCAAGTCTGCTGATCTTGGAATGCTTAGGCTTGAGTTTTCAAAGATGCCTCCAAAATCACAATCAAAACAATAGATTGTTGAAAGAATTTTGTGAGCACAAACACTTATGAAGAAAAAACAAGCATCTGAGTATTCAAATATTTTCAGGAAAAAGAAAGACCTAAAGGAGCCAGAGCAAGGAACATTTTTTTTTTTTTTTTTAAATAAAAAGCAAACAGTTTCTGAAGAGTCTAGAAGGATATAGATAAGGTAGTTAATAAGCATAAGTTTATATATTCACATCACACATACCACTCCACAGCTCCGAATCAATATAATATTTTTGACTAATAGCATCAAATCCCAATCTCTTGTGATGACCTCCAGGAGCTGCTGCCTGCAGAGGAAGAGAAAATGGCAGTAAATGGACTCAAGACCTTCTTGCAGGGCAAATTAGAGGTCTGCAATGGAGCTCCTACTATGGACAGTTTAAGAGTTTGCATGACCTTGTCCTAACAGTGCCTCGCCACCCAGGCTCAGACAAACACTGCAGGGATCTATCAAGTTACCAGTTCCAACATCGGTGAAGTTCCCTATATCTTGAATATCCTTCCTATAATCCTAATCACTTAGCTGCTTCTAGTGGCCAAGAAATCTTGCACTGACAACAGATTTCCACCTTCCTTAGCTTAAGATAAACCAAAACCCTGTACTGCTGCACAGCCAGTTTCTCACAGCACCACACCATACCAGGTTTCACCACCACAGAATCATCTGTGGTATTTTCTAATCCTCATCTGTGAGAACAGATAAATATCTTGCACATATCTTTGCTATGTTGGATACAAGCTTGAGCTCTGAGGGAGGTGAGGGAGAACATACAGTGAGTCCACAGAATCAGCACAGTCCCGTTCTATTGCTGTACTTTAGCTCTGTAAAATGCAGTCTTTCCTCAAGTCCGCAACAACAAAATAAGAAATAATTTGAGAATTCAGACTTCCTCTCTTTACTATCCTCCTCTGCCACTACACTTCTTCATGGCAGTCTTAAACCTATTGACTCTGCTGAGAGGCTCATCTCTGGCCAATATGACTATGTTTTGGCAGAGTGAGAGGGTGGGGAAGAAAGTAGACATGCACGCATGTGGGCAGACACCTTTCTTTTTAAGAGGATATGCATGTGTTTATTTTCAGCTTGGGGGTTATTTTTGTTAATACCTTTTTGATTGCTTGCATCACTGCTGAGAAGATCTACCAATTCTTCCTGCCTCATAGGTCCTCTTCAAGCAATAGTGCAACACTTTGCCTCCATGACAGTGCAGCAGTGTACGCTTTGAACACTATTACTGATGACCAAGCCAGCTAATGCACAGCTCACAATGCACCAAACTACTTAAAATAAAAGGTAAAGCTCGGAGGGCAGACAGCTATAGGCAAATGATGCTTTTATAATTGTCATTATCATTTTGTAAGGATGGAAAGGATGGAAAGCTCTTAATGGAAGGAGCTATTTTTCATCTGGTAATGAAATAGATCTGTGTGCATAGAGTTAAAAACCTTTACCAATTAACATTTGCTGAGGATCTAGTGGCACATCTTCCTGTATCAGTTTTGGCAGCTAAGTGTAAACTCATTAATCACGAAATACAGTACTGCACTTCTGCAAGATCCACAATCACATTGACCTAGCATTATTTATTCTATTTCTTATCTCTCAGGAAAAAAAAAGTCTCCAGGAATCTGCCTGGTGAGGTACAGGACAATGGATGATTTCTGCCTCTGAAGCAATAACCTCATGTTCTGAAAGACTAAGTTATCTGAAACCAGAGATAGAGTGGTTAGCAAGATAGTTCTTCTTTAGATTAAATACCATGGTCCTGCTTTCAAATAGAAGAAACATATCAATGCATCTTTTTTCACTCTGTTAATAGATAACCCCTTAACAGAGTAATCCAGGCAAATTCCACACAAGATCTAGTAATTAGTAGACAGGTCAGCAAGTCCAAACTTCCAGTTTCTGCTTCTGCTCTTGATTCCCTCTCAATCTGTGATCTTTTCCTGCCTCCGTTCTCTACAATCAGCTCCAAGTTGGTACAGGAATGCTATTCATCTCAAACATTGCTATGAGAGTCTTTTTTTGTTTGTTTTTAAAAGTATATTTGACAACTCTGGATCAAAACTGTGCTGTTAGGAAACAGTTGAGCTTCAGTGTTTCAGTTTTTAACCATCTTATTTCTTCTGCTGTGTCATTTAATTTTGTATGACCAGACATGACATCAACAGATTTTCTACATAGAAAACCCTAACAAACTGTTTTTTAAATATTCAGAAATTCAGAATAGTCATAAAAGGGATTACCGAAATGATGCAAGCTATCTTGAGGTGCACATTGCTGCTGTACACTTTGTCATTAAAGCAAAAAAGTCAACATAATCAAATGCTTTAAAGTATGTGGCCACATGAAGTTTGGGGCTCTTTTTGACAAGACTTTTCAATACAAATGATTAGACACAGTTCTGTTTATATTTTGGTTCTACAGTATATGACTCATCCCCCAAAAATCGCAAAAGATAATCTTTACTGGGATCCTAGAAGATGACACTACACTGTGTGTTCAGCAGTACATGATATTTAACACAGAGTCATTTTCAAAAAGAAAATATGTAATTATCTTCTTGAGAAGTCAAAAAAAAAAAGAAAAGAAAAAAGATAAAGAATGTTTCCTAGAGGATAGACACCATAAAGATTCACTACTGGCCTAGTTTCAATTTTGACAGAAAAGTTAGAGCAAGAACAAACATCAGGTAGAAGAGAAATATCAAATAAGAATTGATCTGTGAAATTAACATAATAGAACACCTTTTCCCAGCACTATTATCTCATCTGGACAGATATATGAAGCAATTATTAATTATTTACTACAAAGACATAGCTGATCCTGGGCTGGAAAAGACAAGACACTATTCTGGATTTACAATTCCTGCACATGAGCAAGGATGAGACAAGATCTGGAAGAAAATTAAGTAAAATGATTTGTACAGGTCCTAGGCATAGCGATTAAAAAAAAAAAAAAAATGAGTGAAGAAGAAAAACTGTTCAATTTAAAATGGTTTCTTGTGAGTGCAGCACTTGAGCCAATTTGCTGAGGTTGGCAAACATTTAAGTGTTTCAGTTACCACTTCCATCCCTAATCACAGCAAGTTTTGCTTCCAGTTTTGGCTTTTGTCTGAACTTGAAACCCAAGCATAATGCAAACCCACATCAAGGAGAAAGAGGATAAAGCAGATCTATGCTGAGCCTGTATGGGTGAAGCTACAGAGATCTTTGCTGCTGTAGTCACAATAATCATTTTTTTTCGGTTGAAAAAATACTGGTCAAGTTCAGCAAGTGACTGCTTTGCTCCTGTGCCATACAAAGCCACAGAAAAAAAATGAATTCAGCCCTCTGCTAGTTTTTTAACATATGTTAGCTGAGGAACAGCAGCACAGAATCTTAGAGTCTTGTAAACTGAATTAAGCGGACAAATGCACTGTATTTGTTTTCAGTTCAACAGGAGGCTCTTATATTGAATACATATGATGGAAGAGACATGCTAAATTGAACGAGCCTGGAGGCTTAAAGTGATATTAATTCCACTTGCATTCAACCATGTGGATCCAATGATCAAAGGGATTTAGAAGCAAGAAGGGAAAAATAGCTTAGTCACATTCATCTAATAATGGAAATATCAGCACTCAGCAATACTCATCCCCTCAGGGTAGCGCAGGGGAGTAACAGATGCGAGGGGAGCAGCAGAGCTATCTCCTCACACATCAGGAAAAGGCAGGAACTGCAGTTACACTGGATTTTCCTGTGCAGCCTCACATCTGCACCATCCGCATGGAAGAGGCCAGGGGCACTTCGCTATAAGCTTAAGAACTTTTTCATATAAAGCACTACTAGAGATGGTTCCAAGAGCACCTCTTAGGGTGGTTTTCAAGAGATAACGAAAGCACATCAAGCTGTCGCTGTAGTCACTGAAATTACCAGGGAGGACCTGGAAGAGGCGAGAGGCAACCCAGTTGAGTTAGCAACTGTTAGCACATACACTTGTCACAGGACAGCAAGTTTTCATGTCATCAGTTAAGTTCCCTAAATTTTATATTGCATAGACAGAAGTAAAACTGAATTAGTTTAATTTTTAAAGATTCTTATCAAGATTCAGAGAAACTTTTTGCCAGACAGTTTCTCTACTACCAAATGAGAAACCTTCAGTTATTGGTCATTAACAGGATACTATATGTGCATTTTTTTTTGTCTCATAGGAATTATCCTCCCTATCTGGTGGTGTAGAAAACAAAATTCACTATCATAAAGATATTCCAAATAAAGTTTTTCTATATTAGAATAGGGATAGAAAAGAGACAAGACACCTAGTTTTACATTTTCTGGATAGATAACACTACAAGGCTAAGTGGTCTGAAAACCCTAACCAAGAAAAATATTATTTTTTAAAAAGCTGATATTTTTAGTTTTGTCTTGAAGCTGTACCATATTCATAATCATGCTTTTTGAAGAGCAGGACCGAAAAAAAAAAATCACAGAAAAGCCATCTAGGTAGGAATGGAAAGCATCTTTGGAGACAGCACCTATCTGCCATATGAAAATATTCAGACAATATAAAAGACTATCCTGTTGGAATAGTAAGAGGAATTAGGGATGACATAATTGCTCACATCATTTTTCCACAGTACAGCAGCTGTGCCTGCGAGCCCTCAAGTGATGGGCTGCAGACTGCTAATCAGGACTCCTGGATTTTGTTCCTTGCTTTGTCACTGACGTAATACGGGGCCTCAGGTATGGACTCACTCAGAGAAGACCTTGTGATTGTCTCTGCTCAGCAAGAATGTTAGGGAACACAGGAATGTTACTGAAGATGTGTGAATTTTCTATGGTAGCCTGTCTTGCAGGAGGTGCATGTCAACCTTTCCTACTCCCTGCAGTGAACTAGGGCCTGATGGTTTCATGCCAGCTATACTGTACTGCTAAAAGACAGACAACAAATACAGGTTAAGTCAAGACTCTGGAGCTGTAATCACCTCTTTCAAAGGGTTGCCCAACTTTCCCAAAGACCAGAGCTAGATGATGCTGATTTGCTGAAGGTCAGAAGGCAAACAAACACGCTTGCATTTTAGGAGAACACAAATCACTCAGTAACTGCAAGGAATCACTCTGAAAAATAAATCTCATCTGCAGGCCGTTTACCTAAGAGTCCTGACCAGTCCTGCCTAGCTTGCTACGGTTCACATTGGAGCTTCTGCTTTTATGTGCAGCAGGCAGCAGCATTGACACTTGTACGCACCGGTTTAGCCAAGTTCAATATGGTTGCACCTCTGTAACAAATTAATCATGAAAGTTTTCAAGTGCCACAATGTAAGGGTTGAACNCCAGCTATACTGTACTGCTAAAAGACAGACAACAAATACAGGTTAAGTCAAGACTCTGGAGCTGTAATCACCTCTTTCAAAGGGTTGCCCAACTTTCCCAAAGACCAGAGCTAGATGATGCTGATTTGCTGATTTGCTGAAGGTCAGAAGGCAAACAAACACGCTTGCATTTGAGGAGAACACAAATCACTGGGTTGAACTGTTCTATATATTCTTGTTTAAAGGCAGATCGGCTAAGGGTTAGTATCTTGGATTTTTAAATTACATACCTGGCTTTAATTCTGTAAAGGACAGACTTAGTTTTGTTGAGAGTTACAAGTTTGCAGCAGTAAGAATCAGAATTGGTCATATAATCAATAAGTTCATCTTCAGCCAACTTAGGATTTCACTTGCGCCAATCTAAAGTGGCATCAATTCCGCCCCAGACCCAAGCTCTGTTGAACTGAATAAGACTCCCCCAATTTAATAGACTTCTGATCATGCTTTTTGGCAAACTTAATCAGTTAAGCTCTTTGAGACTCTCAGGTGCAAGACTTTCATCCAGAGAAGTGGAAAGTATTCTTGCCATAACTAGAGATGGTTGGAAAAGTAGTTCATTAAAGAAAAAAAAAAGTGCTGGTGGGGATTCACGCTAGTACATGGGGATTTTTTCATGAAGAGTGGCAATTGTTTCAGAGGCCAGAGGACTCTGTGTTCTTATTTTTAAGCTCTTTTCATCTGCTACTCCAGGTTAAAAAAAAAAAGTGCTAGTGATAAGTTTCCTGGTGTCTTACTGCATTTTTAAAATACTTTAAATTTACTTGGAGGAAGGATTCTGTGGTACCAGAGACTAGGAGAGGATTTTTGTGGGCTTTCTTTTTGCCAGTTTCCGCCCTCCCCCACTATGTACATTTTAACTGCTATTTTTTTTTTTTTTTAAGATTGAAGCATAAGATCCAGATTACTTGAGCCCAAAAGGTCTGAGGCAAGAACTTACATGTCACTTAAATAACAATTATATGCAATAAGACCAAGACTGCTGGTGTGCGTAAAATAACTGAACCACCATCTCCCCACAAATGCATACAACTATAATACGAAAGTAAATACAGAAATAGTTCCACCACTTATTACAGGTTTCTAGTACCTTCAGGCTATCTGTATGGTTGCAAAGTAGTTTCTTTTCCTGTTCTTTGGAGAGAGACAGTTTGGTTTTGAAGAATAAGTTAAAATTTTAATTGGAAAAAGGTCAGTGGGAGATTTGCATTGCTAAAGTTCAATAAATGGGAGAGATAAATACAAACTGTATCAGTATACCAGTATGCTCTTTGGTCCGAGAGTATCAGTCCCTTCTCTCTTAGAGCCATGCCTAAGGCCAGTCCTTTCCCCCAAGGACTTTGAAGCTTGTTGAACAGCCTTGAAGATACTCTAAGGCCTCAAACAGACCCCTTAGAGGAAGGACGTTAATTCCGCACGCATGTTTTTCTAAGACCAGCCTACGTAGAAGGAAAAAGAAGCCACAGAGGAGGGATACAAGATTTGGGTACAGTTTTCAGTTTGAAGAGACACAGTCCTGTAAAATACTAACATGCAAGATTACTGGCATCTGACAGGACTAAATCGTTTACAATAATTTTGTGTTTCAGTTAAAGACTGAGGAAAGCATTTTAATCAAAATGCTGACTGACAGTGAACAGAAAGGTCATGAAAAGCATCACTAATATAGACTGGGGACACTACTGGCAAGTTCAAAGCTCAGGAACAGAAATATGATAAAGTCTAAGCATCTGAGCACGTTAAAGCGAGACATCTCTCGCTACCCAGCTTATCCACAGTGTGAGACTGTTTTTACAATGGTTACAAGTCAATACGCTAATCAGACAAACTTGCCAGCTGAAGCAATAAAAAAATCCTCATAGTTTCTCTGGTAGAAAGACAACTTTTAATTTAAATTCTCCATCCCAGAGAGCTTAAGGAGACCTGCACCTGCATATTACTCAGGGCTACCTTTTCTCCCTCCTTCTTATTACCTTTTCTGCCTTTAAAAGTTGCATGGAAGCAGGTTATGTAGGAACAAAAATGACCATAAATTTGTCCACAATTAGCATTACACCAGAGGCTCTGTATTTGAATAATCTAATGCTTTCAAAATATTTCAGGGGCAAATTTGTTCAACAATAAAGAAAACATACAACTATATATGCAACTAAGAAATTTTAAATGCAAGATGGATGTATAGCAGCAAATTCATCCCAAGGCAGGCAATTTTCCTATTATCGCATCTCCCACAATTATCTGCTTCCTAAAGTACAATTTAGTAAATTAGCCATGGCATAGTAGCTCCTCTTGAGCTAAGCCAAGTGCAGTAGCAACAGGTAACAGCATTTACACGTAATAAAAAAGCCTTTGCCTTTCACATAGTAGAAAGGGTTCAAGTTGAGACAAGAACTTCTGCAATGCATTCAAATTGGACAGTCTTAAACTGTTGTAATTTAACTGTTGTAATTTATTTCCTAGAGATTACTAGAACAAATGAGCAAGAAAAGCAACACATGTGAGTTTCCGATTCACTGTTTTAAGAGCAGAACAATCCAGATCAGCTTCACAGCATTTATTTTACACCCCAAAAAAAAAACAAACAAAAAAACCCAAGCACTCAAAAAGCAAAACAGTTTAACTGCCAGGCTCAACACAACATTTTGAACCGAATCCACTAAACATCTGACATCCTAGTTACATCTGCATATCAACTGCTTGACAACAAATAAAATGTGAAATTTCTTTCACTAATAAAGGAAAAAAAAATACCATAACCAGTAACGCCTCAGAAAAACACAGATTAATTTTATGCCAATAAAGTTACCAGATTTGCATTCTGGATACATGTATATTCTCTTCACTGAAGGGTCTTCATAACTTGAATATCAAACTCTCACCCCTTGCTGTCTCCTGATAGCTTGCCAAGACAATCTCTGAGCGTTGTAGTCAGCTTCATGTAACAAAAGGACCAAAGACACTTTAATCAGTAACAAAATTCTTCAACTTCAACCTGGCCACATAGTGTCCTTGTATCTGGTTAGTTGTGGCTGTCTGTCTCTATCACAGTCCTCAGGATCATTTTCACTCTTTGTCACCTGCTCTAATTAAGCTTCAGGTTACATGAAAGAAGCTCAGTTCTTCATCTTAATGGTCAGTCACCAGCTCTCTGAGAGCTACAGTTTGAGAGTTTATATTTAAAAAATATCAATAAAATCAACCTGAACTTCCCCAACTTTCTCAGAGTAATAGGTCCACAGTAATTATATTACACTGAAGTCATATCTTCCACTTAATTCAGAGAAGGCATTCAGTAAGAACAGTATCCATCCCAGCTTTATCTTAATACTAACGTGCCGCACACTGGGAACAAGGGGAGGCTAGACAGACTAGTGGGAATAAGCTCTCTGGCCATTCATTTTCCAGTGTAGCATGAAGCAACCTCGATCATTAACATGATTCCAATTCTGACATTCCTGCTAAAAAATGGGGTAGAAACTTCTCTCAGCATTAATTCCTCCTCAGCCATCCATTTTTGTGCAAGGGCTTTTATTTTGTTTCCAGCATGCTGTAACCCACAGCTAGCAATTTCACTTTAACAGGGCTTGATGTAGTTCATAGATGCACTGCGAACTTTTGGCATGCCTTGAGCAAATCAGAATCATTCTGTGCCTCCCTTCTACACATAAAATAGAAAATATCCTCCTCCTCTCTCAATAAGTCCGAATGCGTTCAAGAGAACTGGCAAGCAGCAGACTTGAATATCCTCCTGGTTCCCTGCATCACAGGGATAAAGAAAACTCAGTTAAGCTGTTGCTGACATCTCTACACCAATGCACCTCCTTCCTTAAACCCACAGAAAGCTATTCTCTGAGCTAAAGAATTGTTCTTGACACATTATATACCTCTACTGGGTAGAGACAGAAAAGCAGGTATGTTAACACTGACTCCTGGAGTTTCTCCAGAAAAAGAACAGGAGCTATCTTAATTTGTATCCAATCGGTATAGCTGCTATTTTGTTTCACACTGAAAAGGCAGATTTGCCACCGTAACACCAACTGTGACTGTAAAACCTTAAGTAAATTAAAATTTTCCAGCTCTTGAAGAATCAAAATCTCTAAAGTTGTCTCTGTGAGGGGAATATTAGGAGATGGAATCTGTATTGGAAATATTACAGCATAGACAGCACCTACAGGCAAAGAAAAGATTAAACAATACTTGTGTATCACAGCTTATGAGTAGTTCTTTTCAGACACTGACTTCTCACTTAGAAGCGGAAAAAAAGTATTGAATAAAACCTGATGGCTTTAAAGCATGGAAAAGTACACTTACTTCTCTGGAATGATCCTCTAATCCAAGAAAAAAAAATCACATCTCTGCTTTTGTGAATTTTGAGTGCCCCAACTATACTCATATTCTTTCTTTAAGCCTGCAATGACATCAGCCAGCAATACAAAAAAAGAAATTCATTGGAAGCTTAATCTACAGCACTTTCAGGGGCTGAAGATCTAAACTGTATTGAATTAATAAATTTATAAGAATGGGGATTCTGCCTTCATGAATTTTATACAGATGTTATTTAGAGGTCCAAAGAGAAAACACACATGAACACTGGAAAATGCAGTAACTGAAAATGCCATAGACTACATAATATAATCTTGTTTATCTAAAATTCTTTGGGGATATTAGAATCCACTTGAGAAGCAGATAGCAGATATTCATGACAGTGGACTGAAAGGATTGTACAGGAGAACCTCACTTCCCTTCTCACTGTTCGAGGCTCAGGCTACCTGAAGCAGATGTCACGTTGCCACACTAAGGGCAACGCGCCACTTCTAAGTCCACATGCCTCAGAGCTTCACCCGTTCAGACTCAAATCTACATTGATTTGAGGGACTTCCTTGTTAATCAGCTTGGTCCTGGGTAAGCATAGGCTTACTCTACTATTAATAGATAGTAGAGATACTCTAATAATAATATCTTGGCAACCAGGTGCTTCTGAAGAACACAGACCATGCCCCATTCAGAGCTAACAGGTACAGAGTCACAGTCCAGCTTCCTCTTTCCTTTGTAATAGCTAGCTCAGATAAAAGCAAAACCAGCATCCACTGTGCCTGGAACTGTATAGAAAAAAAATAATAATAAAGCAAAAACGCAAATAAGATGGCCAAAAACAGATTGTTCCCTATAGGTTATTAAACAAACTGCAAATACAGAAAATAAAAAAGGCTTGGACAACAGAATTATATATAAAAAAAGATGACATTCATTGCTGCCTTCAAAGATGGTACTGTTTATGATATCACACCAAAGGAAAAAATATCCCACTTAAAATGTATCTAGCACAGAGCTTCAAGTACGGGCATCAATCTTCTAAACTAGGACTCAACAAAGTTTTCAGGGGTTCTGCTTGAATGCTTGACTTTGTGACCACAAAGGAAGCAGCAACTCCTGCTTTAGAACACAGCACAAAGAAGACGCAGTGCATGAAAACCTTTAGAGGCCTATCTTACCCAGGATGATGCTGTGTGTATATGACAAAAAATGCAGTTGTGTGAACAACCCACAGGTGTGTGTTACTGATTGATACAAGTAGATTGAAGACTACTTGGAAAGGAGCTGCTATTTATTAGGAATAGCAGACTGCCTACAAACTATTGTAATGATCAGCTTGCTGACTCCCAAAATAACTCTCCTGAGAAAACAGGAATATTGCAAGATTTCTCTAATCTTTTTCTGGTAAGAAATGTGTTGGGGTTCTCCAGTCCTGACGCTGGTTCAGGCAAATCAAGTTCACTCCTTGGTGGGAATTGCCCAACTACTACAATGGGATCCCAGAATGAAATCAATTCATTCTGAATTAATGTGTAAAAAGTGTCTGCAGATATCTCTGATGCTCCAAAAAGCAGCATACTACAACAAACTAAGCAAATTGCATCGTTGCTGGAGGAATCCTTTGGAAGAAAAGGCTATGCCTAAAATTTGCATGAAGGCACACATGCCACCTTATTTGTTAGATTCCTTGAGTAGAATCTTAGAAACAATCCTGAAATTGAACCTAAATTTGCCGATTAATGACTGTTCTTTGACAGCTCTTCTTAAAAGAAATCATGGCATCTGTATTATGCAACTTCTCCAGTACAGAGATGATACTGCATAATCTAACACTTTTCTAACTTTCACCCAAAAAAGAAGGATCATTAGTCATATGGATGATGAAAGTATTAGCATGCAGCTCTGGACTTCATTTTTCAGAGC
This sequence comes from Crypturellus undulatus, assembly GCA_013389825.1. NCBI lineage: Eukaryota > Metazoa > Chordata > Aves > Tinamiformes > Tinamidae > Crypturellus > Crypturellus undulatus. Next base: position 226,900 of record VWPW01026669.1, on the reverse strand, counting down.
AGTCATTTGTACAAAATAATCTGTATAAGATAGCCTGACCACTGTTGTTTCATTACAGGTATTTCATGTTCTATAATCCCTTCTATGGCATATTTCCAAAAAAGTCTGCAAGAAGAAGGAAATGTAGAGACTGCGAGTATATATAGAAAAGCATTTGTCACTTCTGTGAAGATGATCTCTCTCCTAGATTGGCCAAAAAAACAAACAGCATCCTTCTCCTTTGCACACTGGTAACTGCAACTTAGAAAATAAGTCTAAATTCTTCATTGTGCCACTATTTAATTTCCATGGGTTTAAAACAGAAGAAGGTGATTTCCAAATAAAACAAGTAAGATAAAAAGTTTATAGCTTTCACACAGTATGATTTGTGTATCTTGGAGTAAATGCAGTGAGTAATGAAATAAGGGTTTTTTGGGGAAAAAAAAAGAATCACATGAACTATCATGGGCCAATTTTTCACTTATTGGTGGAAATATTCTCCCATTAGTCTCTTGAAAATTTTGCTTAATAAAACATGATTGCTTTTCAGGTTTTTCTCTCAGACTAAGATCAATATATTCTGATTAAATATTATATAGGCTCATCCTTAAATGAAAGCTGTCACTGTACTATTAAAGACTGCAAATGACTGCTAGAGAAGATGTCCTCCCTATGCTTTAGCACACATATTTTCCTTATCAGTAACTGACTCCTCAGGCAGACTGAGAATAAACTTCTTTTTTATCTCAATTTACATATGTAGCAATAACACCCAGCTGGTCTTAGCCTCTCTTTTCAGCTAAATTATTACAAAAAAGGAAAAAAAAAACATAGCAAAAAACTTTATTAAACTTGCTTTTTCCCTAAGCTCCTCAACTTCCATACACATATTTCCCTTGCATATACTGACACATCCCATATTTGTGTACATCTTGTGCAGAGATGCTCACTTCTGCAGGCTCACTCCTAAAACTTTGGCCAAAATGGCTTCTTGAAAGCCACAGAAATAGGATTAGATCTCAGAAGTTTGTCCCAGGCTTTGCTCCAAGTCTGACTGTACGCTCCAGTTTTTCTCTAGCTTACCTGTGTTAACTTTAGAGGACAAATTCTAGCATTCATTTGGTCTATATAATCTGGCAACATGATTTAAAGGAAAAAAGACAGCTTCAAATTAACCCAAGAGTTAAATATCAGTACGATAAAAACAGCAAAATAACTATCAGATTCATACAGGCTCTTACAAGGCTTTCCCTTGGCACCATTTTATGAGGATTTTTTTTTTTTAACAGATATCTGCCCTCCAAAAATAAGACAATAGCAACTAGCTTCTTAATAGGTCTTCAGATAGCCTATAAACTGGATCATAAACTGATCATTCAAACTGAATTCAAACTGGCAACTGAGTTTTATGGAGTTCAAAGTCAGAAGAGATTACTCCAATCATCTTGTCTGAGCTTTGTGGGACACAGCCCAAAGAAATCATGCAAGAATTTCTCCATTTATTTATGATCCTCTGGAGAAGGCAGCCACCCTACTATATCCCTAGATTTTTATTTATTTTTTATATTGCTAAATCATTTAACACCTCACTTACTTAGAATTCAACCCTCCTTCAGCTTCCAAATTCTGGATCCAATTCTACCTCATTCTACCTCCTATCCAGGTAGGCACTACTATAACCAGCTAGAATTACCTTTTATCCTTTTGAAAGGTTAAGTAGCTTCTGTAGTCTCTGACTTCAAATCTTTTTTCCAGACAATGGATCGTTCTTTTATCTCTTTCCTGAAAGCTTTCCAAACGTCATTCTCTCTTCTGATGTATGACTACTGGAACTGGATATGGTAACTCCGCAGTTGCCTCTGTGCTGTTACCTAAGAGCAACACTCCACCTCTCTCCTCCTCTTTGATGCATCTTCTCTCCACTGTATCTCAGTAAGGACTTGATCACACGTCTTGCCCTCAGCATCAAAGAGAGACCTTATTTCCTTGTTTGTTCAGAACTACCCCCAAAAACCTTTTCCACAGAAATCACTCACAAGTAATCATGTTAATAAGCAGAAGTCTGCCTTACAACAAGATCCAGATTAGCACATACCACAAAACCACCCCTCACCCAACATTGATGGTTTAAAAACAATCAGAAAACCCCTATGAGGATTGTGCGGAGTCCATTAGTCCCTAAAATTAAGCCAGTCATCTAAAACCAGAACATAGTATCTACGGTGAAGATGTTGCAGATGGGAGGAAATTCCAGTAGAAGTAAAGGCCAAGACACATACATTTGTATGTGTCATATAGAAATACTAATTTAAAACAGCGTGGATTAAAATAAATACTGAATTAAATCCATTCTTCCAATGACTCATGGAAACTAACATTGGGCTTTTATTGATGTATTATAAATGAGCAAAATTCACCTCTGATGCAAACGATGCCAGTGATACAGATATATTTGGAGCATTTAGCCTGCTAATCACATTAGCAAAGGTCCACTTGATAGAAAAACCATCCCTAGAGATGTCACTACTTTCTCTTCCAGGAACACTAAGAAACAGCCAGTGAATGATTTAGGAGTTTTCCATGCATACCATTTATACAAATCTTCCATTGCTTCATGTTAATGACAGTCAGACAGGTAGCAAATACCACAAAATGGGATAGAAAATTTCAACAGAAAAAAAAAAGCAATGATCTCGCTAAAGCTGTTTTCTACCGAAAAATCTCATAAATGGAATCTTATTTGGCATCTTTGCTAGAGCTGAATTGGCAGAGTAAGATGGAAAGCAGCTCTGCATCTCATTATTGCCTGCACTATCACTAGCTGGAAACTTTGGAAAAATAGGCCTCTTTCTGTTTAGATACAAGTGTGCTGTTGCTGAACAGATTGTCTGGATTTCTCTTTCCTTCTCCTCAGTACAGATAACATCTGCATAGAACAACTCTTTGTCTTATTAATGCTTCACCTTATGCTGCTTATTTTCCAGCTGACATTTATTTGTGACATTGCAGGCATTTCCTAAGTAACTAACTACAAAGTCAGCAAGAGATGGTGATTAAAATGCTACCACACAAACACATGTAATCAAATATTTCTAACTTAATTTAATTTTAATTTGGTGCAGTATGCATTTCCATTAGTTAATTAAATGCAGATAAAATTAAATTTCTGGAAGAGGACTGCAAATTGCTACACAGAGGCAGCAGTATCAACAGCTACCCAATCTTCAGATTAAGTAAACTATAAGGTTTGGATGTTAGGTTGGTAATAAGTACTGCAGAAAAAGGTAAAATGCTTAAGAAAATCTGCTTTTGTATCAGGATTTCTAGGCAACAAAGAATGACATGAAAATGGATCAATCCTTAATAATACATACTTGACTGTAGTAGAATTACTTCTAAACATCTGTGTTGTTGAAAGAAGCTCCTTTAACAGTAATGGAAATTAATTTTTCTCTCTTATATAAAGCTGATCAGGGCAGTGAAGTGTCCTATAGACATATTCCGGCCAGTTCCAAAGCTAAAAGATACATAAGAATGGTAATTCACTGGACTAATTACCACTCTTCAGATTAAATCTGACATTTCCAAAAGGTCTAAATGTTTCACTATGTACCAGCACAGCAAGAAAAAATGTGAACTGTCAATATTTTCCCCTGTTTTTCTAGTTTAGCAAATGCAGTTTCCATCTAAGAGCAACAGATATCTGAATTCTCTCATCAACTGTTCAGACCCTGACCCTGGGAAGGAAGCATGATCTAGCAGACCAAACAATGGAGTAGGAACTCAAACATCTGAGGCTATTTCATTTCATTTATCATACCATTTCAGTTTTCTTTCTTTTTTTTTCCTCACCTTTTGCTTGTGTATTGAGACTCTATGCAAAGGAGGTGTGTGCTTGAACAGCACCTGGCACACAGTGTCACAAGCTGTTTTTTTCAGCGAAAACAAAGACAATAAACAAACAAGCAACAACAAAAACTCTGCATCTGTTTTTTCCAGGTTCTTGCAGTTGGGTAAGGCTCCATCTCACACTTACAGATGCCTGGAAATGGAATACTATACCCAGATTCACACAGTGAGAAAATAACATCTTAGGTCAGCCATATAGTACAAAGGAAACACAGTCTCTTTGTGCACCCAAACCTCAGCTACTCATTCTACAACTAACACTGGAAATTAGCCCCCCACCATCCTCCTACTAATCTCTCACTAATAAATTGACTGATTTCTCTTAAAGTCACATACCCTCAAAAGGGCACATTTATTATAATTGTGCAATATGTGTTCAGACAAAGCTATCTGCAGTCAGACTGGGCTCTTCAGACACAGTAAGATCAAACAGCTCACAAAATCCTTTGATGGAAATTTAATTCTTTAAAAATATGCATGAGGTAATTGAAAACACATTTTATGATACTTCAGATTATAAACAGTAGATTTCTGGCTGGATTGAACAAACAGCATTAAGTCTTTTTCTTCCTTCTGAAAAGCCATAGTGCTTCGCAACATGAGGCTCTGATGCATCTTCTGTACCAGCTCAGTGAAAAATCAGTGTTTACAATGAAAAGCTTGTTTTAGGAATAGCACTCCCGCAGGAAAAAAAAAAAAGCAACTATTTGTAAATATTGCATATTGTTCATTCAAAGCCATTTTGCAATATTGTCATGTTCTTCCAACATCTAAGCACAAAGTCCCAGTTTATTACACTCCTGTGAGCAGACCAAGGCTTTAGTACTTTGTATTTTCAAACAGCTCTAACTTTATTTCTACTTGTCCAGTAAGGTGAAGTTTTGGGTTGAGGTATCAGAGATAGATCAGGGAATAACCAGACAGACAGTTTCTCTTGATATGGGTTCCTCAAGAAAGACAAGACATTAATGGGGTGAAAAGGGGTGGAGGAGGACGTGTTTGGAAAATGATTTAACAAGGCTGTTCCCTTTATTCAGATGGTGCAATTCACAGAAAAATACAGAGTATTGTGCAGTTCTTTCCTGCTAAGCAAGAAGGTGCAAAAACAGCCTCAGTCTCAGTATGCTACAGAAGTCAGAACCCAGGAGTTTGCAGGTATATGGAGACACAATTGCTTCAGACTCTGCTTGATGCACACACCAGCTACGAGCTGCCCTTCTTCACTTCTTGGGGAAGGGCCTTGGTGTGTTTCCAATGTCTTTTTATAGTAAGAGCCTACATCTCTCACCCTCCCTCGAGGGAAAAGTTGGGGGAAATCCATAAATACCTACATTTCATCCTGCAGCATGCTCAATGCAAAGAATTCAGAGTGACTCTAACTGCACTCTCTATTTTTGAAGACTCTAGATCTACCTTAGTGCCTACTCCTCTTTCTCCGACTAGAAACTAGATTGTAACAGTCCTCAAATGAAATAGCTATATGATCTTTATCTTCACAGAGATGATGTTTCCCTTCACCTCATTCCGGGTCAGTGCCCCTTGGAAGGAAGTTCCACTCCTGAACATAGACCAAGGAAACTGTGAAAAGCAGGCCAAGTCTGAGGCAGCCTTTAGTTAAAGTAAGAGATTGTGTTGCTTGCTTCTGCTTCCCCTCTGTTTCAGCAAAAAAAACATTTGGTGAAACAACAGCACTAACCCACCCACTCTGCTTCCTCTCCTGCCTACTTATCTTGACAGAATTCTTTTCATTATGTGCTAGTTAAGGAGAAGCCCTTACTTTATGGGAAATGGCTACCCTCACCTTAGAAGAATGTTTTAGCTAAGGATTTCTGGTTTGCTTATTTCAGCAGAACACTTGAAATGATTAAAAAACTGAATTTAAAATGGTAGAGCTGCATCCATCTTTAAAGTAATGCTCTTGTTTTCCCTGGGTCACTGAAAGAATGTGCTCTTTTGTGCCACAGAAACAAGAAAACAGTGTGCAAAATCTGAAGGCTCCACACTTCCATAAACTTGTATTATTTAAGGGACTCTTCATCATAATGAAAAAGTACTGGAAAAATAAAACAATGTGAGAGTACAGCATCATCTCACAGTAAATCAAGCTTTGAAGTGAGAACGCTCTGAAATATTGGAGAGGTTATAATTTGTTGTCTAAGGAGACATGTGCACCTAGGTACAAACTAACAAACCAGTGGCAAGGCACAACTGAATGGGCTTCTTATTGTTCTGGAGCTTTTCCCTGGTGAAGTGAAAGTACAGGAAAATGAAGTCTTTCCCTCTCACAAGGAAAGACAGAACAATACAAATCCCAGGGCAGCATTGACTTGTTAAACAGTTTCTGCTGGCTCTATTTTAAAGCTGTAAAGACTTTGAAGTGCAGTTGTAAACTCAATTGATTTCAAACAAAAGGCTAATGTAATCCACTTCAGCACCAGTACCATGCTGGCAGGGAATACATCCTTCTTAGTAATAGAAATTACTTATTAGTGCTTAAAGCAATTCATTTCAGTGTTCTCAAGTCACTTAAGAAGTTGGATAGGACTGATCTTGGCTGAATTCAGCCACAGGGAAACAAAGCCAATCTCTGGACCTATTTTACTAGGGAGACAGTAAAATTTCCAGGAACCCTGGCATTAATATCTGACACATTTATATGCCCTTATTGTCCCAAACAGCTTTCCAGGTATTGTAGTTTCATATGTGAATTGTCACACCCAGCCCTGGACTACAGCCATCTCTGAGACGGGGTTGTCAATTTTAATAATGCAAAGACAGGAGGACCAATTAGGGCAGCAGAAGACACCACAATAGCTTAAAGGACTGGACAGCCATCAGATTCAGACACTGGAAAATGTGTGGAGAGTTTGGGAAATACTGAACACACTCAGCACTTACAAGTAATGGAATAGAACTAGCCTAGGTCTTTACAGCAACAAGATCAGAAGTCCCCAAGAATAGTCAATTAGAAAAGGATTGATGAGGGATCAATCAGAAGAATATAGGAAGGACAGAACGGCTCTTGTGAAGGGATTTACCAACTTAAAATAATCAAAAAAAAAAAAAAAAGAACACGTGGAACATAGAACAGGTCAAAGATTTTAAACTTTTCCGATAAATTTCACAACATTTGGCCCCTTCCTTTGGAAACTGCATGTGATAGTTAGGGAAAATAATGACTCAAGGCACAGTACAGAAGCAAGCAGATTTTAAGGTGGCCCTGACCTTAGTTTATATACAGCGATGAAAACCACACTGCCAGTTTCATATTGCTTTAGAGTTTCTACACAGAAAGTAAGCAGACACATGTTAACAGACCCATTAGATCAGGGTGGGAGAGTTTGCAGCACAGTTGTGGAGGGCCAGTGCTCCGTGCTAGGCATCCAGGGCAGTATCAATGATTCAAACTTCCTGGGATAACTGTGGGTCCAGTAGAGCCCCAGTTATGCGAATGAAGATCATTCTGTTCACCATATGGATTCTGGACTCAATCTGTTATTTGCCTTTCCAGGAGTCTTGGCAAAGATCTATATCATTAATGTCCAAATTTGGACACTGAGAATCTGCTGACAAGAAGTTTTTGTAAGAGGAGGGCACAGTCTAAGAGACTTTGGTATATTATTTTAACTTATTAAGCCTTATAATTTTGCCAGGGACTAAATGTCACCAGCGACTAAATGTTGCCAGGGACTATCTTTTCTCATCTCTGCAGAATTAACTTCTGTATTAATTCAATAATTCTTATTCCCAATTATCTTTGAAAGCTTTGCTGTTGTATTTTCCTACTTTCATAGGACTCAACTTGATTTTGGACTAACATACTTTCAGACTATCAGTCCTTTCCCTATACTATGACACTGAAGTCTTCCAACCACACAGCAATTTGAAATTATTAATAACAATCAGCAATTAAGAGCAACTGAGTCTTTTGACACAGAGAAAGATGATGCATTTTAGATAGCTTGAGAGGTATATCAACCTCTCAAACTGGTAATTGAGCAGCTCATGTTGCCTTAAAATAAAAAGCTTATACAGTCAATTAGTACACAGTCTTTTTTAAAGGGCACATCAATTTCTTATGAATTGGAAACGAATTGCAATCTCTCTCTGCCTGACTAAGCCTCTTTTTATCTATAAAGAGATAAATGTATGTTTAACTTCTGTCAGAAACAAAATACAGTATGGCCTTTCCTTTCCTAGAAGCTTCTCTTCATTTGGAGGAAGCACACTAGGTGCCTACTTGCAGCCTACATAGGTCCTACCTCTAAAGCTAGCAAGCACTTAAACCTTACTAAACCTACTAAACCTACTAGCCAAAGCTAGCAAGTACTTAAACATGCAAGGAGCAGCAAAGAATTCAGAGAACATGAGATAGCCAGCAGGAAAAAGTATGACTAACTCCAGTCGAAATGTTATGACAGAAAGTCTATTTTTCCTTTCTCCTTGTTTACTTCATATTTTCCATTGTTTACTGCTGCCCATCTATTGCTAGATTTTCTTTAATTGAGCTGACCTGTGCTTCACATTCAGGTTTTCCAGCCCACTCTGTGTTGTTAAAAGACTAACATAATGCTACTCACTTTCATCACGCAGCCTAACCTTTTTCTAGCTGCTTTGATGCACAATGAAACAGTCAATGTTCACCTTTAAAGCTGTATCAATGCCATTTGAATTAGCCATTCATTGAATGAGAGGAATTCACATCTCCAGGATTATTGTTTCAGGCTCTCTGCCAGGTCAGATGGCTATAGTTGCAGGAGTTACACCCTGGTCACATTTTAAAACTTTCTTCACAACTAAGAGATCTGGAGTGTTTGTCTGGGAACATGAAGGCACAGAAAAAAAGGAGCAAGTGTGACTGTAGTATCTACCTAGACCCCCAGCCTTCAGTGCTTCTTAAAGCAGCATGTTTCATTTGTTTACCAGTCTTGTGTTTAAGTCACGGTTCTTTGCTTTCCCTCAGGAAAGCATCTTTCAACACGACATCCTTCTTAGGAAGAAAATCTCCCCACTTCCCTGGAGATGGCATGCCTATAGGTGCATACATTTGCACTGTATGCAGACTGTGTTTCAATATGCATGGCCAGGGAAGAAAGTAATCACCTCAGCAGCCCTGGAGAAGTGTGAAAGCTGGAATATTGCACAAATCACAAAAGTAGGCAGTGGGCCAGGTAGGAGAAAGGAAAGCAATTCTCTTTGCTAAGTACTTGCCCATTTCCTATTGATTGTAGTGGGAAACTCCCAAGTTCCCACTCCCAGCCTCTGTGAGACCAGCAAAAATATACACACTTGGAGCACTCCAAAGTAGAGGTTAATGAACCAGTGTGCCCCTGGAGCTCCACTACACCAGTTCAGACCACTAATATTATACTGGTATTGACCTGGAATTCACTCATGGCACTTACAGGATTAAACGAGCAAAATCCAGGATAACAAAATCCCAAGTGTATTTTGCACACATAAAACCCAATTGTCTGTCACTTGTCAAAGGATATTCACAGAAAAAAAAAATGGGTTACACTAAAATTTTCTTCAGAAATTCACAGCCAATGTGAAAGAGAACCCTACATTTCTTCCATTCTTTCCATGACAAAAACAGGAACTTCCCAGCACCCACTATTTGGAGGGAGAAATAGTTAAAGCCAAAAGTGGATAACAGAAAGGCTAGGAGTTGGAAACTTAGTAAACAGAAGTTGATATACTGGAAAAGGTTTCCAAGACAATTTAAATGACAAGTAAGGCTGAAGTGACTAAATAAGTGCTGCTTGAAGAGACACTGCAGAATGGGGATCAGCACCATATGAAATATAAACTCTGATGAAACTCATAGAATCCCACTGAGTAGGAAAAAAATGAGTAGAAAAGTTCCTGGATGCAGCTGTGGCAGACAGAGCTACTGTACGTCTTGATGTCTGATGAGAGGAGTAGGGAAGTACAAAGAGGTGGTTTGATCGTTAAGTGGAGAGTCACCACAGTTTAACATCTGCAAACTGAATCAGACAGATAGAGATGTTGGAAAAAAAGCCATAAAAAGCACCAATGTCTCATTCTTATGCATATGCTATCTCCAGTGACTATCAGTAGCACATACCTTGAGAAAGAGCACATAAAGCCAGAGAGAGTTTACAGTAGATCTTTCCCAAATACACACTGCTCCTGGCTTCTGGCAATCAGCTGTTTATGGACTCAAGAAGCCAGACCATCATGCTCTATAGTCCCCAAGTTTAACCTCTATGAAAATTTAACCTGAACCTATTTATACTTTTCACCTTCATGGCATTTTATTAAAGTGAGTTCCACAGTCAATTACACTTGTTTTGTATTAAAATAAATTAAAAGAAAACAAAAATGTTTTAAACTTGTTGCCTATATTTTACTGAATTCTCTTTATTTAAGAGAAGACATGAATGATTCCACCCTCTTCACCCTGTTACACCCTCCATACCATTTTTTATGGCTTTATGACACTGCCACCCTCCAAATAAATAGGATTTTCCAGGCTGAAGAGTGCTAGCCATACTCTCATCTCGTGGATGTCATTCCATCATTCCATACCATTTAGGATTTTCTGGGTTTTGCTAGTTGGGAATTTTTTGTTTGTTTGTTTGTTTTTGTGCTTATCTCTTAATCCTTCTTAGTTCTATCATGTCTTTCTGAGTTGAAGTCAGACTGTAGGCATGAGTTTCGACAATGCCAGAAGTATTCCTGTTCTATCCTATTCTTCAGTTCCTAACTTTGTCTTTTGCACTCCTCCAGCAAACATTTGGATGAAGCATCTACACCAATGCCAAGATCACTTGTTTTACATGAGAATTTGAACTACATTCTCCATTAACATAATGAGAGGGGTCCACAAATCCCTGTTGTACTCAGTACTACAGCACCTCTATGATAGCCATGAAGAATTAACCCAGCTACCACGCTCAGAACCACAACTTCCTCCTGGTGCTATGACTGTAGGACAACACTGAACCCAATTTAATACAGTCTTTTAAGTTCAAAGTTGTTCTGGAAATAAAGTATATTGTGAATTAAAGCATAATATGAATTAGTTTTGTATTATCCCTAGCATTTATGACATTTGACATAAAGCAGGGACAAAGAGCTGTAAAAAAACATTCTGTTTCTTAGGCAATAATCTATAATGAACAGAAGTTTGAAGAAACGCTGTGTGCTTGATTCTCACTCTCAGCACTCTTGCTTTTCCCTTCTTGAAGAGCACGATACAGTGACATAAATCAGGCTCAATTCTTCAACAACCCCTCCTCACCTCTCAAGTCAACAGAAGAGATGAAAAACAGCTGCCTTCCAATTTGCCTCTGCTCTAAATAAGTGATTCCCACATTTATCAGTATTTCATCTAGCTATTTTTTGGCATCAACATTTTCCACATCACTTAGAAATGGAAAGGGAAGAGCATAAATACACTTCCCCTCCCTACTCCCTCCCACCCCACCAAGAAAGAAAAAAACATTGGTGTCAGATTTCACAGCGGGACACTTCCTTTGCAAAATTATTCATTGTATTTAATGACTTTCTCCTCACAGCATCGTTTTTAAGTCATTTTCTCATTTTACACATCCAGAACAAGCAAATTCAATGTTGACTTTTTAGAAGCCTAAGGAAGATCTTAATTTACTAGTTCTTCAATGCTAACTGGCAGAGTTTGATCAATATCAATTCTCTTTTAAGAGACAATTATTCTCTACATCCTTCCAAAGGTACTTGAAAAGCATTGCTCTTTATCACCCACTGAGACTCCCCAGGTTCTATGCACATAACACTAGCTTCAGAAAGAACCAAAGATATCCAAATTCAAAGGTATCAAACCCTGCTCGTCTTGTTTGCGCAAGAAAAAACTATTTCCAAAGGTTTTTGGAGGGAAAATCGTACTGCTATTCCAGGGATAAATTATGTATATGTGTATGTATGTATGTACATACACACCCATCCATAGCACAAGGAAAGACTCTGCCAGCTCTGCACTACTTACCTATTCACCTTACTCACTAGACATTTAGAAAAGATTAGAAGCCTGGTTTGGCAGTAATGCCCTCAATTTAAAGGACACAAACAGTTTGGTTGGCAATTTGTGTGAGGAGGGCCAACTATAGTGTCTTTTGGCAAAGTGTTTAATCTTTCAAGGACTGAGTTTCTCATTTCTCTGCTCATAAAATGCTAGTGGCATCTCCTTAGGCCAGCTGCTGTATTTCCTAATGTGTTTTACAGCAAGATGAACAAAAGGTTCTGACACCACTGGGACTACCAACGTGACAATAGCACATCCCAAGAGACAAAGACAGCCCACACATCACAGTGAGGAGAATAAAAGTTACCTCTGGACTGGAGTCGCTGCTGACCTGCTACCTCAAGGAAATTCCACACAAGACAATATTTGTATTTGGTGTAACTTGCTTGAAAATATTAAGGTATTATTTCCCAGTAAAAGGCATTTTGTTCTTACAGAAGAAGTGATCAACTTTCAGAACAGACATAACCAAATGTGCTTGCCATGTCCAGCATCCCACTTTATTTCTCTGGTGTCCAAAAGACAGCGGATTCACCTACACTGAACTGTACTGACTGGGCTCAGGCAATGCACACACACAGCTACACTATCAAGATCTTGCCAGCATTTAAGGTAGGTAGCAAAGAACACATTCAAACCCCAGCTGCGGAGCTTGGGACAATAAGTCGATTGAGAGAAACGAATTCTGTGACTCTGACTATGCAGGAAGCTAACCTAAATGTTCATATGGATCCTTTCTGGCATTACCCATTTTGTGACAAGACTTCCACAACAGATTAGAAATGTAGTGTATGGTTCAGCCTGTATTTACCTTAATAAAGACAAGTCTTACTTGCCTGCACATGAACCAGGTGGACATTAACAAAAGTACTAATGATAGCTCTAGCAAGAGCTAACCTGAATTCTACTACTTTTGATTCCAGTTAAAAACACAATGCTCCTTTTATTTTTACAAGGAAATAACCATGTTATTAAAAAAAAAAGTTGCAGAAGCTTTACAAATTGGGCAAAAAGTTCAAATGCTGTCACGCCCCTTCTAAAAAAACAAATTCTAGCAAAAGAACGTGCCAAAGGAAAGAACACTGTACCAAGTAAGTTTATCACTTACTCGAGATCCAGAGAAGTTCAAAATCAGAGTGACAGAGAGACCTTGGTATGAGCTCACGTAGGATGAGCTGTCCCCTATAAAAGGACCCTAACAGATGGAAAGTTCATTTGTTTTGGGACATGGTATATAACTCTCGATACTACCCAGGGATGTTGGGCATGCAGTTGAACAAAAGAAAACTAGGAAACTAATAACAACCTGGAGTCACAGCAATGTTGGGTGGAATGGACCTCTAGAGGTCTCTCAAACAACACGCTACTTAAAGCAGAAGTAGCACAAACACTAGATGAGATCAGTTGTGGCTTTCTATAAACAAGTCTTGCATACACCCACAAAGATGAAAAAACCTTATTGAGTAACCTGTTCCAGCACTGCACTATTCTGAATTCCACTGGAAATGACCAAGCTGCCCCTTATTTTTCCAGACCAACTGGACCATCTCCATTTTCTTGTTCTCTTGTGAACTGAGAGTTCACATATCTGGGTGTGATATTCCAGTGTATCCTTCCCTGTGCCAAGCAGAGAGGCGTGATAACTTTCCTCACTCTGCCAAGGAGCTTTGCACTCCCTGTCAAACATCACAAGGTAAGATTGGCTTAATTCTCAAGTTTCTCAGGGTCCCTCTGGACTGAAGCTCTACCATTCAGTGCATCAACCTCTGCCTCATCCCAATTTAGAGGTGCATTTTTTCACAACATCAAAGATAAAGATGAAGATAAATGAACAATACTGGGAACAGTATTTCCCACAGCTTCCATTTCCGATCCTATTATCATCCTTCATATTTTAAAAAGATATATAATCTATACTGATAAAACTTTTCCCATCTAAGGCAATTCCCTGCTGTATTGAGATAAAACAGTTCAGTAGCAAGACTATATATTAAATCTTTGACATTTTCCCACCCTTTAAGAAGGGAATGAGGTAGCTCAGAGGAGACTCACAATAGTGAAATCTGTTTGGAAAGCGAAGAACTGAGCTGAAGAATAAATTTTCACTTAGAGAATTTAAGATTATACACAATAGCATAGTATAAAATAGCACCCTTCATTGAAAGGGTGATTGACAATTTATAATATTGACATTTAGCTTCCACGCTGTTTGAGGGAGAGTAACTTCCCTCCATGATGGATTCCCCTCAAGAACAGAAATCAGAAACTTCTCAGCAAGTTTTTTCCTTGTGGGGAGCAGGGCAAGAGAGAAGAATTTAATGAGCAGTATCTGTTCTTCTCCCACTCGAATGGATATGAACTAAGGAAAAAACACAGAACACACACTATTTCCTGATTTCATCTATTTTAAATCATCACAATATTAGATACTCAGATTTGCGCCTTTACAGGACATTTGTACAGAACTGTTTCTGTAAGCAAAAGAAAGACATAGCCTAAGTAGAACACTCTATATAAGCTAGCATGTTCATGCAAAGACACTCCACTTTCACAATTGTTTTTATTCCCTCTGCTTCTGAACACTATACTTGGGAGTACATCTGTATACATACATGTCTTCTACTTAATCATGATGCAGAAAATTAATGCTTTGCAATACACATTCAAGTTATTTCATAGGTGAAGTTTGGAGCCAACTAATCAATTTAGAAAAAAAAAATCCATTTACCTCACTGAAGCCAAAACTCTTTCCTATGTAATTTTCCCTCACTCAATAGACTCGGTGAGTAAATAATGTTTCCACTTTCAACTGCTTGATTTCCTTAATGATTATAGACTCACAATCAGGTCCAGATTGGGTGCAACTCTAATGACTTTGTATGGTCTCAGACACTGTTATAAGAAGAGTGATGACACTTTAAGCACCAGTTGATTCAATCAAAGTATGGAATGGATCAGCTCTGAATGACAGTGGTCTAAACATTCTTAAAGACTGGTATTTCCATATTGCTCTAGTCCTTCATAGCTGAAACTGAAACAAGTTTTCTAAAGAAGCAGAATGTTTTTTCACCCAATTGTTCCCCCCATGACTATAGCAAGTCCGTCCCTGGTTGCTTATTCAGTTGGTCTCCCAAAATTCAAGAGAATCCAAGAACTGCTTTTTGTTAAGTAAAGAATACTTTAAAAAAAAAAAAAGGTATCATAATTTAAACAAACATGACTAGTCTGCTTCTTAATTTGGGTAGTACAGCTGTAACTGAGAAGCTCATGCTTATTTTCAGAGTATATTTTACTAAGAAAACCTCCAGAAAAGTAATTTGCAGAAGGAAAAGGAAAGGAAAATTAACACAATAATATTTTTAAACATGAATCAGCTTTTTTTCTAACCAGGGCCTGCTAGAGCCTGACCTTGTTCTTCAAAGGGAAAATGAATCACATATGAAAATAAGGTGATACTCAACACGTTTCCTGGTGGATACAGGATAACTAGGAGGGTAGGCAGCATCAAACAGAAAGGGTATTGACTGGGCCATACTCACACTAAGTCCACTTTTAAATAGAGGGTTTAATTGCATCTTCCTATCAAATGAGAGTAAATACAGACAATTTTTAGTTAGTTGGCTTCAATAATGCCAAGAGTCAAAGTAAAAAAGGGTGGAGATAGTACGAAGATGCAAAAAAACGGGAGCTAGAAGGAAGAAGTAGTATCTCAAGCTAATTATCTGTCTAACCACCTATTCTCCCATACACATCTCTTCCCAAATCTATTTAATTAAGCATTACATTAGCCAATATCCGCAAAAGAAGACTAGTATCTTTTCCAGAATTCAGCTGTAGCGATATTTGTGAGTTTAAGCCTCTGTTTAACAATGTCACTATGGAAACTGATCTGTGATGCCCTGCACCTTATCAGGCTTTCTCTATTTAAATTCTCCTCTTGAGTTTTCAACAAAGCCATTCACTGAACCTCAACTAATCTAAGATTCTGTCAGGGTCCTCTCCCCTCACCCTTCCTTTTTTTTTTTTTAGCCTGCTGCTCTATCTACCATGTCTCTTCCAAAAGATTATCTCCTCCACTAATGCTGCCTGAAAAGTTTGGGGTTTTTTTCCACATCTCTTCCGTTCCTACTGCAGAAGTGTTATGGCTGTATTTATTGCCAAGTAGACTATATAATTTTTTACCTCCCCTTTTTTCCCCTTATGACATAAGTTTAAATGAAATATCCACCCATTCAGCAGCAAACATTTCATTTCGCTTTCAGCTCCTAGGAATCTGCATGTATCTACATCAGATGTGCCTGTAAGTTCTCTCTGGAGAATTTGGAGGTATCAAGGGTTACATCTCTGTAATACCAACAGTTTATCAGTTCCAGATGCACATGGAATCCCAAAAACTGTGTTTACAAAATCTGCAAATATCAGAATACTTTTTGGGAGAATAAAAAACAGGAGAGCTGTGAGGCGTCAGGGTGCCATTATGCAAATGAAAGAGGGCAATTCTGAGTTTTCTCTCATTGCAGCCAAACCTGATGTATCCATAGCAACCATAGTAGTGCTTTTACTGCTTAAGTGAATACTATAGCCTCTGTACCAGTTAATGAAACACATGCTATGATCCTCATCCTTCACCTAACTGGGTATGAGCCAAACATCATTACTTAACTTTTGGAGAGTTTTTTTTTGTTTGTTTCTGTTTTGTTTGTTTGTTTGTTTTTAATACTGCCCACTACTACAGTTTAAAAGAAGATTACAAGAGATCCTTCTCTCTTGTACCAGACTGTCTGGTAATATTGGGGGAGCAGGAGTGTCTTATCAGCTTGTACAAGAAGGAGAAAGAGGCATGACAGAGTAGGCCAGGTCATGTTATAGCTATCGGAGATCACAAGGACAACAAATATAAACAGCAAGGCTATTGTGATTAATTATCCAAATAAGTTTCATGACAAAACTCATTAAAATCCCTGTATGCTTTCTAACAGGATGTACACTTTAAGAAAAGGTGAAATCGACAGAAAGCTTACAACTTAAACAGTTCCCTCCCCCCCCCATTTTTTTAATTTATTATTTCTGCACTTTCATCAAGCAAGGTGTACAGTGGAGACAGGAACAGTACAACTCACAAGCAGTACTCACTGGTGTTTAGTTACTTTTGTTGTAGTTATTTCAAATTTATATTTCCTTTACTCCTATCATAATTTACCACCCAGTAGTTATTATGAGATGTAAATTATGACCAATTGTGATAATGTATCTTATGTAAAAATCTCTCTGCTCATGACACAGCTTATTTTGGTTTGCTGAGAAAAAAATTGAGATTTGAGGGGAAAAAAAATACCCAGATATAGGTGTCCAAACCTTACATGTCTTTAATCTTTCAGTCCAAAACAATAATCAAAGTCACTTTTTTTTTTCTTTTTCCATACAACTAGCCACAAACAAGGAGACTTTTCCTTCTCCTCTTTGTGTCCACACATTCCCTCTACCCACTGCCTCCCTCACATACACACAACTTAAGAACTGGCAGTTCTATTTGCAGGACCATGAGCGAAGAGATAAATTCCTAGCTCCTAAACATATTTCCTCTGTGGAAAGTCATGGCAAAAAGCAATGATGTTTACAGAGAACATATTTTTCGAAGAGCTCCTGAGATACTTATCTAATTTCCAGTGATGTTCAAAAGGACATAGGTACTTCTGAAAAATGCTATCTACACAAAGTTAGAGATCAAACTATACAGACGTCCCAGCTTCATACTCAGTGCTCATCCCTAGTGCACTAACAAGGAATTTACTCTTTTCCAAAACTGCCAAACTTGATATAAAATAAAGGGTTATTTTGTTTTGTTTTCTTCTATCACTCATATTCCCAAATTAAATATTCTTCATAACTCATCTCTGGGAGCTACCACTCTACAGACTGTTGCCTTTGAAAGTCTATAAACACACTGCTTATTTTCAGGGGCTTAAGAGTTAGGACATACAACACAGAAGTAGGAAATACAATTCCAATTTGTTTTCTTGCCATAACCCACCATTGACCTGGTAGTACCAAGGCATTTCTAGGGCCCTATGCATTAGGCCACCGATAACCCCTTCAATCTCTTCTTGCATAGATGGTAAAGGAAAACAGCAAGTATTTCTCCACTTGGAGAGAAACAGGTCTGTACCCTATTGCTTCAGTTTGTTTCTCTCTAAAAATATCTCTCAGATGGGATCAGCCCCACTCTTGCTAGCACTGTTAACAGACATCAAGCAAAATCAAACAACAGAAACACTTCCATAAAGTAACTCCAAGTAACAAAGGGTTGGGATAACCAACAAAGAAACAGACTAATCATGGCTACAAAATATGAATTAACATTTTTAGGTTGAAAATCAGAACGCTTCCAAGCAAAGCAAAGAAACTGCCTTCCCCTAATGAAAGAAGCCTAACTACACCTTAAGATCAGAATTATGAAAGAGGCTGTACGACACAGATATTGGGAAGAGGGCTGAACAGGCCCTCCAGGACAACCAGGTGTCATTCCTTGCAAAGATACTACCAGAGCTGGTTACTTCTGTGCACACTACCCTCTCATTATGTCATGCAGTTCCCTCTGAAATTACTGAAAGTTGTGCTTACGCTTCTGAGGGCAGAATTGGGCAATTTGCCTTTAGCCTCATACCACTGAATACATTTCCCTTTTCCCCCTCTCTGCCCATAGTTTTAGGAATTAAGCTTGAGATTTAAAACTTTATTTAAGATTTTCTTGGCTTAGGTTAAACCAAGATGCTACACTTTCCTCCCAAACAACTATAGCAGTGAATCCACTACGGAGTCAGTTCTTCTCCTACAGAAAACACCAGCCAATGATATTTATTTATATTTTCTCTAGAGGCCAGGTTCAATCTAGTCTTCCTTTCCCTTGAGATTATGCAGGCAGTTGCCACTGCTTACCGCATGCGAACACTGAGTCAGATTTGTGCAATCCCTGGAATTGCATTAGGGATTAAGTTGGTTTGGAACCTTGGCAAAAGAGGTCAGCTTTCTTCCTTTGTGTTTCATATTCATCATAATTCCTACAGCCTTTCTACTGGTTGAGGTATAGATGCAGGTAAGATTCAGCAGCAAAATGGATGAGGAATAGGACACAAATGGAACTTAAGTGAGGCAGATAAGTGAGTCATTGCCAAAACCTCTCCTTGCCACTCTGTACCCTGCCTACAGAGATGCCACAGCAAATTTTCTCCCACCATTAAACCTGTGCCTAAATGAAATACTCCATTTCATGAGCCAGAGGAAAATTATTTTAATAACTAAGGGAGAAACACTAAGTGACAGCTTTGCTGGGCCAAGCGGTAGAAGAGCCAGCTGCCAGTCCTCTTGGAAGGAGAAGTGATACTGCAATAAGAACCACATTTGCTGTAAGAAATCTCAACCTCAGAGAACATTACTAGCTAGTTCTCTCTATTATAGATTTATAGCATGCCCTGGCTCATCACCAGTGCAATCTCAGAGCCTCCTTGCAACAAAAACTGTTATTAAAGTTTGAAACTGTGGCCAAGGCTTTTCATTCTATAGCCATTCATCATCTTCTGCTCTTCTAGTCCTAAAATTCCATCAGATAATGGTGTTTCTAAGTTATATAAAAGTGTGTACAATAACAGTCAATAATAGTTTTAGAGTTAGAGCATCTCTTTTCCAAAGAGCACTCCCTGTGCTAGCCACTGGGGGCATACTGAGTCCAGAGGTCAGCACAATGCATCACTTCATCAGATGTTTTTTTAACCAAAGATATCAAAAAAGATCAGTAGATGAGAAAAGCAGTTTAGGAGACCAAACGTGTCCATAGGTAGCAACACGCATTTATGTAGATGCAGTGTGGAACAGAAATGCAAAGACAAGTTAAGAGGAAAAAACACTGATAATTTTTCATATAATTCCTTATAACACATCAAATGCATGCACACTATTGTTTGCAAGGGAAACAGTCTATCTAGATATACTTGAATTAAATTTTAAACAGATAGATAGCTTCAAATGACAGAGCTCCATGTTGACTGAAAGACAGGCAGGTATTATAGGGCTTTTAAGTCTCTGGTAGTGATATGGGATATATCCCTTTACTGTATTACCCTATATACTCCAATAAATCTACAGAATTCAGTTAACCACAAGGCTACTGTTTTTCAGGGAGACTGACCCAATGACTGGTATTTATTTGCTCAGACAAGCTCCATAAAAAAAAGAAAAAGGAAAAAAAAAAGAAAAAAAAATCATGCTACTCCTCCCTACCACTGCAAAGATGACATCCTATTGCCAATCAGCCTGCCAGGAAAACAGCTGGAAACAATATCATTACCACAATCTATAGGCATCCCTCCAACGCATTAATCACACCAGAGTTCAATAACTGCCAGCATCTTTATGAACTGGAAAGGATAGGGCTGTGGTAACAAGGCACAGTCCAGATCAAACCCTAAGGCCTAGTTTTAGCTTCTCTTCCTCTCCTTTGTTTTCTTTTTCTCTAGAAAACATCCAACATATTAGCTTTTTTATTCCAATGTTTGAGTTTAAATTTACCACTTCAGGGGGTTTTGAAGTGCAGTAAGGCTTTCCAGTATATTTGACATATACAATAGAAAATGTCTCCCACTTCACTGAAGCAAATGCAAGTGTTCTCACATATGAACCATCAAAAGTCACAAGACTTCTGGCTTGACTGTGGAGTTATCCATATAATTCCTTAAAAGGGCGCTGAAAGAATCTGGAGAAGATGAAAAGTGCCAAGATAATTATTTGGGGATTGGTGAAAAAAAAAAGATACATAAAAAAAGTTAAAAGTTCAGTTTAAAATGGTTATTAAGATTTCTCATCACAGAAAGCAGGAATGCTTTCAGATGCTGATTAGTAGTACCAGGTAGTAAAGTTATGTCACTTTTTGACATGACAAAGTCATACCAAAATTCTGGGATGCAAACTGAAGCTGCAGAAGTCCAGATATACAGTTTTCTTTTAAAGCATAAGAAACAATAACAAATTAGAAAAAAATGGTTTGCATGGGATCTTGGTTGACTCAAATAAAAAGTAGGTGCTTCTCTGGTAGATGCATTTTAACAACACAAGTTATTGAGCATGTTATAAGAGCAATGAAATGACACAGGCTCCTGAAAATTAAGGAAAAAGTACAGAAGCCATGGTATACAAATGAACCACAACTATACATTTTTATCACTTCAGTACAGCTCTCCATTAATGAAATAGATAAATAAAATAAAATAAATCACCTCACTAAAAGTAAGCAGCAGTTCATTATCTGAGGTAAAACTCTTTGGGGGCAGTGACAAGATCTTTCTCAGTATTCACACAGCAGCTGGCATAACACAACTTAGTTTACTGCCGTAGTACGTAACTTCATAATGCAAAAGGGATTAGTCAGCCCTTGTTCTGCAACAAAGCTAACCAGAACTGTTCAAAATAACTGCAGTATGTCCTGACATTGAACCCAAACTCAAGTTTGTTCTTACAAGTTAAGATTCAGTATTTGTCAAACAGTTCAAAGCTTTTAATTTTTTTTTCTCATAAGCTCACTTTTCATTTCCAGAAATCTGTCTCCTGTAAGTCTGGAAGTCTTGCAAAGAAGTTTTCCTAGAAAGCATATTCCCATTCTCTCATTTGTCTCATCTGTCATCCAGAAGGGACAAGAGATAAGGAGACCAGGTTATAAATAAAAATGGGCAATTATTGTACAAAGTATAAGCTTTCAATAAATGCTAGTAGCAGTTTCATTGCCAGATTTATAGAAATCTGAATTATTTTTGGTCTTCTTTAGACATAACATTCTCAGAAGATTCACCTTGCTTACCTTTACTCAGACCTTAGCAAAGTCCTGTCCAGTTCTGATGCTTCTCCTCTGCAAAAAATGTAAAATGATGAAAATAAGAACTAGTTGTTTGACCACAGCACTTGAAAAATTCTAGTAGAAATTCTAGTAGAAATCTATCTAGTAGAAATTCACATTAAGCGATGTATTTTACACTTAGGAAAAAGAAAAAAAAAAAAAAGATTCGCTGTTGAAATTATTAACAACTACATATCAGACAACTGGTATTTGGCCAAGTCTGGCCAGATTGGCCATACAAGCTTACCAGTATGATTGTAAAATTAAATAAGAAAATAAAAAGTAAGATAAAATAAAATACAAATGCACGTACTAGATAACAAGCAAAATCCTTCTGAAGCCTGGCATCAAGCTGGCAAGCAATTCCCCAATGATCTCAAAAGACCCTAACAGCCACTAGGAATTTATCTGATGAGAAAACATTAATCATAACTTATTAGTAAGAAACAAGACTACAAAAACAAACAAAAAAAGAAGTTGTGAAGTCCAGTTCCTCTTTATGACAGAGGACTGTTTCATTTGACATTATTTCCCTTCCACATATTATAATGAAATGATGAGATACAGGTTTTCACCACAGATGTTATTTCAGCCAGCTTTGATGAAAACATTCACTTTCATTTTTTGCAGTAACTTATGAAGTATACAACTCCACTTCATTATTTAGCTGCTCATATGATGGGAGACTCCTGCAACTCATCAACAAAAAGTCATCTACTCATTTTACTGCCGTAGGCTCACACAGAAAGAATCATGTACATTTCCAACAGCCTTCTGGTCCACACAGGTTCGAATCCAAGACCTTCAACAAAGCACAGACCCATAGCTAGATGTGAAGGAAGATTGGAAGATGGTAAGATCTAGGTAAGGTGATTTATAAGATGCAAGGTGATTGCGATAGCAGGGACAGGATATAGCACAGAAAACCTCTTTCCCATGTTCTTATTAAAAGCAATACACAACTTCACTGATAAAGTACAGGGAGAGCATAATAATAGCTTTTTTGGCTATCTGGGTGCTCTTGGACAATATTAATTTCAAGCACCTAAGCAGTATTAATCAACTATAATTTGTTTAGTGTATCTTCTTTCAACATTGGACAGAATCTGAGCAAGCAGCTCTTCTAAGTGTATCTGAAGAAAAAAAACTTTTCTGTATGAATCTTTCAGCTGTAGGCACATGCTTTACAGAAGAAAGTCTTCCAGTAACTGCATAGAAATTAATATAAAGAAACTTTAGCTCTTCTAAACATGTTCCACAGAGACTTTTCACATAATTTTAAGGTATCCTCCTTCAGGTTATATCGCTGTCGGCAAAACTGGAAGAGCAAGGCTACCCTTCTTCTGGATGTTCCAAGTCCAGGGAGGTTTAATTTTATGAAACCCTAGGATAGAATACACTTACGCGTGAAGTTTTAATCACCACTGCATATACTGTAAACAAAAGAGATTACATAGCAGCATTACCCCCCAAAACAGTCTCACACAGAGCTTGTGTCTATCAAATTTTAATTAATGGTTTCCACATAGACTGATTTTAATTTTATTTTTAATTAACAGTTATCCATAACTGTGATATATTAACACATGAGGACACCCAGAAATACCCCAGCAGCCTTGGCCTACTTGGAAATGAAAGTAACAGTATAGTTATCAGTCATTATATGAGGCCCACATACAGCTCTCCAGTGGAAGACACACTTCTAAGTATAGAGTACAGTTTAAAACAGAGAAAGCTACAAAGGTAGCCTGCTAGGTAATATGTGATGAATGGCACTAATGCTAATGGTCCTCCTCAAAAAAAAAAAAAAAAAAAAAAAAAGCAGATATTAAGGTTCAACAGTAGGGATGTGGCAAGTAAAAAGTTCTGTAAAAGCAGTTCAAAAGCAGGAGACCCAGTGGAGAGTTAGGAGGCATTGTTGGACAGAGATTAGCTGTTAAAAAATGGATAGCTTGCCTAGGGGCAAACAGAGAAGCCCATAAAACATGGCAAGTAAAACATAAACAGGAAATTAAAAGGGCTGAAAAAACAATCTAAAACCTGCTGGCAGAGGATACAAACAGTTCTTCAAATACATTAACACCAAGAAGCCAGTTAGCAAAGCAATGGAACTGTTCACTAACAAAGGAGCAAAAGGGGTAGACAGGGATGATAAAGATGTAGCAGAGAAGTTCAGTGAATTTCTCACATCAGTTTTTACTCCCAAAATTGATGGGTAGATTTCCATTTCCATTGCACAGTTTGTAGTGGATGGACCAGTGGATCTGGAAGAGATTCAGGAAATACTAGAACAAACAAGAAAGTTAGATGCTAATGAATTGCTGGGACAGAACAGCATTCACATAAGTTCTGAAAAAACTTAAATGTGAAATTGCAGAACTGCTAGCTAAGGTGTGAACCCCTGCATTTCAGCTCTGCTTCAGGGGCTGACAGGCTCCTTTGGAGGAGACTCTGGGAAGTTCAGACCAGGGAGTCTCACTTCCATCTCTGGCCAGAGCAAGTCCTTCATAAAGAGTAAGGAAACAAAGCACAAAGCTTAACAGATGTTTTTTAAGATGGAGAAGAGTCAGCATCAGAGGCCTTGCAATCAGTGCTGGGACTAGTGTTATTCAGCATCTTCCAATTAGCTGCAAATGTGAGCGAAGACAATCTCCAGCTCTTCAGACTACACTAAGCTCTGAGCAGAAGTGTTGTGCAGGTGGAGGGGAACTCCAGAAGGGCTTCACAAAGCTAACCAAGCAGGCAAAAAAAGTGTCAGGTAAGCTTTTGTGTTGACAAATTTCAGATAATTCTGTCCAGCAATAATTTAACCATTCCGACCCAGATACTGGAGTTATCATTCATAGTTCTCTAAAAGTCACAGGCTCAGTGTGCAGTAGCAGCCAAAAAGTCAAGAAAATGCAGGTTTTCATCAGAAAGGATATTGAGAACTAGAGAGGGGCCATCTTTTTGCTACTATATACAAACTGAATGTACTCATGACTTAAGTTCTGCAATCTGATCTCCCCACTGAAGAAGGATATACAGAGAAAGGCATAGAGAAGGGCAACTTAGTGGAAATGAAGCAAATAACTGATGCTAACAGGAGATCCATTTAAAAAGAGAAAGTACTTGTTTACTCTGCAGATTACAAACTTCTGGAACTTGCCGTCACAGGAGGCTGCAAAGGCAGAGGACAAACATGGACTTAAAAGGGAGTTAAACAAACTCCTGGATAATAGGTCCTTAAATGGACACTAAAAAGACTAAAAGTATGTATTTTCTAATATTCCCAACACAAGACCTTTGGAAACCAGGTAGGTGGGGAGAAAAGTAAATGTAGGAAAGTGTCTGTTTAAGGATCTCCTATTGCCTTATCAGACAATACCGGACTAACTGGAAGAGTGAGGCAGTTTTAATGTTATTTATTTCTTGGCTAGACTCAGCATTCCTACACACAGCACTTCTTCCTGAGGATAAGCAACTGCCAGGATTCATCAGGGCTTCAGAAAACAACCTCCGGCCACTGTGACAACCAAACCAGAATTCATCGCATGGCTTAGCACAGGAATATGCTATCGGATACCTGCTTTTTTTCCAACGTAGCAACATAACAGGCTGCCCACTATCTCTTAGAGACTAATGATAATTATACATAATAAATGCAAAAAAAAAAAAATACTGATGCTATTCTTGCTCCTATGCAGCTTCTGAATACATTTTATTATTTCATCTCTATTATAATGTTAACAAAAGAGCAAGCTGATGGAAAGCAAACATATACATTACTGCTCACAGGATGGAGGGAACAAGAGCAACAAAGAACAGGAAATAAAACAATTTAGACCAAACACAGGTGCCAGAGCTTCTCTTTTAACACCCTTCCCCCTTAAAAACACCATTTGCATCTGCAAAATCACTACAGACATCTATAAATAATCACCTTAACATTCCAGGTAAACTAAGATTTAATTTAATTTTTAAATTAAATAATTTCATTTCAGATGCACAGATCTAGACAGTCTTTGAAAACAGTAAGTTATTTATAGCTCAAAAAAATTTAATCAACAGAGCTGTATTTCCTGTCTTGTGAGTGAAATATAAGCTTGGGCAGAGTGAAAAATACCTCACAAGAAGTCCAATTACAGAGAGTTTATCTTCAATACAATAAAATCTTTGTCTTGAGGTTCATTTTAGTTCCTTGCTATCTTGTAACCCTTACAGTTTTAAAAGAAAATATTTTCATTTCGTTCTTTGCGAAGGGAGGGAGGGGAGAATCTCTATATCCAACAAAGATCAAAAAATGGCAAAGTTTGACAAAGATGCTTCTTATGACTACTCCTGATGCAGTCAGTCTCAAAACCTCATGCTTTTTTAATAAAACCAGCTAAAAAAGAACTAGCATTATAGAAGTTATATATCAAATTCCATTCATCACACAAGCCATAATGGGCATGAACAGGCATGAAACATACTGAGCGTTTTTTTTCCTCTCTTAACTTTAGTAATACTGTCCGCTTCTTACTATAACATATACACCACTATCAAAAACAAGCATCTCTATAAGCTACAATACCTGTTACCTGTACAAGATTCTACTCAGTGCCCAGATGAATTATCACAACAATTCCAAAAAGCAGGTTACCTTAGCGGTGAAACCAACTGTACAGTCAAATTGGGACTCACATGTACAGAGTATGCTATTCTGAGACAGAAAACTATAATTCATCTAAGATAGAGTATCAAGCACTATAATCTGCTTGTACATTTAGGTTTGCCTTTGCTATCTCAAACAGAACAGATGAAGTAATTGTTTTCAGTTAGGGAATTCTACACTGAGTCTAAGAAGCTCAAGATCTCTACTGTCATGAACTGCTTAAGAGGAAGATTGAAAAAAAAATCATATGCAGAGAAAGACACGAGGCCCACACTGTTTTACCTAGGAAACTCTTGGACCATCCACAGCTTTCTCTGTCTTTCTGTCCTATGGTTTAGATGCAATGATCTGATCAGGAAGCAAGTCCAACTTGGATTCAAACTACTTCTGAATCTCAGTATCCATAGCTGTCACTTGGAAGTACTTCGAGAAAGAATACAATTTAGAATTTCATAAATGGTTAGAACTTAATAGATGCAGCTAAATAGCCTATTAGTCATCTGAAATAAAATATATCATAGCATGACTTAATGTAAAATTAAACAATACTTTAGTTATGTTTAGAAATACTTGAAGAAAATCCATGTGAAATAGTCTCTTAAACAGCCACACTGATTTTCACTCAGTGTGAGATGGGCTTTACTCAACACTAAACAGCCCCAACCCAAATGTCTATGTCTGTGTTCCCTTAAATTTTTAACTTGAGCAAAAAAGTTCCCAATGACTGCTATAAAATTAGGGTTCAACCAAAGGGATAACAGAGCAAGTACCTCAAAGCCTCAGAACCACAGAATCAGAGTGGTTGAGGTTGGAAAGGGCCTCTAGAGATCATCTAGTCTACCTCCTTGCTCCAGCAGGGACACCCAGAGCATGTGGCACAGGGTGGCATCCAGGCGGGTTTTGAAGATCTCCAGAAAAGCAGACTCCACCACCTCTCTGGGCAGCCTGTTCCAGTGCTCTGTCACCCTTACAGTAAAGTTCTTCCTCCTACGGAGATTAAAATTCCTATGTTTCAACTTAGACCCGCTACCCCCCGTCCTATAACCAGCCACCATGGAGAAGAGCCTGGCCCCATTCTCCCTACAGTCACCCCTCAGGTACTTGAACATGTTGACAGCTGGCAGGAGCAACCTGCACTGCACCGTACCACAGCAACTGCAGATGAGACAGGCACGAACCCCCTGATCCAGGTCTAGAGTGTTTGGAAAACGGGTGAACAGCACTTGCTGCAGCGCTGAGACCAGTACAAACCGCCCCAAACTGGTTCCAGCTGGAGCAGGAGACCCTCAGACTAGTGCTGCACAGCAGCCGCCGCAGCGCTGGAACCGGCATGAACTGCCCTGAACCGGTTCCTCCCAGTTCAAANACCGCCCCAAACTGGTTCCAGCTGGAGCAGGAGACCCTCAGACTAGTGCTGCACAGCAGCCGCCGCTGGAACTGGCATGAACTGCCCTGAACCGGTTCCTGACAGTTCAAACCAGGTGACCAGCAGCCAAAGGAAACCAACAGGCACCGAAGCTTTGCCAGAGCGTGCCAAAGTGTCCGTTGGGCGGAGGACAGTCTGATTCACGCGCTTTTTGGGGAAAAAAAATAGCTGTAGCTGTTGGGGCTGGCGGTGCGCTGCAGGGGACCTCCATGCCAAAAGGGTGCTACCCAGATGCCATAGGTGAGCAAGACTTGCAGGGCAGGGACACCCTGGTGGGAGCAAAGCAGCTGATTGCAGGTAAGTGCAGACGAAGCAGCTCTCAAAGACAGCTGTGATACAGCCCACCTCAGTGTCCCACCAGGGACACAGACGGATGGAGTGTAACCCCAGTCACAGTGGGTCACAAAGTACCATTTATACATCTTTAATTTTTTTTTCTTTAACTGTGAGAGTGGTTGAGCACTGGTGCAGGTTGCCCAGGGACGCTAGGAAGTCCCTGGCTTTGGAGATTTTCACAGCCTGCTCTGGGCAAACTGCTGTAGCTTTGCAAGGGGTATTGGAGGAGGCGCCTCCTGCCAGCCCCATGTATTCAGCAGTTCTGTAAGCCAAGGTGAAAATATGGAGAAAAGATCTGAAAAGTTTTTATGTAAGTGATTTTATAACTATTTATGCCTTCTTTTTCCTCAATGCCAGAATCATTGATCAGAAGTCTGTACCAAACAATAACATCTCTGATGACTCTTTTGCCAGCAACACATACATCATTTGCCACAAACTGTCTTCAGGGAATGCTGCCGTTTGTACTCTAGACGCTGGAGACCCTCTCCCATTCAGGTGTGCTCACTCTACTCACAAGCACAAACTGCAGTGTTAAGAATTGCTACACCAAGTGGGCAGAGCAAAATGACTACTAAGAAAGGGGCACAACGATGACCATCGTCATAAGCCGTCTTTCTCCATTCCCCATCAGTCAGCACTGTGCATACGGGCATGGACAGACATACAAGCCAGCATCTCTTTCTTAAAAACATGATATATATGATACAATATTTGCTAGCTTACTACTTTTGTGCATTCAGTCAGCAGTAAATACCTCCAACTGGTTTCAAGTTACAGCCAATGGAGGTAGTACCATAAAATTCCTTACAGCCACCCAAACCATTACTCTTCTATTTTCTTCCATGTGGGGTCATAACACCCCCCTGGAAAGCTTAGAGGTATGATACCACTGTAGGCATCTTCAGAGAGAGTCCGACAATGGTGTATTATGAGGCTTGTTGTAACATCCTTTCAACATTCTTAAGGTCCAGTGATTTAGAGAAGAGAGTCTTTTGTGCTTCCTGTCAGTTCCAGGAAGCTCCTGTCACTGGCATGGAGACTGCATATGGAAAAGAGCTGCTAAATAGACCAGTTAGAAGAATATAGGTCCAGTTTCGCTCCCACATTAGTGAAAAACATGAATACTGCAACTCTGTTAAGGTCAGTGGAACTGCACTGCTCTGAGGTTGGGGGTGAGACACCCATCCACCAACTGTTACATTTCAAAGACAGGCTCCCTCCCCTACAGCCTCATGGGGTCTGCATGAGATACACTCCCTAACACCACCATAGCCAGATCAGCAGTGTTCAAGTAACGACAGCTTGAATACAAGCAGATATCACCAAGATATCCATAAAAATACTAGAATAATTTACACTGCACAAAACAGAAAGGGATAGATATTTCATTTCTCACTTCCAGCAGTAGACTAGTCTTCAACTAGTGATGTGGAGACCTAGTAACACTTACAGACATGAAGCATTTATGTTATATATCCCTCTTTTCCTACCAAAGGAAAGGGAAGCTTATGTTCGTAACAATCCTAGAATAAATAACTTGAGTCTTTACCATGTGTTTTAAACA
The DNA here is from genome assembly GCA_013389825.1 of Crypturellus undulatus. Classification (NCBI taxonomy): domain Eukaryota; kingdom Metazoa; phylum Chordata; class Aves; order Tinamiformes; family Tinamidae; genus Crypturellus; species Crypturellus undulatus. Next base: position 197,138 of record VWPW01026669.1, on the reverse strand, counting down.
TAGACAGTCTGCGTATTGCTTCTGTTCTGTAATTTTGGTATAATCAAGAGAGTAAAACCATACAGACAGTGGCTCACTAACTTATGCTTTGTGGGCGCTTTTTACAGAATATGCCTTGACAATTTCTCTCCATCCAAGTCAGACTGTTTATCCTTACCCAGGAGAGATATTCAACTTTTTTTTTCTCCCTCTATTTCAATATTAACAAGCTGCTTTCATCATGACAAGGTATTCAAGGAATTTTTATATATTTTCCATTAAAAGATAGGCAACTTCATATTAGTAAACCCTTTAAAAAGCACAACTACATATATATTATAATAGGGAATTAAAGTCAAATAATCTTTCACTATTCGCAGTGCATATTTATACAGTGAATGAAATTGTGCCTGCTACTTGGCAGATATGAAAAACTTCACATCCCTGCCTCACCTTGTTTATCTATCAGGTTTGGTTTTGCACCATTAATTATCATTAATTTATAGCACGTAACAGGACAGCATCACCTTAAAAATCAAAGGCAACAAAGTTGTGATCAAACCTTGAGAACTGGTAGCTGTAGTTCCTTTGACTCACACAACCTTCAGAATATTAATTTTATGGGCCTTAGAAACAAACATCACATAAAAGAAACAATATAATAGGAATAGTTAACTCATGAGACAGGAGACCTTTCATTATATGGAACTTATTTCAGATGACACCTATGCCAAATCAAGTGCCAGTGTCTTTCTCTTGATGAATCCAAATCTCAGTCCTCTGCATATACGTATCTGCAATTCAGTTCTTGGTCCCCCCATCATCCATTCATTCCTTTGTCTTTTCACTGGAAATAACATTGTGATACTGATTTTTATTACTTGGCTATTTCTTTCCCATTGGCAGATGGATTCCACTGGTGTAGACAACACATAAACAGTCTCGAGGTGAAATTACAGGCCTGACAGCCAGCTTATCCTCCACTACACACTCCCTATATCATTTTGGGCACATCTTTTGGTTCACGTAGTATCCTGCTCCTCTGCAAATGTCACAAAACAGCAGAAGAATAACAGAAGCAGCAGTGAAAGACAACTCAGAGCCACAGCCTTAACCTACTGAGCAACAATTAGAAATAAACTGCAATGGGTGTACAAAGCAACACACACCATCACTCCCTTTCTTGACCTAGGAGGTCTTGCATAATTTGCATAAATTGTATAAATTAACTTGCAGTTTATGTCCTTTCAACAACAGATGCATGTAACTGGCAACTACAGCATCTCTTCTTCTACCCCCCAAGTTACAGGTTCTACTTTCAAACAGAATATACAGTCTATTATAATTGTTTCTAGGTGAAGGAAAGCAACTGAAAGTCACACAGACACTGAAACTGCACTAAGAAACCTGTGCTTATGAATGGCATTTCAGGCTGAAGAGTTAAGATGCCCTAAACTGAGCATGTATTTGGCTAGTGAGCATATTTAATCCAATTATGGAACAGGTGATGAAGCTAAGCTGACTGTTACTAAAAAATCACCAAGCAAGACTGTCCTCAGAACATAAGAAACTGTGATTGCTGGACTTATTTAGGGAGCTGACACACTGAAGTGAAATTTAGCAATGCTAAGACTTATTATAGCAAAGGTAAGTGCCAGCAAACTGCTGTGTGCCAGCGAGCAGAAGTGGAAAGGGATTCAGCAAGAACATACTTTGTAAAGCACACTGTAATCCTAAGCACTTAATTGCCTTTGGCAAGGGCCGCATCCCCTTGCTCTCTCAGAAGTCCTTTTATCTGCAACTTGATGCTCACAGTTACAACAATGAATGGAGTGGGGGAGGAAAAGAAAGGGGGAAGCAGTGAGAGAACTACAGCTACCAGTTTGTCTTTACTGAACTACCAAAGCCAAAAATAGAGAGTATCGGTGCGTGCAAGGCCTAATCTGCACATCCAGTGACTTTAGAGCTCCCGAGGAAACAGATAAGACCAGCTCACATCAAAGCTCTTTAGGCACCTACAGCAGAGATGAAATTTGTTGTAATTTATGTAGGAGTGGCCCCATTCTCAGATATTTTGAGTGAGTATGACAGCCATATAGGTGTGCAAATTTGAAGTTACAGCCAAAGTTTCTGTCTCTTTTCTCTTTCTCAATTTACAATACAGTGTTCACAAATACTTTACAATATGTTAATCCCAGTTCATTTTTTCCCACATAAATGGAAGACTCAAAGGTAAATAATGCACCAAACCTCTTTAATTAAATAAGGAGTTTGGGGGAGGTGTTTCTGTAGACCCTTTTAAATCTTAAAGCCTGCCAACTGGATGAACAAAAGATAGATTAGGCTCACATGATAAATTCCAGTAAACCTGAAAAGCCTTTGTTAATAAGTCACTAAGGGATTTTTTTCTAGAATTTCTGCTCACCGCAAGTGAGAGTTAAGATTATTCTAGGAGGCTTGGTTTCCAGCATCAATTAAAGGGTATATACATCATGGAGCTCTAATCTCCTCATTTGTGTAGAGCTCAATTCTTTCATTTCCTCCTATTAAAGAAGAACCTGTTATTTCTAGCTTTTATATAGGGAGCAGCTACTGAAACTTCAGAGGCAAAAACATGTATGAAATTAGTTAAGAAATTAGTTAAGAGTCTTGGGAAAATTAAATCTGAATTCTACATCAGCTTCCTGATTTCCATTCCTAATAACAGTGGGAACAACAGAGACACAAATGCATTTCTTTTAGAGCTTTTGATTTTTCTTTCATGTAGCAGGTTGCAAGTGATCCTTTCAAGTTTCCATTCATAAATTAGTGTTCAGTAGCTTGTTCATGCAGCCAAATGAGATGTTAGTCTGGCAATTAGTATATTCTTCTGTTTGTGGAGAACGTAATGAAGATGTTATTAGAGACAGACCTTGTAGCACATTCAACAGGCCCTTCACAATTGGTCTGGAGAGACCAAGTTTTAGCAAAACGCATACTATAATCACAGACAGTATGGATGACATCAAATTTAGCAGACGGCTGGCTATAAAGAGTCTTGATTCTATCATAACTGGATCCAGCTGGCTTCATTAATGACTCTTTAATTTATCACTCTGTATTAATCATATGCTTTTCTTTCATGCAATGCTAAAAATCCAAACAGCATATGTAATTCTAATATACATTAGGGAACTGTTTCCATTGAAGGAGACTGAGTCTGCTGACTACTACTGTAGGCACCGTTCATCAGAAAGAGTTGTTAAAAATCGGTAAGTAAATAAACAAATAAATATTAACTGTAACAGGTGCAGCAACATGTTGCTATAAAACTCTGGGTAAAAGCAGCTCGCCTTCCAAAGAGGGATTAAAACTATATAATTTATTAACTAAGTGAGAAGAGGGCCACCAGCCATAAAACAAATTATATTAGTTAGAACTCCCCAAATGTTTATTTGTGGTGTAAGGTTTGGGAAAGCTATTGAATAGAGCTCTAACACAGCAAAAGCAAAAAAAAAACCCTCTAAGATATTTTAGTGTGAAACTTGACAAGTTTATACAGGAGATAAGATGTGGCTGTCTGCAAAAGCCAAATGAAGTAGTCCAGGATCCCTTCCAGCCCATACTCCAGCCTGAACCCAGACTACTTAGGAGAGTTCAACAGCCACAAACTGTGTCCCCAAAGTCTCTGAAAGTATAACCAAAAACTTCAGCTGCCTTCCTGCATAGCCCTTACAAAAAAAAAAAAAATGTGTACAGACTTTCCAAATTTAGACACCCACAACTTTAGGGCGCAGCACTTGGAGCAAATCTAAACTCTATTTATGTCTGCATTTTGTTTTAGTAGTGCTCTGAAAAGTAATTTTTAACTGTCAGTTTATAATCTCTCTGACACAGTGTATTTGCCCTGTGTAAGGACCTTGGTGTGGACTTTGATTGACTGTAAAATAGGATCATCATCCAAAGGAGGTCCTAATGATCTTGAGGGACGAGGCAGGCAGAACGCAAAACAGACTGAAAACAAGTGAAAAGCTGCATCTCTTAAATCTAACCAAAACTAATGACAATACATAACTGCTGCTTATTTCAGACATCATACATTCACTTCTGCATTATACAAGCAAACCAAGAGAACCTCACTGACTTTTCTTCTTCATCCTCCTTTGCACTGAATAGCAAGGCAAGTAAAATAATGGAGAAATGCTTGCAACAGCAGAGTATCACATTTCCAACTTCTTTTGCAGCAGATCTTTTAAGATTTCCCTACAAGACCACTAAAAACTGGGTCAGTGACATTAACAAGTGTGAGCCTCCTACGTTTATAGAAAATCCTATCTGTGACATATATTAAACCAGGCATCTTCTTCCTGCTTATGTGTCTCTAAAGAAGTTAAATAGCATTAGCATAGCCCATACAAGATCAGACATGTTACATATCTTTCTAGAAACTGGCCCTGTGACAAACTTACTCAACTACAGCCAGGGAAGCTACTCAAACTGCAATTTTGATGTGTGCAGCATGGTTAGGACACAAAATGCTGAGGATGAGAGGTTTATTATGGAAAGGTGTGCTAGTGAGCATCTCATATCAAAGCTACAGCACAGATAGCCAGTAAGCTACGTCACTACACAAGAATTATATCATGAGGAAACAGAAGATGCTGTGGATGTGCGTTAGATGAGTATATAATTTTTGTGCCATCTGACAGTTATTAGTAAATAAAATTATGTCTGACAAACACAAAGCCTGTAAGATACTTTGTTAGATTCTAGTTCCAGGAACAACTCAGCAAATACAAAGTTGCGCAGGAAGGAACACACTGTATTCAGCAAATAATAACACAAGTCATTAGGAAAAAATAAAGGCCCCTGTAGGCAGGAAGCAGGGGAAAGGAGATAGTCTCTCTGTTCAGGATTTAAAACATGAGAGGAATTGCTCATTCCCCACTGACAGAAATGGTGTTTCCAGGAGTTGAGTAAAAGAAAGTGCAGTGTCCAGCGCTTCTGGTGGGGAATACACCTTGTGCACATATCTCCACGAACCCCCTCTGCAGGGCTCAGCACACGGACACATTCAGCAGAGGGGCGTGGGGAATGCTGCTCTCACCCTCTCTGGTGTAGCAAGTATAACCTAGGCTTCAAAACACTTTTGCGTCCCCTACCCATCTCTGGGAGAACTATCCCCCTGGGCTGGGGCTAAAAAGCGCCTATGAACTGCAAGGGAAGAGCTTTTCACCCCTGCCCTGTGTGTACACATGCCCGGGTGCGATGTGCACACACAGCGATGGGAACGATTCAATGCAGAGTGTGCCCAAAAGCCCAGAGCTGCAGCGCGAAGGCAGCACGTAGGGAAGCAATCATCTCTCCCGCCTGATCCGTCCTGTCTCCCCCAATTAATGATTTTAAGCATCTAACTCGTGGAGTCGTGACGGCAGGATTTATCCCTTTTTGAGGCACAACAAGCATTGTGCCACATGATACAAATCACCCAGAACATGGCAAACTTTTTTAAGAAATGCATTTTACCTGAAATATGAAAGACAAACATAGCTGCCAGTGAAGGAACTTTTCTGCGTATGCCTCCACATAGCCATTGAAAGGCACATTAGAAAGAGGTGACCGTTACGACCAAGCCTGTAAAACGTTGCTCTTAACAACCCGCCGCCGCCGGAGAACAATAACTCCCCGCTAACCCTCGCGCGCGAGATGCCAAGCGCCTACCCCGCTCGGCTGGCTCCGGGGCTGGCCCGCTGAGCGCCACCGACGCCGCAAGCCGAGGGGACGGAGGCCCCGTCGCGCCGCGCCGCGCCGAGCGCCGCATGTGCCCGC
>VWPW01026669.1:117396-191132 GCA_013389825.1 Crypturellus undulatus | reverse complement strand
CGGCCGGGGCGTCGTCGCCGCCCGGCGGGGAGAGGCGGAGGAGAGGGCAGGGGCCGCCCCGGCACCCCGGCCCGCTCACCTGCCCGGCACGGCTGGCGCGGGGGTGCTGCCGAGGGTGGGTGCATAGGGGTGCATGTAGGGCTCTGTGCATTGTGCTTGAGGGAGCATATAGGGGTGTGCATATAAGGCTCTATGTGGTGTGCATGGGGGATGCATAGAGTGCATGGGGGCTCTACACATTGTGTATGGGGTGTGTATAGGGATGTGCACATAAGGCTCTGTGTATTGTGTATGGGAATGTGCATATGGGGTTCTATGTGGTGTGTATCAGGGTATGTAGGACTTATATAAGAAGGTTGCATGGGCTGTGCTTGAGGTGTTTGTATGAATGCATACACCGTGTGCCTGGGCAGGCTGCAGGCCTGGCAGCGCAGAGCCGCAGAGGCAACTGCACGGCTGCTCAGGGACGTCTGGATCTGGGGCAGTGGGATTTAGTTTAATAAACCATTTACAGTTAATTGAGTTAAGTGCTAAAGTAGTTCAGAGGAAAGAACACATGAGAGATGGGACAGACTGAATCCTCTTCAAGATGAGGACATTAGAACTGCTATTTGTAACACGGAACTGGAGACCTTGAAGGGGAGGGGCAGGGAAATCAAGGCATGCTGCATATTCAAAGTATTTCTAATCTGGTGCTTCTTTATTAATTTCATTTACACATTAAACAACTTTTGTTTTAATTTAAAATGCAGTGATTATGGCTAGATCAAACAAATGTATGGGAATAGACATGTTGAAAGCCCAGGTTCCAGGGCTAAAGCTTCCTCTTTCTGTCATCATTTTCTGTCATGGTTCTGTGCGGGAATCAAATCCTCGCTGGGTATCTTACTGTGTAGCTCCCAACTGCTGCAGAAAAGAGAAAGCAGAAGCTGCAGAAAAGCTACTCTTCACCAGAGCATGTGTCAGGGGTTGAAGGAGCAAACCACGGGCTCTTTCTCGCCCTCATTTCATTTCCCATACAGCAGCCTGTTCAGAATAAAGTTAACAAGAGAAACAACTCATCCAATAGCTGCAGTTTCCTGCAATAGTGTCAGTTTTGTATTTGCAGAGACCTCAGTGTTTTTCATTCTGACGCAGCAGTGAATATATTCAGCTGTTGAGAAGAGGTTGTGTCCTGCAGCCTGAGCGGGCTGGACAAGGAGGCAGTGCGGGATGCTGCTTTTTCCTAGTAGTTAATTTATGTTATCGGGAACTGCCTCTGCAGAGGGTGAGAGCATTTGCCACATGAGGCTATGGAAAGCTGCTACCATCTCTTTGACTCCCGGTCCTCCAGGTGCAGTGGGAATTGCCACTACGTTGTGAAGTTGTCTGCTGGTAGGGCTATTTCCTTACTCCTCACTCCCTTAAATGAACTTCTAGGAGTGCAAAGTGCTCTCACTGTTTCAAAGCTGTGAGAGTTTGGGAAAAAAAAAAAAAGAGAGAGGATTAATATGACCACCATTTATTTTTTAATTAAATGGCTGAACAGAGAGTCTTCAGGGAAATGGCTCTATTCTGTGACTCAGAATAATTGTTACTGGTTCTAGTGACCCTCCCTCTTCAGGTTTACTTTTCTGTAAAGTCACAGGGGCATTTAAAGAAAAAAAATCAAGGAAATTTTAAGAATATTTATGAAGAAAATTATACCAATAGCTTAGTGCAAGTAAGTACCAGAGACTGCCATAATGTAGCATCATTCATAGTATCAGTATCACAACTAAATGTACATTCTAAACTGATTACATACAGCCAGGCTGTTATTGATATGCTTTTCCCGTGCTCAGTACAGACTGTACAGATGTGTTTGGCTTTGGTGCAAAGCAAACGCACATGCCTGCCCTCTGCTGAAGTGCAGGGCTCTCTAGTTGATTCTCATCCCTTCTTGAAATGAAAGTGCACATGCACAGAATCCAATAGCAATAAAGCTATTGGCACGTGAGCTGTTAAAAGGGAGATGTTTATTATATCAACATTTGCTTTGTGCCCCTAAAGGATTATTTGGCATGAGAAAGAGAGAGAAGCCTTGGGAGAAACCTGCCACAAGTTTGCTCTGGCCCTTTCTATGCAACAACTGACCAAGGTCTGTATGGGCAGCATCTCTGGGAAAGCATTTTATTTTCCTCAGTACTTTCAAGCACGCACTCTGAGAAGACAGATTTGTATCGCATGCTGTTCCTTGCTGATTTCTAGCCTAGGCTCCATGAAACTCCTTTCCTGTAAATGTTCTCATGTCTTACCAGTTGGGAATCACTGCTCTAGACAATCTAGTAATAGCATCACTGTCTCTGCTTTCAATTTAAAATGATGGCTCAAACCTTAAACACTCAAAGAGAGGAAGGCCCAGTGTTGCCAGTGAACCCACATCTGCCTTCAGCTGAGAGGGAGGAGTAGGAGACTCTTGAATCGGGATGAAAGCCACTGAGCTCCATAAGGAGAGCAGACGGTGCCCCTGCTGGGTTTCCAGGCATTGACTCATTCACAGCAGAACTCACATATTTCTTTTCCTCTCTCTTTTTTCCTGCTCTTTTCATTGTATAAATCACATCAAGAAAAAAAAAAAGTGTGGGGGCGGAGGCAGAACGAGATATCTCCTATCCTACTAAAAGCTAGTGTGGACACATGCTGCGTGTCCCATCACGGTGTCTCCAGAGTCCTTGCCAGGGCCGTTTATGTTTTGTAGTTGGGTCCTCACCCTCAGGGCCTTCTAGGAGGTACAGGGGCTGGAAGTGGAAAGAGACACTTTAGATACTGATCCTAATCAGATCAAGCTGAATATAATGAATTTTCAGATGTGACATTTAGAGAATTAATAGTGCTGCCTAGAATAATCCTCTACGCTCTTAGCTGCTTTCTTGAGGTGTTCGGGATTTGGGGATTTTTTAAATTGTAAATATTCTTCCTGCGGCTGCTCCAGAAACATGTTTAGGAAACAGCACCTGGCTAGATTTAAAAGTTTCTAGCTCATTGTGACCTGCATTTACATTTCTGTAACTTAAAAGCCACAGGCAGCAACTTGGCAAAATCCTTAGAGAGCATATGTAGCTCCTGTAGGACAAGGCTCAGGAAACAAATGACAGATGAAGTTACCTAGTTAGAAAAGTGAGTTACTGAAGCTGAACTACAGAGTTCAGATGATTATCAGGTGATTAGGAACACAGGGAGTAAGGATAACCTCTCCTTTGCCTTGCGCTTTCTTCCTGCTTCAGCTGCTTGCTTGTAATCTCTGCAAAATCTTCTGGGCTCCTTTGCGGATAAAGTTCCGAAGGTGCCTAGACACAGCTGCAGTTTTGTTTTTGCTTCTTTCTCACTCAAACTTGTTCTCTGGGATTTATATAAGAATAGGCCTTATTCTTGGTATGACTCCTTATTAAGCAGAGAAATTGTGGTAAAAATCAAAGATCCTTAGGATGCAACTTCATTGGGAAAGAACACATTCATACATTCCCCAGAGACGGCAGACGGTTCTTTCTTTTCTCTTTCTGGTGTGTGAAGTCTGTTTTGTTTGTTTGTTTTTTCAGAATATAGGCAGTCATTTTTAAAAAGCCATGCAGCCTCTTGAGATTAGAAAATGATCCTCTAAAAGTGAGCCGCTATAATATCTCCCTGAATCTGCAGGCAGACTGCATTATTGTCTCGTGTCCTGCTTTTGTCTTTACTGAGCGTGAACGCAGAAAGCCTTGGGGAGCCTGCGAGTCTCCTGCTACAAAGCAGAGATCGAGAACTGAGAGAGAGAGGAAGTTAAGAGGTCAGGCCCGTGAGGTCAAGCACCGTGTAGCAGCAGTGGTGACAGAGCACTTACACTGCAGTTAGTTCACTCAGCTCTGAAGCAGGAAAAACTAATTTAGGTCTCTCAGGAAAAGTCCTCACAGGTGGATTATGCTTGTCTGGTCACATGTAGAGGTGTCAGTGTGTTTGTACATTCAGGACTGTTGGGAAAAAGGCAACAGGGCTAGAGGCTTTTGGGGAAAGCTGCCGATTTGGAACTAAGGGGATGTTTTATTCCTTTGTGTTTGGAGACTGGAGTGTTGTGGAAGCTAGTGGCATAAATAAGGAAAAGCTGTCAATTTCACTGATATTAATATGAGCTAAAGTATAGAGCTTGTGTTAAAAACTAACATTTCTGTGTAAGTTAGCAGACCGAATATTTGGTAAAACTGCAAAAAATCATTTGAATAAAACCACTGGTAATGCCAGAGAGTTTTCGCTTCCATATATTAGTAACATTGAAAATATTAACAATTAGTGAATGTATTCCTGGAATAAAATCATACACAAAACACTATTGGTTTTCATGCAAGTCAAGCAGAGCAAAAAGAGGGGTTAGTGTATGCTATGCAAAGAAGTATTGAGAAACAGGTACTAGGGCTAGTCTGACTACAGATGAATGGATCAATAGAGATTGGTTATTAAGAAGATTTTGAAAACAGAAAGACGATGTTGCTCTTCACATTCTGTAGTTAGCTTTAACCTTTTTGACATGGAATTGGAATAGGCAGTAACTCCTTATTGTGGAAAACTACAGCATTTTTTTCTGAAATTATCATTCAGCAGAGTTGACTTCAAATTGCCAGAGAGTTTCTGAGATGAATCAAGGCCTGATTCTGCTTCTTAACCATTCCTATCTGAGCAAACTTATGGTCTGCTCAAGTCCTGGCCCAGAACTAGAGAGCTGCCATTACATATGAAGTTAGTGCCTGTTCCCTTTCCATACAGAGAAGAGCCAAGCTAGCTACCGAGTATAATTTACTCTTATTGCAACCTTCAGTCTCTGATTTCCGTTCCTAGCCTAAAGAAAGCAGCACCGGTAATGGCTATAGTATGATTACAGAGATAGATACATGATATTCTTGCACTGTTTTTTAAAGAAATACAGTGTTTAAGAGTTATTCAAGTAGTCAGCTTTACCCTAGGGAGTGAAAAGTAAGAGCTGTGTGATAGAAAGAACTGCTGGTAAGCCTCATGTGATCAAAGTTTGTTGCACTGAGGAATTAAACATATTGTAATGGTATATTTAAAGGTTGCCTAATTCACAGTAATAAGGTTGTTACTAGACAAAGCTTCAGCAGTTAAACAAAATAATTTAACATTTGTAAATTGAAAGTTTTTGCCAGGAAATCCTGTTGCAGTTCTCAACCGATACTGAAACAGGAAATGCAAGAGGATATTAGAGTTATCTGGAAATGCAACCCTTGCCTAACCATAGTGCAAGGCACATGTGGGATTGCTGACTACTCCACAGCAGGAGTTCCACATAAATAGTTCACCATCTATATTTTGGAAGTCAACCCCAATTGCACTGTAAATATACCTAGGCTTCTAGACTGAGTGCTAGAGCTCTGCTGTAGAGCAGGTAGAGGAGCTTGTTAGGACAACGGCTTCCCAGGGGTCTTCCCAGACACTCACCCAAATGGTTCCATCTGCACATCCTTATTTAGAGCAGGGTCTCAGGGTAGTGCATCTACACAGTTAGTGCAATTTACAGATGCTGGGAGGAGCAATTTAATGTTTTAGTGTCCCCATTTTGTCTTTTTCCCTGAGAGAGAAACCATATTTTTTCTTACTCAAGAAAATGAGAGAAACCAATCCTTCTATACGCCTGTACCCTGGCTAAAAATATGCAAATTCCATCTACACATTAAAAAAAAAAATTCCATGCTGTGTCAAATTTATGAGACTTTAAACTAAAAATGAATTTGAACAGATCACTAAGCCAGGACAGTGTTTAAGATAAAGCTAGTTTCTCTCAAAAAAAGATGTTTTACACAGTGTTAAATCTGTGAGAAGTGGAACTAGCACACAATTTCTTTGCTGCCTTTGAATGATAGAGTCTTCAATAGAGTCTGTTCCCTTTAAAACCATGGAGGAGTTCCAGTCTTTCTGTAGCATTGCCTTGAATTATATTTTTCTCCAAAGCAAGAACTCTTTAGTTTTCAGTGGCTTCCACATTTTTCCCCTTCTTTTGTAAATTGTGCCAACGAAGTCAAGTAGGTTAGAATAACTTTTAATGTTTTTTTTTCAAACATTCACTCTTAGGACCAAAAAAGGGAATATTTAATAAACATAACCAGGAATATGTTGGAATGTTGATCATCTGATGATCATAGGAATTTTCGGTCATTAGGTCTCATTAAATATCCTCAATGCTGTGTTGGAAACAGTTCCAGTGACTGTTACATCTCCTTGTTATTTGGTCAAACATTTTTAAGTCAGTTCATGTGGTTTCTATGCCAAAGTGGTATTGGAGTGTGAATAACACACTTATTTACACAACAGTGTTTAAATTCACCTGGGCTAGTGATATCTTGGTTTCTCAGATTTGAATATGAAAGCATTCGCCAACAGCTCCATCTTTATTCACAGACAGTTAACTGGCAATGAAATAATTCTGAGTTCGTAACCAAACATGTTTGGTTCTAATAGAATGTTTTAAGCTAAGAAAAAAGTTGTCTGCACGGCCTAGTATGGGAATTTGAACTACAATAGCTGACATTCTTGGATTTCAATGGAAAGGATCTAAATAGAAATAAAGACACCACATGAGACCATTTTCAAAAAGTAACATATGATTATATTATCCAAGAATAAATACTTTTTTCTTAGATTAGATAAAATTATAAAAAAATGAACATTGAGATAACAAATGACTAATTAATCACTTATTCTGAACCATAGCAGTAGAACTACAGTAGCACTGAGATTTTCAGAGCTGCTTTACATTAGCCAAAAAAACAAATAAACAAAAAACCTTTTAAGAGACAGTTGCTGTCCTAAGGAGCGTCTCATCCAAGTAGACAAACCAGGCGAAGGAATATCATTGTTTTAGAATTAGGGAACTGAGGCACAGAATAAGTGTCTTGTCCGCAGCAAGGCTGTGGTAAGATAGTAATTGAATGCAGATCTCCTAACCACATGCACATTCTCTATGTATATTCCAACTGGTCAGCTGAAACAGCCTTTCATTACTGCTCTGTCAACATACCAAAAATTACACAAGACCGTGAACATTTTATATGTTTGCTTCAAATCCACTTCTCCTCCCACCACAGCATTTAAAAGCACGTAGCCAGTAAGCAAGTCCTTATGACAGACATAATAAAATCTAATAGCCAAGGCGCAGGTTGGAATTTTACAACTCATCTGGAGACTCCTCCTCTAGCAAATTCCCACTGCCTTTTTATGTCAGACCTCGACTTTCTTTTGCAAGATCAAGTCTTTTTGCATTAACAAATCTTTAAAAGCATTTCCTGCTTTTGCTTGTAGCCAAAAGAGAAAGTTTCATTAATTTTAAGCCATCATCTTATTAGACTCTGCCTTCTTATTGAGGGCCACAGCAGTAGCTTTCCTAATACAGTGAATGGCACTCATCCGTCCAAGCACAGTCGGCAGTATCATTCATGGACTGTGTAACTAGTTCTCTTTGGTAAGAATAACGCCACTGTAGTGCCACTGAGGATAATACATACATTTCTCAGAGCTATCAGCAATCAGTAGAGACTAGGAATTCACCCTATTCCTCAGGGTGGGGTAGCCTTTGGAGTAACTAAGCATAGAAATAACTGCAGGGAAGTTTGGGGAGCTCAAAGAAAGTTCCAACCTGTCGAATTACCTAGCTCACTGAAGCCAGATCAAATAAGGAGTTCATACTCAAGCTCCACTTCTAGCCTGCAACACTGAGTACAGCCCCAGCTCCATCCACGGCAGAGACTTTCTGTTGCAGACTTCCGAAAACACCTCCCCCAGCAGGACTTTACAGGCCTCCTGCAGTATGAATAATCAATTGCCCAAGTAAGGCCATTTGCTTTACAAGATACAGCCTTCTCAAAAGTATTTTACATCTTCTCTTCATACACATTTTAACTTATTGGGATTGAATGAGGTGCTTTACAGCAAAGCATAAGGCCTCCATTTGCTTGCAGGAAAAAAGAAAATCTGCTTAAGAATTCTGGTGTATGGGCAGTGATATAAACAATGTTTTAGTTGTTTAAAATGAGGAATAATAATAATAAATCTTAAGAGCAATATAGAACATCCTTGTCCTTGCTTCTATGCTCTTGAAAACTGGAATTGATTTCATCTCACTTTGCATGACATACATAAACTTATTTGTCACAAGAGAAGTTTTACCAATCAGGAAAATGATCTTTAATTTAGAAACTTGGGAGTACCAAATTAGTATTTCTTACCTGTGCAGCCCTGGGGTGATGCTCCAGGCACGAGCTTTAATGCAGGATTGTTGCAGGACACAAGGTTTGTCTTTGTGGAAGAGCCAGGCATAGACTGACAGCTTAGGCTGGAACTGAAGCTGGCGGTCCCACATTAGCACAGCACGGCTCAGACTAACATTTGGCTTTGTGCCATCTACCCAGTGCTTTTCTCCAGAGTGTCATAATTACCTTGCAATGGGCAACGTGTAATGGCAACTCCTGCAGAACTTCTCTAAAGTGATGATTTAAGCTGTGAGACAAAAGCACAGATATCCCTTTACAGAACTAATAACGTTAATCATGAAGAGTCAGTGTTCTTGGTGTCCCTGAATCCTTTCAGCTTCTTTTGAGGCTTACTAATTTCCTGATCCCAACTCATCATGTGGCAGTGAGTTCCATAATAGCTTTGTGTTGGAAAAAAAAAAGTATGTTTAACAACTGTTTGGTTACTGCCCTCCTGATGCAACTCAAAAGAAAAGGAAGCTGAAGAGTAATTTGTGTTTGTCTTTTGTTCCTGCCTAAAAGACACCCCATGCTCTTCTTCCTCTTATTCCCCAAAGAAAATTGAAGAAGCCCTAGAATCTGGGTGCAAAGTGAGAACTACAAGAGACAAACTCTAATTCCTTTGCCACCGCACAGCACTGGGTAAATTACGTTGATACACTTCAAGAAGGATAGGCACTCTCTTCTTTCAGAAGACTCCATTCGCACATGGATTCCGACTTACCAGAAAGCAATGGTGTCCCAATAAACACATTAAAACTAGAGCAGGGAGCAAACTTTCTTACATAGCTCCAAGGCTTTGCAGTGTTACTCCCTGCCCCACTCCTGCAGGCTGCAAGCAGCCCTTCATGTAAAGCATGGGTAGACCGTGTTTAACACTGCCCTCTCGTGACTGTGGAAACAAAAAGCCAGGTGGTCCAGTAGATGCAGTCTGTTTGGCAGAATGTTTTGAAGAAAACCGCACAGGGCGGTGTACACGTGAGTGTACTTTTCATTATGGATAGAAAGTGAACTAATTACACTCTATACCCTAAACAAAATAACTGCCTGTCTAGGCAACTTGTAAAGTAGCAATGGGCTGGCAGGAAAGATCAAGTTCCATCTACCAGAAAATCACAGTGATCAGAGTTTGCTACATGACAGTTGTCATTGTGATGTTAGCGGCAGAGAAGACATTCCCATTTTTAATGTGACACTTGGGAAACATCTTTCTTTGGGGTAATGAGGTACTTCATGTGCCTAGCACAACCCGCTCATCAAAGACAGGGATGAATTCTCACTCCCAAAGCAGAGACCTTCGCGGTCTTCAGAGGCAGGATTCACTTCTCTGCTGTAACTGGAGCAGGATTCCCCAAGGAGCAGGAAAGCAGATGAAAAGCAGCTTTGTCAGCAATTCAGCCTTAAGCTAAGCACAAAATTACTTCAGAGTGTCCCTGAACTTTTGTGCTAAACATGGGGAGAGACTGAGCACAAAGATGCGTAGCAACCCAGAGGAGCATGCTGTGCCAAGAGAAGAATGCAGCTGATCTCTTTTCAGACCTACTCATTCCTTCGCTGTTGGTCTTTCTGGTCCCACCTTACATGCTCTGTGTTGCACTGCTGGTCCAGGCCAATGTGGCTGTGAATTACAGTTCCAGAGGCAGCTTCTCAGCACAACTATTGGCTCTTTCCTTTCACTCACTAGAAAAAGGGGCTTTAAAAAATATCTTAATCCTTTGCAGTATAGAATCTGCAGACATCAAAGTGAGCATCTCTCTTCTGCGCAACCCTGTGGTGAAGCACTGGCATTCATGTCTCTTCTGATCAAAAGAGTTGCTTTAGTCAGGGCTGCTTTATGCCCTTGTAGTTTCTACATTTTTTGGCAGCCAAATACAAGTTATGTCATTTTTAGTAAACACGGTGCTTTCAGACAGCATGCAGCTTTGTGCCTCCTGTCAGCTGGGCCAGCTCTGCAGGTTGCCAAGGCCAGTGCCTGTCCCTGCTCCGCTGCGCAGCATTGGGAGGGTCTGGACGCTGCTGAGAACTAACGCTGTTAGTTCCTCCCACGTGTTGCTGCATGCGTTGTCCTGGCTTAGTACAGAAGCAAACTAATGCCCAGGGTACCAGACCGGCAAAGCTCCCCTTGCTGTTTCTCTGTCTCTCGACCAATTACAATTTCTCACTCCATTTTACTTCCTGCAGAGTGCAAATGTATAAGATGGTGACTGCATGAAATATTTGATATCAAACTACTGCAGCCAATTTCATTTCAAGGTATTTTTATGTTCTCTCTCTTTTACTGAGCTTCTCATTTTCATGAAATTTGTGAGAATTTAATTATGTGGTTGTTCCTCTTTCCGTCACCTTAGCTTGAAATCAGACAATAAGTTCAAATGTCATTAGGGGGACACAGATAGACACCAGGATCATTTAAGCCTCATTTCCCTAAAAAACTAAATTGGCATTTTGGATGGTGTCTGCATCTTGTTGCTCACAGTCTAGAGAAAACAGGCATATGTAGAGCAGGTAGGATATTCGAGCTCTTGTTTATTTTGATCTTTACTCTCTTTTCACAGAAAAGAAATTGTAATTTCACAATAAAAATATAATTTTAAGTGGATTTGGGGATAGTTCAGGAAAATGGCTGAAGTAGCAGCTTTTCATTTCTATATATCCAATTTTATTCAGGCCTATGATGATAATGACCAAAAATCAGGAACATCTACATTCTTTACTTGTTAGATGGATGTCCGCTGCAATCAGTACTTATTGTCAGCTTTGTTTTTTAGAAGAAGTCTTTTGGGATTAATATACATTCTCATTGGTTTCCCTAAAACATCAGATGATGAGGGAGAAACCACTATTCACTCAGTCCTTCAGAATTAAGTATCAAAGATATAAATAGATCAATAGATGTATGTGGGGTAGTAGAACATAAACAATAACCTGCAAATCAGTGCTAAGTTTGAAATGGAAAATCAAACAGCAAAAAAAAAAGACAGACAAAGGAATAGCTTTGAATCACACTCCAGTTAACAACTGAAAGACTCCATCATCAGAAATAAGAAATAAGTATAGATGGATATTACTTTATAAGGATCCATAAAAGTCTGGATATGCAGTGAGACAGCTATAATAAGCTGAATGCTGTGAGTTAATCCATACTTTTCTTTTTCACAAGAGCAATGAAGCTAATGCATACTGGCATGAGCTTCAGCAATTACTCTGTGCAGGTGCATACATTTGCTATGCTTGTAGGCAGCTTTGATGCTGCTCCAACACAAGCTGTTAGCAGGAAAAGGAAGGCAGCTGTGCATAGGTATTTTGTACCTGGCATTCATTACGGCATCCAGTATATATCCCTGCTGGAGGAGCTGGAATTTGGTTTTGGGAAAAGTGTGTACTTTGTGGATTTCTTTTCTGGAAGTGCTTCACAGACGGAAAAAACTGTGACTAATACTCCATTGTTCGATCATAAAGAGGAACAAAATACTACAGTCTTTTAAAAATAATGTTGAACCTCTGGGATTTACTTGCCTATAGATACATGCATATATAAATACATATGTCTGTACGTGAGTGAGACTGACTGTCTTTATCACTAAGGCAACATTTAGTCATTTATTAGAGGACTGAGATCTTTCCAAATGTTAATCTGCCAAATGGTGGTCACTTTGCCTCTCTGACATCTAGAACAAACTAAGATATCATTACAGTGCAAATGTCAACCCTGATTATTATTTTCAAAAGCAAATGATCTTAAAATATCTGAAGACTTATGCTTGTGATAGCTCAGATGCCTTTTTTGTTGAACTGCAGAAATATCCTAACTGGCAGATTCTTCAAACAAACTTGAAGCTTTTCCTAAAGTTTCAAATATCTTTTAACCACAGGTTGTTCACATACCTAGGCCTCTGATGTCATTCCATCAGTATTGGATGTTTCTGCTGGATTGCTGCAAAATGTCCACCATGAAGATGAAAAATAAAAATAAGTCCCAAATGAAATTATATTAAAGGTATGAGATTCAGATGAATTTTTGTAGTATTTGTGAGCTCGTCAGTAGGTTTAGTGGAACTGATGAGATTCACCATAAGGTTTATCCTTACCACATAAGGTCTCTTGATAATTTTAACAAGTTAGGTGGGTTTATTTTAACGATCTGGGAGCATTTCTGGTGCCTTTTACTTACTTTTAAATCAGATGATTACTATTGAGATTACTCACTAATACTGATTTAGCACCCTCATAGGCCATCTTCTCAGAAACAGCAAGTGTTTTGAGAAAGAATAAACATCTTTGCCATTTACAATTCCTAGACAGAGGTGAAATGTAGAGAAGAATGTACACTTAAGTGTCACTCTCCAGACTTGTCAATTCCAAATGTTTTCATTGGCATTAAAAAATACTAATTATACTTTTATGCTCTAACGATAAAGAGAAAGGCTTTCTGCTAGCTGTGTTTCTGTTAACATATGAAAGTTTGAAACATCTTCCCTTTGGTTCAACCTCTACAGCCATTCCACTCTGTAATACCAAAAACACCGGCTTTAGACACATCCAAAAAGGCTCCAAAAGCAATCCCCCAAATAAACACCGGACAAAAGCAGCCTATATGTTTTGCTCCAGAGTTTCATTTTGAATTAGAACTACTTGACATCTTTATATGTTGCACGTACTGCTTTTATCCTGGAGCATGAGTTCCTCAGCAACACAAATGAGCCTCTTGTTAACTGGAAATTGGAAGTAGCTTGGTCACATCAAAGTGAAATGTTTTTACCACATCTATACAGCTCTAGAAACATTTTAATTTCTTTACCACAGACTTAGAGTGTAATTTGATTTGGGCAACTCTCTATATCTCAGCTTCCCAACTATAAAATGAAGTTCTAAACTGCACATACTCTTTGTAGACTTTGAGGTCTAGAAGTTTGACGCTGTCTTTTTCTCTACATGAGTTCCTCAGCTTTGGAAGCAGAGTCCAGGTTACAGCCTTTTAGCATTGTAGCAATGTGAATAGTTATGTTGACTTCACAGCAACATGGCTTTAATTAAGCTCAGAGTCTTTGACTTATATCAGACTCCTATTCATTAGCAGTCATTCAAATACTGCATGGTTTGCAATTAATCTTGTAACAAAAGCTTTAACTGTTTTTCCAGTGCACTTGCCTTTTTCCTGAGGACATTTCAAAATAATTTGCTAAATGCTTATAAACATGTGAATTAGTTTATTCATAGAACTGTGGCTTTTAATAAGTTAATCTGATTAAGGAAAATTGAAAAATAGATTAAAAATAACAATTGTTAAATAGATCTACAAATAGATGCTATACAACCACTGCCCATTTTCATTATATATTGAAAACTGTTGAAGTACAAATAGATTAACATACCTCTACCCAAGGCTTTTGCCTGTGCAGCTGTTACTGGAAAGCCCTTTTCCTTTTGACGCACAATCTTTATCCAAGGCATCAGCTTTGCCCATTTGGGTTCAATAAAGCTGAATGACAAATATTAGTATTTTACACAGTTACCATCTTCCGCTTTTAATGTAGCTATATGTTTGTGCAATTCATAGAGAAAGTAAATAAGAAGGGATACAAGGACTGTGAAATTATGTCTGGTACAGAAGCAAGTATATCAAGAAGTCCTGTTTATACTGCCCGTATAAAACTAGGGAACAGGAAGAAAAAGGAATATTAATGAAATCCTAAATTTACAGTCCATTAGGAATTATTGCAAAGAAGAGTGGCAATAATGCAAAGTGAATTGAAGCACGCATAGTAAACAATAAAAAGAGGAAAGCACAGTTTAGGAATATATATAAGAGAAAAGAATCTTGTCCAGAGGTAGGAAGGAGCTTGAAAAAAACAAATGATAAAAAAACTTAAAAATTTAAATGAGCAACGTAATGAAAAGCATCTTGCAATGTTAAAAAAAATACAAGCACAACTTAGAAATGAGAGGTCACTGCAAAGGACGTGCTTGTTCCATATATGATTGTGGGATGAGTGTAAGTTGAGCAGCCCTGGCCACTTCCTTCACTTCTCTGAGAGTGACATCCTGAAAGTGCATCAGAGGAGGTTCCGTAGCGGCTAAAGCCTGACACATGAGGAAAAGCAGTCAGTTTGGCAACAATTTGGATAAATTCTGCCCACCTGAGCTGTCTAACAGTCACTCACAACTAATATTTAACATTTAAATAGTGTTGGATGATGATGACAGTCTAGGGACTCCTGATGTCACTGGTTATCTCTCCATGTCCCTTGCCAGAGGGCACTATTAAACATCTGCTTTCTCTGTGTCCTGGAAAGCAAGGCTACCAGTCCCCAAACTGACCTTTAGAGACCCATGGGAAATTATCCTATCTCCCAGATGTGTCTTTGTTTGCAGGCACCCAAGGGCATTTTATCTGTAGTAACATTTTAATTAGATTTGATTTTTCCAAAGAAAGAACATACCTCATGCCTGCTAGAGCTAATTGGAATCCTTCATGGGACTGGACATGCTTAAACAGAAAACAAATGCATTCTAGCAACGATTCTTTGGAAATAAATTTACAGAGAAGAAGCTTAAGAGGAATATAACATAAATTTTGATGACATACAACCATGAAGGTGTTCTCAGTGACTCAACTATGCTGGAAATGAAAAGACAAGTTATCTAATCAGCCATTTTTTTGCTATTTTTAATGCCTCAGAATGTCTTTTCCTCCTTTATCTATGATAGAAATCTCTCCTTCCCTTTCTCTCTCTTTCCTTCTCTCTGCTTTTTCTTATTTTTTTCTCTCTCATCTGTTTTCAGTCTCAGGCTGACTTTCACTGCCGTTTACTGTAGCTGTAAAAAGCTGGGCCCATCCTTGAGCAGTGAGGGAGGAGATGGCATTCCTAGATAAGTACCCCTAATAAGACAATTTTTATCTTATCTTACTAGAACATCCATTCATGCTCAAATGACCTTCCAGGTGATCATAATGATATCAGGGCAGCTAGGAAGCTTTGAAAGCTATATAACATAAGAAGAACTTACTCCAGTTGTTTAGGGCATATTTCAAGAAGTTTGCCTTCCCTCATATTTTATATACATATATATATATATACATATATGTATATATAAAAGCAAGCAAATGGACAGAAACTCAAGTAGCGCTCTGTGCCAGGAAATGGGTTCTCATTTTTAAAATGTATTTAGCTCTGCAAAGAGTGCAGCTCCGTCATCAGGGCTAAGGTAGTGATTTGTTATTGACTTTATATAGCAATAGAATGAGGGACCAGGAAAGCAAAGCTTTCATTAAAACAACAGCAACAACAACAACAAACAAGGAAAACTCGAGCCTGTAACAGTGATGCTGGGCTGCTTGGGGGATTTTCACAGTATTTCCTCGATATTTGTTTTCAGTTACTAGTATAGCTTATAGCTACTCCCTAATTGAAAAGTGTGAAAGGGATTTTTTAATTTATAGATCATGCCTCAGTTTCATATCTTTTTGAACGGGATTCAGAAGGGCTGTGCAAGGGTGGCCTTTTAATGTTATAGGAAATGGCTGATTCAAGTATGTCTTACTAGCAAGACGTCTGTTTTTCTAGAAGCACCAGACAAAAAAGGCTACCCGTTTAGCACAAAGTCTTCAAGCTTTTCTGATTTATGTTAACCTTATTAGTATGTGGGAAAGCTCTCTCATATAAGAAGTGGCTCAGGAAACAGGTCAGCTTGGCACTGACACCTCAGAGGAAGGATGGTAGAAAAGCAACACAGAAATTCTGACAACCAGTGAACACACGTGTAAGGGCTGCACAGACTTTGCTGTGGTCTTAGGTGGTTTTGGATAAAATATTTGCTGTCTTTGAAAAGGAAACTAATGAGAATGGGGTTAAATCTTCCTCCTCGCTTATTCTGGGATGACCATTAAATATTTTTTGCCTATGGATTTGCCCTGTTAAAACCCCTCCATAAGTAGTCCTAAGATTCCCAGGATCAATGGTAGCCTCAGCTAAATACCCGACTGAAGCATGAAAATGTTGTGATTGGTTATGGATGGCTATAAAGAACAAGAATAACTGCTAGCTAGGGTAAAATATACTTTAAGCTATTTGTTTTTCTATTAAATAGAGCAGACATTGAATAATCTAAAAAAGGCAGGTCCTTATTCTAAAACTGAGACGCTGACTGCCTTCACAGGCTTGCATCACTGATATTAATCTGATCTCAGGAACATTAGCTTTTAGGATCATTCCTTGGGGGTGACTTGGCTTGGAAATACAGTGTCCCTGGAAGCTAAAACAGTGGTTTATAATAAGCTAGACACAGAATTTCAGATGTCATTATGGTAAGAATTTGTTTCCTCCAGTGGATAACCAAGGAGGAGTCTCATCCCTGTAACAGTTGCATTGACAAGGAGCAGAACTTTGTCTGTTGTGGTAATAGAAAGGACAGAAGTTACAGGAGGAAGGAAAGGGAGAGGCTTTAAGACCTAAGCATACAGCCATGCAGTTTAGATCAAGAAATGCACAAGTCTTCCGGGAAAAAAAAAAAAAAAGCACAGTCTTCTGAATGCTAATGGCCTGACAGAGTGGCCAGATTTAATCAACCATAAGTGCAACAGTGTACGGAAGGAATGTATTAATTATAATCTTTATTTCATTGTCACTACTTGCAAGAGGTGAGTGGGACCAACAGAGTAGTCAATGTTCCATTCAACTGTCAGAACAACAACTTTAGAAACTAAATTTCTGCAAAACCACAAACATGAAATCCTTAATGACTAGGCGTGCTACATAGCCAGACAGTCTAGAGAATAGGCTGAGAATGATCAGCTTTAAGCCTTGTGACCCAAGCAATGAATCTTCTTGCGAGCCTCTAACTTTATGGGACATTTTCAAAGGATGAGCTTTTTTTTTTTTTTTTGGTAATCTTTAGAGCCCTGACTGCTTGTTCAACAAAACCCAGGCACTGTAAAATGACTTTCATATGCATTTTTCCACGGTCTTTGTAAATGAAAACTAGTCTTCCAGTATATTTGAGTTAGAGGACTAAGTATAATCCTATGGAAAGGTGAAGAAGCTCCTGCTCAGTTACTTCAGCAAAGGGGATCCACCTGGGGATCAGTTGAACAGTTGACTGGGAGGTGAGGGGGGAGAATTTTTGGTCTTTTAGAAGTGGTCTCTGGATTTTAGAAGCAAAATATTTCTCATTGTGGCTTCTTTGTTGGATCAAATGACTGATGAAACAGGGCATTTGGAAGATGCAGCCAAATCCAAAGTAACCACTTTCTGCAGTTGGAATGGATGACAACAGCTTTTGTTGTAGCTGGATGAATTATTTTTTTAGACATGCCCAGAGCTGTTTACAAAGGAAGAGAATTAAATCAGCATTGGATATCTTCTAGAAATGGTCCCTTTTGAACTGTAATGGACACGAAATGCAGAAGTCACACACGGCCATACATGAGGTCCTTTCTATAAGAAGGGTCTCCTACTTGGAGCATGGGACTACAGCCTATCACTTTTGGAACCTCTGGTGGAATGCCTACAGAATAGGTTTAAAAACTACCTCAATAACTTAAAATATTAATGGTGAACATGTGTTGTAACTGCAGTTAATTAAGTGTTGATAAAAGAATCTGACTGTAAACAATTACACACTCCGTAGAATATTTCCGGAGTGGCACTAACAATAGCACTTCTTCCATACATGGCCCGAGACAGTCTGCATGAATGGGGCCTGGGTCTCCTCAGCCCATCTGCGCTGGTGATTCCCACTCCTGTTTCCACAGGCTGCTGCCAAGAGAGTGGCCTCTGCCATGGTGGAGGCACTCGGAGCCTGGCTTTTGAGCAGTTTTTTCTCGGGAGAAGACCTTAACCCTTGGTAGAATGAGGCCATAGAGGGCAGACAAAAAGAGGAAATAAAGGTAACGATGGCATGTGAGGGGGTGAATTCATCCCTGAAGCGTGCATTAACTGAATTAACTGAACAAATATAACTGAGCTGAAACTCTGCAGTGTGAAGTCATGCAGCTGGCCACCGCCTTCCTTGAAATCCTCGTGGCCATTTCTGCTGGTACGTGCAGAGAGAAGGCAGTTTTGTGACCAGTCCTCAAGGTGAGAAGAATTCAACTAGGAATCTTAAATGGGTGGCTCCCAGTATACGATACACAATGCAAACTGGACTGATGATGGACATTCTGTTTTGTTCTAATAGACAAGTAAGTGCTCTTGAAGGAACTCACTTCAGAATCTGATCAGAGTTTATCGTCCCTTAATGAACGGCTGCTGTGAAAATAACTTTGCTCCCTACAGGACACTCCCTCACACAGAGGTTCATTGCTTAAAATGAGCCTGAAGCTCTAGCTGGGCTAGGAGGCAGCACTCACACACGCCTAGTGTCACAGAAGGAAAGTGAAATTTGTAGCCCTAGAATTTCAAGTCTTGGCCCAGTGGAAGCTGTAAAATGCTGTGGTGAAAAATTCCTTGAACAGACATGCAGATTTAGGTTGGGGTTAGCAGTAGTGCTGGCGATAGTCCAATACCACAGCATCCTGCTCCATCGCTGCAGACTGGGTGGGCATGTGCGGGAATAACTGCACAGAGCAGCAATTCTCTACTGTCTGTACAGAGTCTGGGAGGGCAGAATGGAGTCCATAGCTCTCCTTGGCTTGTGTTTCTTGGAAAGGGGTTTTAGGATGAGGGCAATGTAGGGATGATCCAGTATGAGATCTAGTATGGAAGAGAATTGGCATTCCTTTGTGGAATGAATAGAACCTGAAACTGATGTTAAGGCTATTTATAGCCTATCCTATGCCAAGACAAATATCTTACACTTAGCTTAATATCATTATTGAAAGTCCAAAACCATCACTGCTAGCTTCTAAATACAGAATAGAATCTGGGAGGAGGCTGTAAGAAAATATATGTCTTGGCTGTATTATTGCAGCAGAGAAGTAGCCAGAATTCATCTTGAACAAAACCAGGAGACTTAAAAGAAATGGTTCTTTTAACTAATTTTGGACACGCAAATGCTTTATGGGTCTATAAACCACACACTACTAACTGTGGCACAGATGGCTGCTATACTCTAGCTAGCTTAAGCAGCTCTTCTTCTAGTCAGTAAAGCATCAGTTTTTACATTTGTCTTTGGAGCACAACTCCAAAAGGAATGTGAAGGTAGAAAGGGTAATAATGGATGTTTTGCGTGAGTGCAAAAAGGAAATTTTCAGCATGCCTCATTGTTCATGAACTTGTCCTATTACTGATGACTACTTATGACTGGAGTTGTTATATGGCTTGACACTATGACTGAGGCCTTGTCTATGATTAGGATAAATACTTAAGATTATAACTGAAAAACCTATGGGATAATGTGCTCTCCACTTGGCTCTGTGTCCTCGCAAAAAGAACACATCTTCAAAGGCAAAGGCATTTAGCTTTCAGTGCGGCTTGCTGTTGATCTTCAAATAGGAAATGAAATTATTCAGCAAAGATGCATTGAAGTATGGACGCAGTATCCCTGAAGATCCTAAGTTTAGAGCTGGCACCATTTTCAGTATCATGTAATTTCAGATCATGTAATTGTGGTGCTTCTGTTAAACTTTGGAAAGGAAAACAGGACATGACGACCATGTGGATTGACTAACCCATATCTGCAAAAACATAATCTGAGGAATGCTGTTCTCCTCACAGCTGCACCATGGCTGTAATAGAGAATTGCCAATAATTGAAGGCATGGACTACCTAGACAGAGATATCTTTCCTTTGCCTATACTTCAGCAACATATGAAAAGAACTACAGTGAAGATTCTCCTGTGAAGAAAGTTAGACATTAAAGAAATAGATTTTATTTTCATAGTTTTCATCTCTAGTTGTTTTTTAATTTAAGAAATTATTCTTCTCCATTATTCTCTGTTTGTGTGCATGTGTGCACAAGCATGCACTTCTATATATTTTTCATCTTTTTCTTGAGAAAGATCAAACATAGGTTAGGGGGTGCTGTTAAGGCATCTATTTGGCACTCTCATCTACAGCTAAAATCCCATGAATCTCTTGCAAGATATTGGTGCTCTTGGTCTCCCCTTAGAAGGAGACAGTCTGAAGACCTAGGTTTAGCAACACCTGATCTTTGACTCTGCCCAAACATTTTTCTCTACAGGAAAAATCTGTGACTTGCCCCTATTACCAGAAACTACTAGAAGTCTTAAATCTGTCAGAAGGAAAATGTGACTCTGGGTCTTCATTGTGCAATGAAATTACTGAAAGACTACAGTGACCTTGGGGAAGGGCAAATACGACTCTACAGGACCGTTAGAGTTAGTCTTGCTCAAGAGCAATGTGAGAAGGCCTGCCTGAGCTTAACTGGAAGCAGATCCCTAATAGAGCAGCTTGACCTGCCTAGGCTGAGTGAGAGCCAAAGCTGGGTTGGGACTGAAGTTTCTATAGAACTCACTTCAACACGCCAGAGCTGATTCTTAACTGTTTTTGCACAGTCTGGTTGCAGTGCAGTGTTGTGCAGAACTGCACTGCCTGGCTCAGCCTTGCCTTTGAGTATCTCCATGAAGCTGAGTAAAAATGCTTCTAGCATTAGTCAGCAGCTACCGTGACTCTTCAAAGTAGAGTGAGAGTGCTCAGCAAGGCATCACAGTATCAGTAAGATGATTCAAACTTTATTATTCCTCTCTCTTATCTAGGGAGAGTGCTGAAGTGACTATGTCAGTTTTTTAATTTGATCCATGTTAGTCAGGTTCAAACAGAAGCAGCACATCTTTCGCCCTTACTAGGAAAGAAACAAACCCATGTGGATTAAGGATGCCTATTTTTTAAGGCAAGTTCAAGTTTAAGCAAGGCAGTTCAGATGGTAGGAGCAAGCAGCATAACTTGACCAAACGCACCCTGACTTGTTAAGCTTCCTGCCCATACAGAGCTCTAGGCATCTGTGGCTTTACCACAGCTCATGTCCAAGGCAGCTTGTTTACACACACAGGTGTGGCACTTGCTCTACTCCAGTAAGTCAGGTATTTTTGTTCCCTAGAAAACATTGAAACCCTCTGGACAGCACAGTAAAGCCAAGTTCTCCTTTGCATGGGGAGGGAGCTTTCATTCCCCACCTCTTCAGATAAGACCCTGGATTACAGACAGTCATTGGCCAAGGAATGAGAGCAGGGAACGATGTGGGGGTGAATCCTAGATTCTGGAATATTGCTGAACCCTGCACTTGTTCATAGGTAAAAAGGACCATAAAAGGAAAATGATTGTTAGCAGTCTAATGAAAGCTGCGCTCAGAGGGCTCTTCCGAGCTTTGGAAGAGCAGATGGCAACTCCANGGGGGGAGGGGGGGGGGGGGGTGGGGGGGGGGGGGAAGGGGGGAGAAAAAGAAACCTCCTGTATCTTCATTCTTCCAGGCTTCAAGAGAAACAAAGAAAAAAACAGAGGAGGCTACATGATCACTAAAACTGCAGCAGCTGCTCTGCTCCATGTAAGCTACTCCTTGGAAACGGAACGGTGTTTTACAACGGCAATTACTGAACACTACTGAGAACAGTGATTTAATATTGACTATACAAATTTCATACATCCCTTATGCTTGGAGGTTAAAATATGGATGGATAGACCATGTAACCAACTGTGCTGGCCAAGCTGGAAAGCTCTGCTGAATAGTTGTTTGAGTGTATGGCCAGCTATGTGTGATTAAAACTAGAACTGCATCCGTAACAATGCATCCATAAATATTTTGTTATTCATTTAAAGTTGCAAGAGCTCTGATTGACAGTTGTTTTTGTACTTAAAGACAACTCTCCCTTCTTGTTTTTTAGCTTCTCCTTTTCCTAAAGGGATAAGGAAACCTACACATAACTCTTGTGATTCAGAAATGGGGCATAGTCATCTCATGCTTAGAAATGACTTTGTAACATTGAGTAAGATACAAGTAAAATGGTAACATCTTGCCAGTTGACCCAACCCTGAAAGTAAATGCTCAAACTGTGAGAATAACACACATGGGTATCTTGGCACCAGAGCTGCTGCAGGCATCTTGCAACTAGCTTTGTGGGATTAAACATCCCGCTTGGATATTTGAGTAGAATAATGGTCCTAACTGAAAGAAAACTGAATTAGTCTGTCTACTAATGAATATTTCTGCAAGAGTTTATTGAAGACGATCTCTTTTTCGTTAACCCTCTTATTTGTGTAGCTATTTGTCATCTTTTCCTTTTAACAGTCTGAAAGGCTAGAACTAGTTGTGGATGTTCTTTAACCCATGTCAGAGGCACAATTTAAGTTCTGCTTTGCTTGAAAATAATTAAGAAGTATTTAGGTTCATACCATCAACCTTACTTTGAAGCCTGAACAAGCATCGTGCGAAGAATAGCATGAAACCGAGGCCAAGCATTAAAAGCATTCTAGATCACTGAAGTCACTATTTAGTCTAACTTCTCCTTCTGACAGTAGGAGTGCCAGTTGGCAGCCCCTGGAGCCTATGTTGCCTTCATAGCATTTTACTGCTCACTTACCGATAACTAAAATAATCACAGAACTGCTGCACTCCGGTGTGTGGATAGTGCCCTAACTTTAAAATTGGCTCCTTCAAGTAAAAATCTTCAAGCTGGTAAGACTTAACACCTTTGATCTACAAGGAAATACATTAAGGGGAAAGCTCTACACCATAAAGTACTTTTGTTGTTGAATTTTTGTTCTGAGGTAGGGGAAGAAAAAAAGAATAACTTTGCAAAAAGAGCAATCTTAGATTATTATACTGCTAATCTCTATCAGAAATACATTTTCAAAATTTCCATGACTTGTCTACACTAGAGCTTTACTAACTGTAGTACTTTGTCAGTTTTTAATACCTAATCTCTATCCTTTGTGTCAGCTGAAAGTTATTGCTCGTTTCTTCAAAATCACACTGTGCCATGTTTACTGTGGTTATTGTACTCTCTTCTACTTTAGAGAAAACTCAGTATCTATAAAAATCTATGACCTAAAACAAAACTGTAAAATAAAACAATTCCAGTAGTTCCTTGCCTGAACTCTACATTTAAATCAACTTTTCTGCAACAGTGTTCAGAACAGAAAAATGAGTCTTACCAATAATAAGTAGCAAATGATCACTTCCCATGATTTACAAGATCTACCAGGTTCTGCAAATTCCATGATGAAGGCCACATTTTTATTAACAGCATGACACTGACTTGAGCTCATCCAAAGCCCTGTTACAGCTCTCAACCTTCCTGTAGAGCTGCCCCTAGCAGCTTGCTCTTCCCAGGCCTTTGTCTGTGGAACCTGCTCCCTATGCATGGTATTTTGCAACTGCTCATTACAAAAGAAAAAAATAGAAGTTCAATTAAATCTTCTGCACCTAAATTCCTCTTAAGAACATTGAAGTCAAGGCATAGGACTGTTTAAATTCTATTCAGCTCTACTTTTAACACTTAAATTCCCACTTCTTGATTAAGCCCAACTTGGATCAAGCAGCAGTGCTGCTCATGAGTCCTGCCCACCCGTTTCTTTGAAGTCCATAGTGTTGTTTGGGCATTTTCATGATGAGCCCCAGCAAGGATGGGAAGGTTCAGACTAATGTCTGAGCACATTCTAAGTCAAAAAGAATGAAAATAACCATACCTGGCCTGTATAAAACTGGAGGTAACAAAAACAATTTCTCTATATTTTACCATATCTGTAACTGACATCAAAGGCATCTTCATGCTGTTCTTACTACTTTGAAAAGCACACAGAACAAGTAAGAATATGCATCATTTAATATAAAAACTGAATCGCCATCAGCACCTTAGTTTCTTAAAAGAGTTATCAAATGCTGTGCTAAGAATTAGTTTTGCAATTAGAGTATAAAGCTAACTCATTAATTTAGACAAAGACATTTTAACCAGTTATTGGAAGTTGTACACACCAAGGGAAGCAGTACCAAAACTTAATGAGGAACAAATTCCATTCATAATTTAAACAGCTAGGAGCTAGCCATTTCATACAAAAAATATACAAATATTAAAATTAGCACCATACTTAATATACTTCAGAAAAAAATAGTTGCCTAAACAAGTACACACCCTTTTGTTTCTTCATACTTATTGTTTCATAATGCTATTTTGGAGAGTTCTTTGTAACCTAGCTATGTTGGCATCCAAGGCTGCTAAGCCATTCTTAAAGTCCTCTTCATCTCGAGAAGTAAAGGTCGAGAAAGAGGATGCACTCCATTCAGATCTTCCCGACATATCAAATGAAACTTCGGATATTGCACTGTCTCTTTTCCTAGAATTCTCTTTGTGAAAGGACACTGGAACACAAGGGTATGCACCAAGCTGAGGCTGGTCTAGTTTGTCGGTAAAGTCTTTTGCAGCTCTATTCATACTGTCTTCTGACCTTGTTTGGACTTTGTCCCCTTCAAGCTTCACTGTATCCCCTGTAGCTTCAAGTGAATTTTCTATGGCCCTTTTCAAACTGTTTCCAGCATTTAATTTATCCAAAGTAGGGAGGTCTTTTGATACATCATGTCCATTCCGCTGCTCAGAGTTTGAGAGCTCATTGTTGAATTCCAACGTCTTACAAGCCCCTCTGCTTTGGGATTGCATGCCAGTTCTCTCGGAGACTGGCAGATGTTTTTTAGAGGCACTGCTAGTTAATGGAATATAAATAGTCTCATCCAGTTTGTTTTGGTTGTCTAGTAAAGCCTCAGCATCACTCAGTGTTTCTCTATCTTGCTCCAGTAAGGCTGATAGAATTCTTGGAGGTCCAGCTTCTTCTTCTGAGAAGATACTGTTTATTTTGGTTTCTTCAGCAGCACGTTTTCCATAAGCTGGATCTAACTCCTCCAATTCCCCACTTTTGTTTGAGAACTGAGGTTCTGTATCTGTCAAAATATGATCAGTGTCTAATTTTTTAAGGTAAGTCATTACTGAAGTACTCACAGGAAATGGATCAAACTGCATCTGTTTCTCATAGTCTTCCAAAAGAGATCTTGAGAGACCCTTGTCATGCTTAGGTCTGATATTGTCCACGGTGAGGTCAGACAGAAGCTTGGCCATGCTGCCTTGCAAGGTTCTGTTAAGATCAATTCATCAGCTTAGATTATTTAGCAACTATTTTTCAAAACATTTATAGAAATGCAGACCAGATTTAGACTGCAGTGAAGTTTGTGAAGTTACAGCACACACGAGTGAGTATGATGTCACAAAATACTAATGAAAATGTGAAGTGCCTATAAAAGAGCACAACACAGTTTTTGAAATTATTCAAGACTGACCTGCTTTAAGTTCTACCAAATAAAATAATTTGTAAGAAGCTGTCAAATACAAAGCCTATAGAATTTTTTTCCAAATCATTTTTCCTACTATATCTAAGGAATATATTAAAAAGAAGAAATTTAATAAAGGAATAATTTCAATGGTATTTTTTACTTTCTGTAGCAAAAAAATGAATGTTTAATGCTTATGTATATAGCATATACAAATACACATTATAAGATATTATACCACCATCTAGTGGTCAATATTTAATAGTCACAGAAGTGTAGCCAGTATAAACTTCTAACAAATTAAAAATTAAATCAATTAAAAATATTGTGCCATTCAAATCAGTATTAACTATGAATAGAACAGAAAATTACTTAACTTCCTGCACTTGTAATGTACAAATTTTATGCACATAGTTTTACATATCCGAAGGGCCCCATAAACTTCCCAACTTTCATTATATACACAGGAGACAATATAAAGTAGTTCTGCAAAATTTGTGAGTAATGCCACCTTAATTCAGTGGCCCAAGAGCTCCCACCTACACCTGTAAATAATATATTGGTATCATTTGCTGCCAAGGACTGGACTGCTCAGTCCTGTAGGAAGAACTCTCTGAGGGTCCTGAAGGAAGACTGTTCTGCAAGCTTTTTTCATAAATAGCGATTTCTAAGCCAATATAAGGAAATTAATTAAGGTTACGAGTTAGTCTCCATATGCTAGAGCTTCAAGTATCTGTTTCCAGATCCATCTACTTCTAATGGAGCTCCTCACTGGCACATCTGCTATGTGATCTAAAACTTGACATAAATTACATCAGGTGGCAAAAGACTTTTCAACAGAACTCTATTTGGAGCACCAAACCTCTATTAAAGTACTAGTGTAACAAAAATAAAAAGAGAGGCTTTGGTCCACATGATGCGGTTGTACTGTACTGAGATTACAGTAATCCAAAGCAGAGTAAAAACAAAAGTGACATCAAGAGGCAAAAATAATTAGCTTAGTCAGCAGTACCTGGTTAACTCACGCAGTCTGTTAACTTCTGCATCACGCTGACGAAGCGTTATGCCCAAAATCTTATTTTCTTTCTCTGAAGCTTCCAGCTTAAACTGAAGGCTCTTCATATTTGCTAGTGCTTCTTCCACTTCTAAAATGCCAAGCAGAATTTAGTTAATCTCTATTAAGTTTATAAATATCGAATGAATAATAACTACATTCAAAAAACATACCAATCTTGAGCTTGGTGGCATGAATATCATATTGCTGCTTGTTTTCAAGCAATTCTTTATCTTTCTCTTGGATACTTTTTGCAACATGTTTATTTTCTTCTTTCTGACTTTCTATTATTTTAAATAGCTCTTCATTTTTAGCTTGCAGCGACTCAAGGCCTTTTAGTGATTCTTTCAATTGACTCTGGAGCATCATATTCAGGGACTGCAAAGAAACTACTACCAGGAGAAAAACAAAGACAGTTTAGGTGTTTCGTCTACATTTTTAGGATTTCTACATTGATTTAAGTTTTTAAGTAAACTTGGTAATAGGACTTTGACTTAGAGATAAAAAGTTTTAAGATAAATATAACATAAGCTTTCTTCTTAGATATCTAGTCTGTCATCCTCATTTTAAGAAGGATAAAATTAGTCTGCTCTGCAGTTTAATATCTGATTTTCAGTGTCTCTGAAGTTTTAAACAGGCAAAACATCCATGGCTATAGATACAGGTGCATGATCAGACCCTTCACGTATCACTTACTTCAGTTGTCACTAAAAGACAGTGACAGTGTGAATACACAATTATTTAAGTATGTAATACACAAATATAGATATATCTTTATATATTTGTATTTGAACCTTAGCACAAAATGCTCCTACAAGCAGTCTCTATTAGTACTTTACATTCATAGTTGCAGTTCTGTCCAGATGTCTTCTCATATCTCTCTCGCTCCCTGAGTTGCTGGTTTAACGTTCTTATTCTCCTAAATGTGAATTATGAAAAAGACCATATTCAGAGAGTTCAGAGTATGTTCAAACCCACCACATTTTGTATTAGTTTGGAAAAAGCACCTATTTATTTTAGAAACAAAATGTTCTAGAAATATAGAAACTTTAGAAACACATGGGAGTTCAAGAAATGTAAGTTAGAAATATTATAGAAAGACAAAAAGTTAAATATATAGAAGTACTAAAAAGTTTTAATAAGACATTTTCCTGCATTCCTGTCTTTCTTCAATAGGACAGGCCCTCTGCATGTTCTGGTAGGTATACTGTCCTCTCCTGAAGGGCTACCCAGCTATATATTTTAGAGGTCTCATGAAACAAGCTCCATTTTTACATTTAAGAATAAAGACTATAAGCAGGCTAACTATCTTAATACTGAGATTTTCAACCAGAACATCTCACTTGGAAAAAGGCGCAATCATGGAGGATATGGCAAAGTATTCTAAACAGGCTCTCAGATCACTTTACAAAAATGTGTTAAACTTGGAAATACTTTTGTAAAATAGTAAATGTTGCTGCTGCCTTACAGGGGAAATGCAACCAGACTTATGCAAGTTTTGCAGCAGCATTATGACCGGCCCTTCTCACTTTTGACTACTATTTGACAAAAATGATGCTACTAAAATTTATTGATATTGTTTCAGTTCTTGTTTAAGTATTTTTGAAGCTATATAGCCATAACACAGCTGGCAATCTATAAATACTGCACAAAGAACAAAATGACAAAGATTAGTATATGAGAATATGCAGTTTAGAGCACTTCAATTAAGGATGTTTTAGACGTTTTTTGGATTAAGATACAGAATTGTTGAAAAGTTACCAACCTACGCAGCTGGGCATTTTCACTTCTAAGAGGTTGTAGAGCTAGTGCTATTTCAGCTTGTATATTTGTACTTCCCACTACAACTGGGAGCAATGATATACAATCTTCTATTTCACTCATCAACCTTAACATTTCTGAATCATCTGCAAGAGAACAAAACCAGAAAAAAAAATGTAATATGACAGTAACTTATGAAATGCTTTAAAGCAAAAAATGTCTTGATTTGCACAACCTATCCTTACTTATTCAAAACTTACAAGCTTGACTGTGTGCTTGGTAGATCACTGATCAGCATGCCAGTCAAACTTGGCTGTGGAAATCTGCCTAAATTGCTTCCTGATCAACTTGCAGGGACAACATTTTGTATGAAATGAGAACGATCTTTGTCCTAGTGGTTATGATCATTTAATCCTTATTCGCATGAAACACTTAAAAACAAAGTTGTTGAAAGTCACTCTAAGACGTCACATACGTGACGTATACAACTTCCAGAAATTGAAGACTGCTTGTTCCTTTCACATAATTTGTCTTATTCGTAGGTAATCACTCTATTGCACAATTAAATGTCTTTACCTTGGTCTGCTACCAGTGCTCTCAGCTCTCCCAAAAGATATTTTACAGTTCTAACTTTATGGACTGTTTTTTCTGGACTTTCTCTTTTAGGTTTTAGAACCTTCTTGACAAAACTTTTCTGACAGCTTGTATCTCTCATGGGGGTAATGTCAAGTACATTCGGTTCTTCTTCTTCACTGATAGTGTCCTCGCTTTGTTCTTCCGAAACGTCCCCTTCCTTATTAGTTGAGACATTATGTTGTGCTGGACACTGATGATGATACTTTTGTTCCGTCCTCCTGTTCGTTTCATGTGGTTGCAACAAGGCCAGATGAGCTTGTATGCATTTTATCAAATCTGCTTCCTTGATCCAGTGCTCTTGGTTTGGGGTGGTGTCTTTACCAGAAAATGACGGGACCAATGTAGGCACTGTAGAGTTACTTGATGCACCTGATACTAGGCTAGGCATCTTATCAGGAGGAGTAGTGACAGCCTGAATTTGTGGAGTAGTGGTAGCAGGAGCAGAAACTACCGGGCAAACCGCACTTCCTCCCATCTGGGGCACACATTCAGGGGTACTATCTGCAGGAACATCCTAGATGAACAATATTGACATTAAGCAAAAGATTAACAGGGAGTTTAAATATTAAAGAAACTTGTGTCATTCAGTGTAGTCTTGGTCATTTTTTACTATATATATATATACACACATGTATATACACACACACACACACATACATAAACTATAAATAACCTAGAATTCTTTCTGGTTTATTTGCATTATTTCCTGATTTACTAATTCAGACATAAATCTCATTTTGATTATCTTTACCTTAAAAGTTATTGGCAAAATTAAAGCATAGTTATAAGTATTCATTCATTGAATTAAACCAGAATGCGGTAGAAGGGGGATAAAAACCACCACCAACAAAACACTGTTACCTTTCATTAATTTAAGTAGGTGAATTTCTTAAAAGTGAAGGAAAGCGCTAACTATACATGGACTGCCTGCATATAGAAGGTAAGTCTACAGTCTCAAGGTGAAAGCCCTTTACCACACTTCCCAAGGTTGCAGTTGGTACTCTCCATTAGTTTTATTTTATATCCTGACATATATAAGTATTTTAAAAAGTGGCTCTGAGATACTATAAACTATCTGTAAAAACTTGATTCCTGGCAGGGAAAAGCTTACAGCTATCGGAAAAAGATGATTTCTTTACCAGGAGTTGGTTAATGATCCCGATATGCATTGTTGAGAAAGTAACTACTAACAATAGTGAGCAACTTTCTGCACCTGCTATGGCTGCTGCCCAGTACAGAATTCACAGCATAGGAAAAAAAGAAAATGAACACAGCCAATAGAAATGCCCCTAATGTAATTTCTTCATCTCCAAATAAAACATATTTTACATAGCAGTATTTTCTGTCATTATCTATTCCATCCATTCCTATAGGTTGAGATGCAATTTTTTCTTCCTTTAAAAAAATGTCCATGTATTTAAATAAATATTACTAATGAGGCAAAGTTAATTGTAAAATTCGTTAATAATCTGAATCAAGCTTTTACTCACAGACTGAGAAGATAAAGGATTAGCTGAATGCTGCAGGGACAGGGCTGGTGTAGAGGTAGATAACTGATAATTAAGAGCTGTAAGATTTTGACAACCTGAAAGAAAGGAATGTTGTCACAAATGTGGGCAATCTGCATTAACGAGAGCAAGCTCAAAAGTAGTATTTTTGCTAACCAAGATTTGAGGCAGAATAAGGAGTTGTAGAAGGAATTTCATTACAGGCCTGTGAGTGTTGTCCAGTTATCAGAGCCATCTGAGTTTGCACATGCTCACATAATTTTTGGTGCGTAACAGGAGGGTGTTGACTGCAAGGCACACGAATTGGTTCAACCAGCTGATTCTGTGGCGCATTACAGAGCTCTTTACTGGCAGCAGGGGTGGTGGATGAGGCCTGTTTCTTGCTTGATACCGGCACTACTGAAAGAAGGAAAATCACAACAGATGACTCTGTCCTTTTGCTTGATGTATATGAACCTAGAGTGTTACCAGGCAGATTCTGCAGGTAACTTCCTTTGAACAACAATAAAAACAAACAAACAAAAAAAATCCTATCACCTAAGATTACAATTGGATATTTATCTGGCAGCAAATGAATCCATCTTCTGTTTCCCCTTTTTAACATAAGCTGGATAGAGTGCTGTTCTTGAAGGAAACATGCAGATTTACTCCTACAGAAAGCCAATTTAAAAAATACTATTCTTATAGTCTCTGCTTAGCTGCTCCCTAGTCCTTTAGGGTCGTTGGCAATAACCAAAATACAGTATGCTCCTAAGCAAAATTTCTCCTGCTGATTATAATCAAAACCACTGTATTTTTACAGTGCTAGAAATACATTATCATCTATATGCTCCCCTTCTGTAGTTCCCTAAATAAACATTCTACTACATACTAGTCCGCCATTTCTGCCTGTAAGAATTCTACATTATGCCTCCCAGACTGAACATTACAGAAAGGAAGTGGGGTGGACAGGGAGAGAAAGCAGTTTAATTTAATACTGAGGAGAAAAAAAAAAAAAAGCAAGCACATGAAAAATCCACTTACTGATTTCTTTTTGCACATGTGTAGTGACATTATGTTTTTTCAACCCTTTCTTCTTGGAAGTGTTTCCTTTGGTTATAAGAGGCTTGGAAACTGTTTTAACACAAGTGGTTCTCCCAGGTTGTTTATGAATATTCTCTCTTACTAAAATAATTTAAACAAAAAGTCAGTCAACAAACCTTACAAAAAAGTCTTGCAGAAAACTAAAAGTATAACTTAAATTTTTAATAGGTACCACCTGCAGTCTCATTTTGTAAAATATTCTGCAGTAAAGCTGCACAACGGTCAAGTCCATTATGAATAGTATCAACCTGCAAAAAGAAGACTGCCGTTAGAAATTAAACACCACTATTTGTAAAAAAAGAATGTATTATTTCAGGAACTGTTTCGCACTGTCATCTAAAAAAAATGAACTGTGGTAATGAGCAAAAAATATTATTTTACTAATATATTACTTTGCAATTTAATAAAAGTCTGAACTTTTTGCAAAAACAATTGTGTTGTTGCATGTATGTTGGTTTGGTGGATTTTGTTTTGTAATTGTGTATGTGTATGTTTTTATTGTTATTGCATGAACAGCCAGACTATTATCTGCAGGATATTATTAGTTTGAAGATACACTGACTCAACACTTCATGAAAACAGTAGCATAAACCCTGTGTCATTTTTTTTGACACAACATCTCACAACTATGGCTGTGCTTCTGCCAGGGCCAGCTCTACCTTGCAAGCAGCAAAGCTCTGTTCATAAAACAGACCCTGTAATAAGCTCCATCAAAGCCAATTTCACTAAGCCAACCAAAATTATATAGTTCAAACACTTCAGCTTACTTCGCAAGAGCTGTGTCTAGCCCAAATGCAGTATTCTGAATTATCCTATTCTTTTATTATTCAAGATATTCCTTTCTGTCTACATCAGGAGAGATGGTGGTATTAGAGTCAATAGTTACCTGATCTTCTGAGTCAGTAGAATAGAGAGAGTATCCAGACTCCACATCAGAATGATAGCCTTTTCATAAGCCTAACCTGAAAAAATATAAATAAAGAGGTCATTGTTCATACTATATTTCCTAGTATGCAAAGTCAAAAAAAAAAATTATTTTCATTCAGTAATAGCAAACTAAAACAAAGCTGAAAAAAAACCCAAGAAAATAAAAAAGTGTTCTATCAAGAAACAAAATACTTTTCCTTTTTGCAAACTCCATCTGTAGTGCTTCAACAAATGTATTTAGCAGATACTAACAGTTTGTGTCAAAGAAGAATTCGGTCTTTACTCGGCAGTCTTGCGTTAGGCTAGTCACTATATACATTTAAGCTTTTCTAAATAAGTGCATGGCATAGCAGCCAGCTCTGTGTTTATATAAGCCAAACTTGGATTCTGTTTGAGTCTTGCTTATTCCTGGGCTACCCAGCCATAGGGCCTTCCTGCTAAGAGCCTTGCCAATGCATGCAAAGAGTTTTTGGCTAGCTGTGAGGTACGGCAGGTACGGGGCCCCAGGGCCTGCACACCATCTCAGGTAGCACTTGTGATGAAGGTCTTACTGTTTTCGTCCATTTGTTAGCTTGGGCGCTCCCGCTAGTCTCCCTGAAGACAGCACCTGCTGATGAGAGAAACAGCTTTCACCTACAGGAAATACTCCCAGGGTGGAACTGAAGAACACCATAATCACTCATTTCAAGAATGGCTTCAGGGACAGGTCAGTTAAATACAACTTGCAGTTCTGGGCACCCAAGCACCTCACCGCAATCACCAGGACCCGAATGGGCATTTTTCATTCCGCAAACCGAGCCTCTTCAGCACGATTCATAGCATGGAAACAACGCGAGCAAGTCCAGGGGTCGACACACAACGTGAAGCCCGGCCGATACAAACTGGCTGCGGGAACGAAGGAAACGCAGCGACCGCGGCGCCAACGCCCGCCCAGAGACTGCCCCCGGCAACGGCGACGCGAAAGCCCCGCCGCCACCTGTCCCCACGCCTAAAGAGCTCCGCAAGGAGAGCGCTGAGGCTGCGGTCAGAACGGGGCTGTAAACGACACCCCCTCCTCACACGCAACCGCCCGGCCTCCCGCCCCCACCTTGCAGGGTCGCGGCGCGCCCAGCCTCGCCATGGCCCC
Source organism: Crypturellus undulatus (assembly GCA_013389825.1). Taxonomy (NCBI): domain Eukaryota; kingdom Metazoa; phylum Chordata; class Aves; order Tinamiformes; family Tinamidae; genus Crypturellus; species Crypturellus undulatus. Next base: position 157,583 of record VWPW01026669.1, on the reverse strand, counting down.
GGCGGGAAGAGGCGGGAGGCCGCGCGCCGCCGCACCGGCCCCGCCCGTGGGAGGGGGGAGGAGGGGCACACGCCCCTCGCCGACCAATGACGAGGCGGCGCAGCTCGGCCGTTAGGAAAGGGGCGGGGCTAGAGGCTACGCGACACCGCCCCCCCCGTCCCGGGTCTGCGGGCGCCGGCGGCAGCCCGCGCGGGAGGGCGGAGGGGCGGTGCTACGGGGAACGGTCAGGGATTGGCCGAGAGGGATCGGAGGGGAGCCAATCGGAGGGGATGAGGGGGAAGGGGTGGGACTTGCGGCGCTGAGGAAGAGCTTGACGATGCGACCGTTGGGAGCGTTGGGACCGTTGTCGGCCGCGTTGCAGCTGCTCGAGGCTCGGCTCTGCTTCCCTCCCTATCCCTACCTACCACCAGACGCAGCCTAGGCGCTTGTCTGAGGCACCACAGACCTTTGACAAGCAGCAGCCGTGCAGGGCAGGAACTTCTGTGCTCTCGTAACTTAGTTTGAAAAATAGGCCTTGCGGATGGGTGAGCCACCCTCAAGGGAAAGTGAGGTGTCTGGGCAAGGAAAGGTTTACAGAGATGCCCTTTAGGCCCTGTCTCCATTCTGCAACGTTTGAGGGGCAGAAATGGTAAGCAAGGTGGTAGGAAGACAAAGTGAAACATTGACTTTTTAGGTATGGTCAAACCAGCAGCTTTGTGCTCTATTCTCTGTTTCTTCTACCCATTGTGAAATCGTCTCCAGCAAGCTTGTAAAACACTTGTCTACATGAGATGTAAAGGATGCCCAGTGCATCAGCAGATCCTACCAGTGCAGACTGGTATCGTCCATTTTTGAAAAGCTGGTAGTGATGATGCTATTAGTGTAAATCAGAGGTCAATGTCATGCAAAGGGTGAGAGCCAGTGTATTCACTGTAGGATGTCAAATGATATACTTCTGTACAAGAGAGGAAAATACTGCACAAAACCCAGCAGCATTTGACATGAGATACTGTCATCAAAATGAGTCACTTGGAGATCATCCAATAAAAGACTTCATCTCTTTGTATAGGTAGCAAGTGACAATATATGATATTTTCACTGTATTGCAATACATTAATTAATTTAAACAAACTGGGAAATGAAAAGAGCAGGACAGTACATGAGCTCTACCTGGTTCTGACAAGAAATTTTGAGACTAGTTTCCTGGCATTAGAAAATTGAAGAGAAACTAAAGTGTCTCTGAAGAATTCTGGTGATGCAGTCAAGCATCAATAGGGCAGCAAATATTCAGAACTGACCCAAAGCAAATGGTGCTTTCCTACACAGATAAATGTTTTATACCTCTTGTATATATGTACTGCAATATGATATGTGTGCGTACAGTTATTCTGATGCTTCTATATGCACATTGAATTTTTTTAGTTTGCTTAGTTATTTAGTTATTTATTTTGCTACGAGTCACATGTCCACGATGCTTGGACAAGTGTAAAAAAAATCCTCAAAATCCACTTTGTTAAAATTTTCTTTTAGGAAAAGAGAATATACCAGGGGAAGAGAGAAGGCTACCCATAAAACAGAGGCAAGAGCAGGAGCGTCTCTGTGTTTGGGTGAGTAATGTGATGAGTGTTTTTCATCCATATATCATCATATTTAGGGAGGGTGGTGGTTGGACAATTCATTAATGAACTGTGATGAAAGAGGAATTATTTTCCAAACACCAGGTAGGTATCGTAGCTGACTAGCATATTTAGTATTCCTCATAAGTTTGCTCTTATTAGCTGATTAAATAGACCTTCTGGAGGCTTAGCATTAAAATCAATTATATTTACTCAGGCTGAAAATGTAGTTACATTACCGTTAAGAGTACAATAGCAGAAGTACATATAAATATTCAACATGTTCTGTACTCTCCTAATGTGTAAATTGTGTCATTATTATGTATTGCAGCATTAACATTTACACTGAAACTGTGCTGAACTTGGGCAAAACACATGTTGTGAAGATATTCATCATGTCATTATTTATCAGATAAAAGGGTTTTCTCAAAGGAATCTGAAGTCTGGTTCAATTTTTCTATTCTTTGCAAAATTAAAAATAGTAAGATCATTGTAAGTGGAAAACAGCAGAATTCCTTATTTGTGTGCTTAAGAGAGAAGTACAAACAAGGAAAAAACCTTAAAAACATAGCTTAAAGAAGCTATGTGGCTATTACTGACAGTGTCCACAACCACTGGTGTACATTCATTTCTTAAGGGAGTTTATAGGACTTTGCAAGTGAATTCTCATTGAACGGAGACGTGAATGCACCAATCTTAAAAATTAAGGAAGAATTATCTTAGGTTGTTTAACAATAGCTAGCAGATAACAACAACAAAAAGAGTCATCCAAACCACAAACCCATTTTTTTTCTTTGACAGATGATTTGATGACACACAGAATCATACTTTATTGTTTTATCAAAAGGAGCTTTAGGAAGATATATTCTTGCCTACTGAATCATTTTGAATTGTGAAATTGCAAAAATGACTTATAAATAATTAAAAAATAAATGCAACAATGAAAATGAGAAAATTGCTTTAAAAAATTCAGTAAAACTCTTATGAAATTACAGACCTTGAAGTAGTCAGTCCTTAAAGGAAAAATCAGTTGCCATGAGGCTTGTGATAAGACTACAAGAATTAGTAGAAATGTTTTCTAAGCATAGATTTGAGTATGAGAAGATGTAGATGTTATTTCTGCTATTGACTTCCTTCACTGAAGCAATTTGGGAAATCCTTTGCTGCTATTATTGTAAAAGTATGATAAAAAAACTTCTCTGCCCTACACACTGAAATACTTTACTGTCATGTGATGCATTTGTGCAGAATATTATTTATTCATGCTCATGATTGAGCTTAGTTTTGGAGAAAAAGTTAAATGCCATTGCCTTCTGATAAACAAATTCCATATTTTCTTGCTTTTTGTTAGATGTTTAACATTTCTAGGGCTTTTGCAGTGGCAAAATCTGAGATGTGACTAAGGCTGCACCTTATTTCTCAGAGCACTATATAATGGGAGTGCAAAAGCAAACTCTATGACAATCTTTCAGCTTCCCAACATGTTATTTTCTCATGATCAAGGTTGTTTCTAAGTGTTTTGTTTAGATAGGGAAACTGCTTATCCTATGCACTTTTCTGATTTATAACTGAGAAGATTGGTAGCCATAATGAAGTGTTTATTACAAATTGTATTAATACCAAAGACATGAATAGATTCTGGGCTCTGCTGAAAGGTTCGGTAAGTAATTTCTAATGTGTAGCTTCTGTGTTGTGTACTTTTAGAGGGAGTATACATGAATTATATTAAGGAGAGAGAAGTCACCTTGCATCTCCATCTTTTTAGGAGACAAAATATTGGTTGTGGCACTAATTAGAGACTTGAGATACTTGTAGCAAAGCCATTGAGAAGAAATCCCTGTCATATAAGTCCATGGAGCAGTCATATTCAAAACTGCAAAACCCACTTTGGGAGAGTTTTCTACAGAGTGGAATCCCCAATTAGGCACCAGGTTCACTTTTCAATACGTGAAGAAAGGCGGTTGCTGCAAAGTGGGAAATGCAGAAACCTCCATAACAGAAAATTCTGTCAGCTGGTCAAAAAAAAGATTTTAATGACAGTACATAATTAGTCATTGAACAGAGACCACACAGAGCTATCACAAGTGCAAGATGAGAGGGGTGCATGGGTTCTCTTTTTGAGGAGAACATACACCCATTCCATGACAAGTAGGTCTGCAGTTGACAGATGGTACTCAGAGAATATGGCTTTTTTTTAATATGGCTAAATGATGTAATAGCTTGATTGCAGATTTTTTTCTCCTTCTATCAGATTGATTGCCATAAATTGAAGCATAAAAAGTTCCACGGGAACTTAAGGAAGAACTTCTTGACGGTGAGGGTGACAGAGCACTGGAACAGGCTGCCCAGAGAGGTTGTGGAGTCTCCTTCTCTGGAGATCTTCAAGACCCGCTTGGATGCAGCCCTGTGCCATGTGCTCTAGGTGGCCCTGCGTGTGCAGGGGGGTTGGACTTGATGACCTCTAGAGGTCCCTTCCAACCTTAGGCATTCTATGATTCTATGATTCTATGATTTCATACAAAGTATGGCAATTTGTGCAGAAAATGAGGACAGCCACTTAGCTTACAGTCTCCTTGACGTAACACTGTCATAACACTGAAATGTCATTTTACGTAAAAAATAATGTCCTCTCTGAACAATGATTCAGGAAAATGTTATGTTTCACCCAAGGTTTCTCTTAAGTCACACATATACTTTCTGGTTGGCTTGAGCACATTTATTCACAGAGACAAAAAAAAAAAGACATTGAGAACTCTGCTGGTAATGGGAATATCTGTGACGTGTGTTTTTTCATCCATTAGAGTCTTGGAGTAAGTTGTGCCACTTACTCCAGCTTGACACGAGGATTCTTTGTAAAATCATTCACTTTAATTAGGCCATCTGGTCCAATGCTGTATGAAGAATAAAATTTATATCTGTTAATTAAAGTTATACTCTCAGTATTATAAAATAATGCTGCTTATAAGTTTCCCCACTTCAATTGGACTTTTTTTTCTCCTAAACTCTGTTGAAATAGCTCTTCAAGCTTTGTTCTTTGGTCCTGTTCCAACACTTGAGGACTCTTCCATTGATATTATGGAGGGAAGAAGTGGTTTGGACCTTCTGCAAGCTTCCTCATGACTTTTCTCTTCATGCATTCTGTACACGGAATAGGCTGTTCATCTCTTCATTCATTTAAATAAATAGATTCATAGATTCATAGAATGCTTAAGGTTGGAAGGGACCTGTAGAGGTCGTCTAGTCCAACTCCCCTGCACACACAGGGTCTCCTAGAGCACGTGGCACAGGGCTGCGTCCAAGCGGGTATTGAATATCTCCAGAGAAGGAGACTCTACAACCTCTCTTGGCAACCTGTTCCAGTGCTCAGTCACCCTTACTGTTAAGAAATACTAACTCTCTTGACAAACAATGAACTGTTACCTAAACATTTAAAATGACTTTTTAAAATATTATATGGCAATTACATTTTATTGTAAAGACTGATCAGCATCTAAAACATGTCTCTTCTTTTGTATCATCTGTTCAGTATCTGACTTCCAGAAGACTATAAAATTCGGACTAATTACACTACCAACTTTCTAGGGACTAAACTAACTGGCACAGTAATTTATTATGTTTGTAGTGTAGTGAGAACACGTTTGCAAACAATTGTTACATAATAAATTGGAAAGCAATGCTCCTAGGCATCCAAATAAGAAAGTGTTATTTATACTGTAAACTTTTGAATCGAAGTCATTATCTTTGACAGTTATGAAGAATCTTTGATGCTATAAAATAAATAACAATGATTATGCTTCTGTACTTTTAGACTTTGTGTCTCCTATAATTACTGTTTACTCATTGGGTTTAGTCATTCTTTTTGTTTCACCATTTTTACTTAATATTTATTATTTCTGCATTTTATTTTGTATCTTGAACCTTCTTCACTCATCTTCTGCTGTATTTATCCTTCTTTCTACATTTTCATAGCTGAAGTATAGCAAACTACAAAAATGTGTGATCGTACTTACATCTCCTGTTCAATGTAATTCAGCATTCGGCTGACATGGGATGCTGAAATCTCTCCATCCACTTCAGCAATGTAAGTATAGAGAAACTGGAAAGTGCTGAAAGGAATACGTGGGGGTCCTTGATCGTGATCTCCATGTAAAACCTCGCATATGATTTTCAGTGTTTTTGCAATAGTCTATTGGAAAAGAGAACAAACAATAAAAAAAGACTCAATTTAGCATTGTGAATGAAGAGACCAGTAGTAAATATCATTTAGTGTGCAAATAATGTCAAAGGCATTAAAAATTTCTTTGCAAACATGACACAAATAGAAAAGTATAATGGTGTCAGCAATGTCCTGGATGGATGAAGAGGGCTTCTTGGATTTCCATGATTTGTTCTAACTCAAGTTTTATGTCATATCTGAAGAATTTGTTTATGTGAAGATATAAGGACTATATTGTCGATAGTGAGGAAGAATAACTTTGTTTTTAACAAATATTGTCATTAGTATGAATATGTGATACATATAGGCTGAAAGTTTAGATATTCCACTTAATAGTCACTTGGCTTTTAAAGCTCACCTTTTTTATTCTAATTTTTTATCTGATCTCTAAGTATTTCTAAGATGGTAATTTTGACCTAGAACTGCAGAAAATCTTGCCTACTCTGTGCTGGCTCTTATGTGCAACTTCGCATTGATTTAGGACTGTGAATGTGAACAGATATATCCTGCAGAAACAACTCAACTATTCATTAGGAAAAAAGAACACAGAGGGAAATAATGACCAAGTAGTGATGATGAACCATGAGGAAAAAATGATGAAGTGGAATGTGAGAGCTTAATGCAGCTCACTGTGCAATGGACTACCTACTCAGAGAAATCAGACTAGCTGAGCTGTGGTAGAATGAGTTCTATAGTTCTGTTGTGATAGATCATGTTCTCCCTACCAGAAGCTGGCTGATAAATTGATAAATTTAGGAAAGAGTGACAAGGCCAATATAAAAAAAGAGATGTGTAAGAAAAGTCTCAAAATATAAACCAGGGAAAAGCTGGCTGAGTTATGAATAATTCATAAGCCAATGATAATTTAATAAACAATCTAAAATCAGGAAACTGACACTATATTACCTGAAGTACCACAAGATGGTGCCACCTGATTATACAATATGTACTCAAAAAAAAAAAAAAGACTCGTCATTTCTTTAAGATAAATCAATTCACTATCTTTTTTGCTTAGATAAAATTAGGAAAAAGGTTGCTGGCATTTCATAGAATTTTTGTCAAAACCTGTCTTTGCAGGCAATTGTGCTGGTAGGATTTATGTTTTGTTAATGAAGGATTGTATATGAAAATAGTACTAATGTTTTACTGAAACTTCATTGCACTATTTTTTGTTTCTCAACTACATTTAATATCTTCTGTGACATCAAAACGATCTTTATAAACATATAAACTATTTCTACAGCATGTAAGTTTAGTATCACAACTACAGTTAGCACTACAAACTATATTAACGGATGAATTTCTAAAAACTTTTTTCATTTTCATAAAAAACTGGAAAAAGGGTAGATACAACAGAAGACCCAGAGCGAATACAGTCTCTAAAGAGAATTGACTCAGCCATTTTCTGATACTCTCATGAGTTCCTGGGGTATTGGAGCTAGTGCTGGCAGATAGATCCTGAAGACAAGAATCAAGGAAGTATGTCCCACCAACGTTAAATCTTTTAAATCTTATTGTTTTAGAAGTAGATACATAGGTGAATAAATTCTAATCTCTGAGAGACCTTTAAAATAATAGTGTAAACAGCTCAGAGAGCTTCATCCATGAATGTCTACTTTAAGCTTTAACTTCTGTTTGAGTTGTAACAGATCATATTGTTCCGGACTTTTTCTTTTATTCCCAAATCTATTGATCATCATCTCTCTCCACACTTACATCCATGACCTAATCCCATCTAGTCTAAGGCTTTCAATTATAAAATGAGGTTGGTTATATGAGTATAGGGATATAATAATGGTGTCATAACTAATGCTCTGCTAATCCTCCAAATGAGCTCATGTACAAATTAGAGAACTCTGCAGTCTCCAGCATGCGAACACTGCCGTGCAGGTATGTGGAAAGAGAGAAGGCCTTTTATGATATCTACAGGTGAATCAGTTGCATCAATACATGTATTTGGATTAGCCCAGTAACTTGGTTATCATCTTTGGTTAGCCAGTAGAAAATCACAAATCCATTTCCTTTATGAAATGGCAAGGAGAATCAAAGAAGTGATTTAAGTACTGTGAGAAGTAACTAGGTAGTTTTCTGAACACAGTGAAGTCTGTGACTGCATTTACTAGGTTGTTGACAGTAACATAGCTTTTTATATGTATTTTATATATATTCTTTGTCTAGAGATTACGAGAGCAGACTGCAGCCTATTTACCATAAGGCCTGAATATCCATTGCCATTAGACCCAAATGTACTACCTCCCTCTTTGTTTTGTATGAACTGAAAAACATGAACTGAAAGCATGCGTTATGACACCAAGTGTCCCTAGTGTGCATAAATTTCTTTGACAGATGTTGTCTGAATATTACATAGTGATGAAAAGTTATTTCCCCTGACACAAGAAGTTTGCTACACTCCTCCAAATTATTACCTATACAAAGTCATAGTGAGTGAAGAACAGCAAGACTGAGCGGTTCATCCGTCATATCTGCTGAGTGATGCTGGAGACAGAGAAACTCTTTTGTTTTAGCCCTCATAGCTATAGCACTGCAAAAATGTCTGTGAAATGAAGCCTCCGTCACTGTCTTTCTAACTTCCTTCCTCTATGTTTAATCTGTTGCAAATTGGCTGGAAGGAAAAAAGCTTAAAAAAGCATGCTATAAGTATTTGGGCTGCCTTGATCCCTGAAAGAATACAGTTAAAATAATTCCCTTATTCCTAAAAAAAGATTTCCTCTTGACTTAAAAAACAATGCTGTATTAGTCAATGACATGGTTAAAATGCATAATTACTTAGTCTCCTACCCCAAATGTGAACTCAAAATCAATATGTAAGAAAATATTCATATAGAACAACATAAAATTATGAAGAACCTCACCATGCCAATTGGACTGCATGCCAGGGCTAAAAACTTCAACCACTCAATTTCTTCCGTAAAACGTCCAACATTCATTACACTTGTGAATAAGTCTTCTGGGAGATTCAGTGACTTCCACATGTGAGCCAGTTCATCTGCAGTGATTATGAGCCTCCCTCCAACCTGGAAATAAATATAAATAAAAATGCATCTCAAGATAATGAATGCTATTTTGTCTTAATTTGCAATATGAAAAGAATTTATCTTATTTAATCCAAAACATCCCCAGAATATTTGAATGGGGCTAAACCTAGGCTTTTGTTTTTGAAGTAAGCTGTGATAATTGTGTTCTATACTTAAAGGCAGCATCAGTTATACTGGAGAGTACCTGGATGCCTGAAGCTCACATTTTCCTGAGATAGCTAAGAAAGATTATGGCAAAAATAAATCATAAAGAAAATAGTGGGAGAAAAAAAAAAGTGGAAGTGAATAATGATTACAAGTTATATAAATACAGGTAAAATTAACAGTATGAGAACAGAAATAATTATTTATGCAACATCTGGAAGGATGTTAATTTTACAGAATTGTGTCCTGACTGCAATTTTATATTTGCTAGTGGACATTTCATCATGCAAATTTTCTGTTTGACTACAATGGTATGACTGGGCATGAAAACCATGATTAGTCAGAGGGAAGCACAGCTGAAGAAATAATTCTGCTTTCACTATATAGAAACGGCTAAAACATTAGGGATTTTTTTTCCATATATATTGTATTTGTATGAACTGGATAGAATATTTATAGGCATAAAACTGAAAGCAGGCTATCCAAACTGAAAATGTGGTCACCATAACAATATTATTGGAGTAGTGTAATACACCCCTACATATATATGTGTATACATATATATATGTATATATGTATATATATATATGTAAGTTATCAATCTGTTTCTTGGCCCCAAAAGTAAGGATGGTGTTTCTTACCCTTTGATGTAGGATTTTTAAGAGCTCTGGTGTGACATCTTTCCATTTTGACCAAGGCCCCCTTTCTTGTTCTTGTTTTACTGGAGGAATATCACCACGGGCCACAGCAGTAAAGTAACTAGATAAAAAGATAAAGAGGTGCTTGCTTTCCAGGTATTTTTACCCAAAGCAGATGCTTTAAAAGATGATTGAGGAGCTTGTGCTTGCTAGACAAAAGGCGATGGGTTATAAGTGTCTGGCTTATCTGTTAACTGTTTAAATTTTAAATAGCACTGTTTTGTTCTGTGCTGTCAATGAACTTGGTTATTCATACACAAACTGGATTTCAGGTAGTGCCTTCAGGACCTGATCTGACACGCATTGTAATCAATACAGAGTCTTTCCACAGACTGTAGAGAGATTTATTCACTTCAGAGACTGCCGTAGGAGCATGGATTCATTGTAGTATGTCTGTTTACTCTGTATCTGCGTAGGGTTTTTACACTTTATTCTGGGGCCCTCTACCTCAATTGCTATCAGCGTGCAATTTAGCTGCATTAAAGTTAGTTCTGATGTGTCTGAACAGACTTTAGTGAGGGCAATGATGTAGCATTGACTTACTCTAAACTTCGCTGAAAGTTTATTCTTGTTGTGAGTCTAAACTCAGATTGTACAGTGATCACAAACAGTTTTGGCCAGGCTGAACCACTTAAGCACAGATATTTACCCTCACTGGTTCTGCACTCATTGAGAAGAATGTGAAATAAGAGTCAGCCTACTGCAAATACAAGCCAGTATTTTGCTTTTGCCATCTGCAACTCTGTGTATGTCCAATTGCTGTACAGGGCTGCTAGGTTACTACAGCTAGAAGCTCAGTCCCCAAGATGGGTAAAGCAAGGTAGCTCTATTAAATGTCAAGGGACAGAAGACAGAAATTGTCAAGACTTCTATGATTCCAGCACAAATCATTTGTTATCAATAATATTTTTTTTGAAAAAAAAAAAAATTAACATACTCTGCAGACCATTGCAGCAAATCTGGAGGCTGGGTTTGCATAGCAGCTTTTGCATACTGCTTTAGCACTTCTCGCAGTTTTGTAAAACAGCATGCTTGTTTATTTGTACACGACATAATTACAGCACCTGTGAAGAAAAAAAATAATACTTTTGTAAAATACTTTGTCTTTAATTGAGAAAAATGGAGAAAGCTAATTCCTCTTGGAAAAAGAAGTCAGAAGTAGTTATATTCTTAGTGTTATACAAGAAAACTGATTGACTTTCTGACTTGGCTTGAGCTCAGATCTGCCGTGTTACTACTGGAACTCTCTGAATCAGATCTCATCAGAAGTCTAACTATTTTTTACTTGTCCTAGACCTTAAAGCATTTGAAATAATTAGGAAGTTTACTATTTACTTAATAGTTGGCTTCTGATTACCTTGCCTACATTAAAGGATCCAAGTAATAGCTTAAAGGAAAAAAGCTGTCTTCATCTTAAATTATTCAGGAGGAGTAAAGAGCATTTAATCATCAGTATGGTCACCTTCACCTTAATTATCTTATGTGCAGAAAAAAATTGATTTCAAGGATGCTTTAGTCACAGAAAATCTTTTATTCTCTAAAATAGGATTCTCCCAACTTCTGCTTTGTATAATGGAGAGCCATGTTTCACTTTTTGCATTTTAGCTACAATGTAATCTTTACTGTGAATGTCTACTTTCTACCCTATTTCATTTGCAATATTTCTTAAAATTCTCAAGAAATTGTTTTTTACTTCCACTTAGGAGCAGGCATTTTAAATCTTCAATGATATCCTTATGATCATACTTCCTTAATTTTTAGGGCAAATACTTGCAAAATCTTCCTTGGGATTTATGTCATGTCTCTTCTATGGGAAAAGAAAATAAAAAAGATTGTCTACAAATCACTGTCTTGAATTTTGCCCAGCCTGGTATTGAGAATGACTGAAGATCTTTTCTGATCTGAAAGCTGTTTGTTGTCTATGTGAAACGAATTTAGTGATCTTATTCTACGTTCCAGTGACTATGTTAGCCTAATTTATGACTCCCACAGCAGTGACAATTGGAAACATAAAGACTTGAAGACAGATTTTCTTTTTTTTCTTTTTCTAATATGAGTCATCTCCTCAGATTACTGCTGGAGGATGTTGCTGACTTAGGCCAGGGAAGCTTGAATTCTGTGCCTTCACATTCGGAGAAGCAAATAGGAGAATTATATAAGAGAACATATCTAAGGTAACTGCTGTGTTCTGTGTCTTTCTCTGACAATTTCATTGCTTGTTTTGATTTTGAGCTCAGACCCATTGTAGCTGTTGTCGTATCAAGGCATGGGCTGCCTTGTTTGCTCTGCAAGGCTTTCCTCAGGTGGACAAGGTCTGCTTCTTAAGGCTAAGCTGACCTGACAGCCTGGGTGTGAAGAGATGGTCCTGAAATACAGAGGCTGTTCGGGCTTTTGAATAAAATCTATAGGCTTTTTTTTTTTTCCTATTGGACTTCTGTCAAAATGCTGGATTTTTTTTTTTCCATTTCTTTCTTTTAGGCCTGATTTACAGAGCTATAATTCTATCACAGATCGCAGATGTGATCAGATCTATCACATGAAAGAAAGCAGGTGACCAGAATAAGTGGTTTCTTTGCTGTCTCCCTCACATATCTAATCCACATTCTGATTCTGTTAGTTGTTTGTTTCTTCCCTGTGCCAAAAGGGCCAGCCCTTGTGTTATGGTGAAGCCTCCCTTACAAGTTTCAGTGCTGGCTTTTTCCTACTTGTCTCATCTGGTCTCCTCCTCTTGCATCTGTGATCTATGTTACCATGTCCTGAGTTTTGTAGGGCATAGGCCTTTAAACCTTGACTTCAGAAAGAGTGGCTTCTAAATGTGCTTGAACTACTATTAACTAACTTAGGCTAAAAATGCAGGCTTTGCATTTTTCAAAAGGTTTACAGATCCTGGTATTAAACATTTCTTAATGCTTTATGAAAAAAGTCAGGAAGGCAGATCTGCTTTTAATATTTTGTTTGGTATTTGGATAATGTCTTTTGCATGAGAACCAAAGGATGAAACTGGAAACAACTTTGTACAGTCTTGAAAATGTTTCATTTACCTTTGCTGTTCAATATGATTAACAGTGGAAATGAAAAACAAATTAAAAAATATCATGTTGTAATAATCTACCAACTGCATAGTAACAGACAAAAGGAGACTTGGAAAGCATTACCTCAAACCAGTAAAAGAAAAAAACAATTTTGGAGATGCATTCCTACTGCCCAGAGTGCTAATTAAGTTGTTGGATCAAAAAGTGATGCAAAGAAAATTATTTGAACTTCCAAAATATTTGTAAGTCACAATGGGGAAAAAAAAAAAAAAAGACCTCCCAATGACTTGACCCCTTCCAGGCATGGAACACCTATATTCTTACATCTGAAAAATTTGCACCACTGTATGAGATTTGCTCTGCTTAGTGCATGTTTTACTAGTATATGTCTGAGAATTCCCACGTTCCTCTTCTTGAGCTGATTAGTTCCCTTTTTTGGGCTATTCCTCCCCTGTCCAGGTTATAGTTTCTCTTCAAAATGGTTAGCAAATTTTGATCCTGAAATACCTCCCTGGGCTCTTAAACTTCCCCACCAAACTGCCCTGGAGCAGGTAGTTCCACCCATTCCATGACCAGCTTCCACACAAAGTGTGTTTCCTGATCCTTGCATAATTTCCACCTTACCACACCTGCTTCACTGCAGTCCAGTGTGTACCATTTTTCCTCCGTGTTCATGCTCAATCCAGTTGTCTCCCTTCTGAGCTGCTTGCCCACCCACTGCTCCTCTCTCCCCGGTTCTGAGTTCTTCCCTGTTTTCCAATTTTACCAGAGGCTGAGGTTCTCCCTGGGGAGCTTGGCCGGTCTTCAGGTGAGGACCGTCAGACTCGACTCTATGAGCAGCTCCGTGCCCCTGGCATCTCCGCTGCAGTCTGGGGACGTGTGGGGACAGGCTCCTCGTTCTCTGCATTCCTGCGTGTCCTGGCAACCACAGTCCACATCACAAGGGTCTGACACCATCAGCTATGTTTCACCAATAAGGAGGGGAGATGAGGAGTTCCGATGGATCACAGGGGCCTCCAGAAAGAAGTGGTTTACAATAGTGCTGGATATTTGCAAAGAAATGGATGTGCACATTGAAACTGCTTTGTGACTAGGCGAGGAGGAGAGGATTCCACCACTGGGAGATGGGGAAGGAACCGGATTATCTCTCATATGAAGAAAGGCTGAGAGAGAGAAGCCTGGGCTTGGTAGCCTGGAGAAGACATAGGGGGACTCTTAAAAAAAAAGAATGTAAAGAATTTCAGATAATTATACACGTTGAGAGGACCAGAGTCTTTTCAGTGGTGCCCAGTGACAGGACAAGATGCATAAACTGAAACACCAAAAGTTACGTCTGAACATGAGGAAAAACATGCTTACTGTGAGAGTGACTGGTGACTGGAAGGTTACTCAGAGAGGCTGTGGAGTCTCCATCCTTGGAGACATTCATAAGCTGCCTGGACACAATCCTGGGCAACGTGCTCAAGGCTACTCTACCTGAGCAGGGGAGTTGGTGCGAGGAGGTGTGGTTTGAAGCTCATATATAGGGTGTTTGGAGAACAGCCAGAATAACTGGGAAGTGGAATGGGGCAAAGTACTGGGGGAAGGAGTTGACTGAGAAAAAGGCACTAGTTGTGTACAGCCCGTAATAAGGAATGCCTGAGTCTAGCAACCGGGGTATTTACATGAAGTGGGGTGACAGTTACACTGCATGCGGGTTGTCATGCGACTTGTGAACAGATTTATACCCACAGAGCAGGTTAGAATGGCCCTCAGTTCAGGGAACTATGTGCTTGGGAGACAAATGCTCCACCAGAGTAAAGAGGGACTGGGAAAAAAATAAAAGAACAAGAACAGTCTGCAAATGTATTTCTCAGCAAATGTGACGTGTGTGTGTGCCAGTCCAAAAGGACAGTGTGTGGTATAATTTGAAGGTTCAGTTGAGGTATCAGCTTCTAGAATTGTATATTTAAATTAGAGTCTGTTTTATGTTAAAATATCTATTCTAATCTTTGTGTATTCCCCAAATCCCCTGTTTGAAAACATGATTCAAGTGGAATTATTTTAGGCAAGCTGCCTAAAAGCAATAGCTCCAGGAGGTCATCTGAACTCTGAAGTGTAAAAGCTTTCCAAGGGAAGGCAGGATCATGGTGAGGCCTGGTTGCTATTCATTTTGCTTGCAATGATATGTAATCTTAGCCCAAAACCAACAAACAAGTATGCTGTGAGTAATTCCTAAGGATTGCATATCGCCTTTGTAAATTTCTTGGATGCGTCAGTCAAGAATTTTCAAATGAAAAACACCTTAGTGTTGAGAAGTATGGTACATACCCCTAGAATTATGTACTATCATTATGTACTATCAGTTATAGTTGTAAACTAAACTAGAGGTCTGGCAAAAGGCAATGAGTGCTGAAAATAATAATATTGTGTTATTATGGAAAAGAGATAAAGCAGTAATTGGAACAGAAATCTATCAGAAATTGTACATTTTGGTAATTAACACAGTGAAAAATCTCATTCCTGCAACCTTCTTGAAATGTATGGAAAACTGGTGATTTAACGTTCAGGGGAAAAGGTCTGCTCTAGGCAGAGTGTTTGTCCAGCAGTGAATTTTAAATAACTACCGCAGGAAGCTGACAAGATTTCTTTTTGTGGCTTTAGTCTACAAATTAAATAGAAGTCATTATTTTATTTGTGTAGACAATGTTTTCTTCTCTTCCCAATGCCTTGCATGAAGTTCGATCCTGACATAGCTTCGAAGGCCAAAGATTCTCAGGTGGATAATGGGCTTCGTATGCAAGTGCATACAACAGGAATATATATCTCTCCTTTCAAACAGATTCTACTCTTTTGCAGATATAAGAAGCTTAATAATGTTGTTAAATTGCCATTCAGTGAACTGTACTGATTATTTGTGTTTAGCTAACTGATGAATGTGCCCAACGTGTTGCAGAAAAGTGTAGCTTGGTGATGTTCTCACATGTAGATATATGCTTTTATAGATTACTTTTTCAAGTTGTGATTATGCTTTATAAGATCCAGGGAGATTTGTTGCTAACCAGTTAGCACTAATAATATTACTTTGTCTTTTCTATTTATGTCAGAGTAGGCTTTTGTACTTTAATGTGGTGGAAATAGCATCCTTATTTTGTTGTAGAAAAACCTGTGGGAGGAACCCCAAAGACAGGAGCAAGTGACTACTCTCTGAACTGCCTCCACTTACTCTATAGGGAAGGTTGATGTAATACTTCTCCTTCCCCCTGCCCAGAAGAAGAAGGGAATCCTCTCTTTAGCACTTGTAAACAGT
The DNA here is from genome assembly GCA_013389825.1 of Crypturellus undulatus. NCBI lineage: Eukaryota > Metazoa > Chordata > Aves > Tinamiformes > Tinamidae > Crypturellus > Crypturellus undulatus. The sequence continues at coordinate 141,553 of VWPW01026669.1, read as the reverse complement.
ATGCAAGAGGCACTGGCCTCCACAAAATTGGAAACAAAAGGTAGGTTTAACCTTTTTGTAGGCTCTCTTGACCTGGAAAGTTAACAGCTATCTCCAGGCTTCCACCCTGAGAGAGTCATCTGAGAGTCATTGGAAAATACAAGGTTAATGTCACCCTGGCTGCATATACATATTTCTTTGTATCTAGATATATGTATTTATTTTAAAACGTATTGCTATTTAGGCAGGTATTTTTAAATCATGTTTTGTGTGCCCTGATAAAGTGGAATATTGTGACAAAAACCTTCCTGTTTCATTCTGTTTTCTCTTCAAGACATTTTCTGATACAACATTTGAAACAGAGTTAAAAAAATAGAATAATCTGTGAGTTTTGGACAACTGTCAGGGAAGCTTTAATAGCAGCCGTATCACTGCTGAGTGAGTGCAACACAGTAGAACAAGCGCACAGGAATTTTCTTCTGCTGATTGCTAAATGCAGAAACAAAGCTCAGCTGTTTATGCAAAATAAATTAATCCAAGAAACTGCAAATAGAGATACTTATTCCTGGAGAATATTTTATTAAACAAGGGTTTTGTGTGTGAGGTTTGATCAGATAATCTGCATTATTTATGCTGCCTTTCATATTCATACTTTATTCTTGGTCATAATTGCTCATTATACAGAACAGTTCATAAACATGATTTGATAGCGATGTATTTAATTGATTTGTAGAGAAACCTCCATTCTTGCTGTAGTATGGCACACCAATATTGTAATCCAAACAAAAGCTTCATAATGATGCATGGGGCAAGGAGTGCAAAGGAAGCGGCATTTGGAAGGCGGCTGCTGTGTGCTAACTACGTTACCCCTAACAGAAGTAAGGCGAGCGATGTTTGGGATATGCGGGCATGCTGCTAGTGTTAGGAAGGTTCCCCCAGTTTGCTGTTAGTGGTCTACACTTCTTTAATCCATATTCTATCAAGGCGGTGAGAAGAGAAAAGGGGCTAATGACTCCTTCATGGATTGAAGCAGCAGGATCATTGCACAGAATCAAAATTAAAAAAAAAATACCCTGCACTAGAAACATGTTGTTTGTGTCCTGTCTCTCAGAAAGCACAAATAATTTGTAAGACATATGGGAGAAAGACAATGAAGAGGAGCTTGCTATTTTTATTTCACCTTAAATAGAGGGAACACTTGAATAATTTTTATTTCCCTACTTGTAGCCACAGTGAGAGAAATAACAGCCTTGCATTTGCAGCATATATTGTCTTTCCTCTGACCTTAGCAGGGTACAAGCTGTATCGAGTGAGAAGGGTATGAATTCTGAATACATTTCTGAAACTCACTGAAGCTCGTATATTCTGAAACTCAAATGCTGTCCGTCTTTGCTCCAAGGATACATATTTCAGCAAGCCTTGCAGGTCTAAATCAATTGCTTAGTTTATTCAGTATAAAATCCTTGCTTGTTTTTTTTTTTTCAATTTGACCAGGAAGAACAGAGTTCACTAGAACTTAACAAAGTTCACTGGAAATCACCCAACTTGCAGGTGGAAGTGGTGCTGAGAGGGCCGGCCCATACGCACGGCTGTGGCATAGTGAGCTATGACTGGTCCCAAATGGCCCACGAGCCTGACAGCAACACTGGACCATACACAACACTTTGCAGGATAGGACAAAATGACATATGTGTCTTGGTTTCTGGTTTCTCTTGTCTCATCACCCTTGGGCTTATCTGAGTGGCAGGTGTGGGCTGTTCTTTATGTTACCAGCTTTTTTGAATCTAGTCTTTCCTTCCCTCCAGTTCTCCTGAAAACTCTGTACTTTTTTGAGAAACAGATAATAAAGCACCCAGAATGACTGTTTTGTTCTATCTCCTCTCTTTGAGTGTATTGTCATCCATTAGAGAAACTGCTGTGCCCCTGTAGCGAGGAGGACTCTGGCTCCAGCTCAGGTTTACCCTGTGGCTGTGTCCAAGCTAGGGAAGTGAAGACAGAAGAGTTACTGTGAGAGGTGCCTGGCTACACTGATGCAGATGAAAGCTTTCCTGTTTTCCACTCATCATGAAATAGAAATATTTTTTTCCAGAGACAAATTGGCACCTCAAGGACCAAAAGTCAGCAGCAAGGTGAAGGCATAGCACCTCTGGTGTGCGAACACACAGGTTTCCTTCCTGCCTCTGGGATCAACCACTGGAGATTATTAGGAAATAGAGAAAAGAGGTTGGGTAGGTAAGCAGTGAAGAAAAGATGATGATCTGCATCTTTACAACAGCTCCCATATGCTGCCACACCTCTTCCCTTTGGGGAGCTCTCGCCCCACTCCTAGTTGTGCCCCCTCTACACCAGGGAGGACACTGCCATGCCATTGTCTTCCTGGGAGCCATCAACCAAAATATTTTCTGCCGAACGGACAGTGTCAGGTGTCCATTGAGCAGCGATGTGTATTTGAGGTCTCTACCATGTGTAAAGGCACTGCAACTCTTGCTGAAGAAGTTGTTAACACCGTAGAGTTACAGGATTATGGCTGCTGGGAGAGTGCATGGCTGGGAAGGATTTCACTTTGAGGACCTCCATGGGCCACATATTATCCCCTCATCAGAGGAGTGTAGTACCTCCCTAGCAGGTTGGATGTGCTCCTGCTGCTACGTGAGAGGGACCTGATGGAAACGAATGTGTGTCTAGTGTGTGTGAGCCTTTGCATAAGCCTTAGGAGCTCCAAGCATACAGCTGGTGACCTGCCGGAGGGCTGTACCTTGGCTTACTTCCTTCAAAAGGAGACCTTTCTTTGATGTGCTCCTTGAAAGCAGCAAAGCTGCTGTGCTGAGTCAGAACCCTCACATAGGAGCAAGTCTGGTTGCAATTCCAACTAGTTAGAGGTTACACAGAAGTAGAACTGCAGAGGGAAGGATGTAAACAGAACTGTGTTTTCTTTGCTAAGGATGTTCCTCCTGTCCATGTTGTTGGTTTGGTAAAGCTGCCTTACCTGGTCTAGCCATTATTTCTTGTGATTTAACTCGGCAAACTGGGAGCAGCCGGGTAGCTCACAGCACCAAACGTGCATCCCAAGTGCATGTCTCACTCATGCATGCACTGCGTGAGAAGGGCCACCGAGGTATGCTAAATTTCCTGTCTCTGGTATTGCCCTCTTCTCCAGCATGGTTGGTCGCCAGCCCACCAACAGAAAACTGCCAGCTTTGATAACCATCTCCTCCTAGATAATGCTGTGTCAGTATAATATGAAATGGAAAACCACAGGCACTCTATTGTAATAGAATCCATACCGAAAATCAGAAAATGACATTAAAGATGTCATTTTTTGGCTTCTAGGCTTTACCAGGCACTAAAAACTGGATATTTTTAGCTGAAGAGAAGATAAACTGGGAAGACAGAGTACAGAGATGAAGGAAGATGAAAGCAGCTGAGAAAGAAGAGGAGGTGAATGAAGGAAAAGGGGGTGGAGGAGGTATGAAGGGGTCAGATGTCTTACTAGGAAGGCAAAAAAAAAGGACAAAAGGAAAGCAAGCCAAGTATTAGAAAATATTATTATAATTTTCAGCAGCTGGGGAGAAGATTAGAATAGAGGAGTCCTAATAGTGCACAGTTAGGAAGGGAAACTGAAAAGAACTAAATCAAAAAAGGTAGTAAAACAAAACTTGTGGGAGAGACAGAAAAGTAAACCAAAGTGGCTGATAAATGGAGGAGCATGCTGCCATTTACATCAAGGGATGGTGGCAGTGAAAGAATGAAAATGTTAATAGCTTTGGTTTCAGCTGTTCTGTGAGAGGCACTGGGAATCCTTTCACAGCAGTAAGGAGAGCAACAGCCTCGTTCCTCTCCTTGCTCTGCTCAGCTGAGTGTCTCCAGTGAATGGCTCCCAAGCAATTAGCTCAGCTGACTAGTTTAGTATTCTCTGAAGACCAGTCTGCCAGACCTCTTTTTGCCTAAAATACAATAGATAGGCACCATTTCTTTTGAGTTTCAAGTTAAAAATCACAAAATACATGAGAAATTACTGATAAATATGATTCTGCTTTGAAGAACTTGGGCCCAGGAAGGGGAGGTGACTGATAACCTTTATGTTATCAGGTAATGGACCAATGGACTAGGAGAGACCAGAATGAGTCTTCTCATTTTCTGATAGGAGTAGATTCTTTTTTTGTAATGAGCTTGGCTCATTAGATCATAATTACTGATGAGATCCAGCCTGTTTTCAGTGAACTGAATAACAGTATTAATAGTTGTAGTTTTTAGTGCCATTAACGTAAGTGTCCAGAGACCACCCACTAGCTGCTCCCTACCCCAACATTTTTCCCCCAACAGGGGAAAAAATTAAGAGATGATGTATCAGTGGAATAACACTGAAATCAGCTTCACTTGCTAAATATTGAGATTTGATTGACTAATTTGTCTGGCATTCAGTCTGCAGGAAGGACTCAAGAGGTAGTAAAGGAAACGTCAGTGGTATTGTTAAATGTTGAACCAAATCCTTTAGCATCTCCACAGAACTCTCTTCTGTTCTGAGTGTGACTCAGTTCTGAATATAATCCAGTGTAAAATGCAAGAAAAAATGGCTTTTGTGTGAAAACTAGGTGCTTGAGATACTTGAAAGAAAATGGAGAATAATGCATCTTGAAACTGAGATGAAAATAATAATCTAATTCTATGTACAGCTTAAAACCCTCATATTATTCTGATGTTGAATATGGGCAATAAATTTGTAAGAATTTTATGTGTGTATGTAATAGGTCATACTCGCCTCCAGTGATGACTATAATGAGTTTCAGCTGGTGGGCATCTCAGCAGTATTTTGTAGAGGACTTGTCTATGCATGTACATGTGTGTAACACAAACTGATAAACTTTGCCAGACTGGAAAAAAAAAATGGCCATATATATCTATGGAAAATACATGAGGTAATGAGTTACAGGTTTCCATAGCTGGTAGAGATGGGCACATGCAACTGAGGCTGAGCATGAAAAAATACGAGGCTCCTGGACATCCAAAGGGAGCAATAGCCGGCAAGTTTAGCAAGAGCTTCCCAAGAAGTTTTGGCAGGGAGAGGGGTGAGATTGAGTGGTTCTGCAGTGCATTCTTTAGAGTTTCGGAAGAGGGAAAAAAAAAATAAAAAGCAAGTTAATTCCAATTTGGTACTAAGTGTCCACTCTTTTGGCCACTTGCCATTTGGCTTTTCTGGCAGCCAAACGGAAGTGCTATCTAAAAGTAAGCTGGGCTCGATCAGACAGCTTTTAGGCATTAACGACACCTTTGGCACTATCATCTTCTTGTGATTAGGGTTTAAGTCTGGGGCCTTTGCCACTGGTTTTGCATACTTTGCCCAAAGTCACACACTTTGCCCAGTATTACTCTTTCTATACCAGTTTCAAAACTCCTGGAGTTCTGCAGCAAGACGGGAGCTTATTGCTCTACCCAGCTGGGGAAAGAAAGATATTCTTCTTTCTTTTATGGTGGAGAAGAAATCCTCGCTCATCATTGCCTCTGCAAGGTGATGATTTTTACCTGCTCTTACCTGCAAATAATTTGTTTGAATCTCATTTACACTGGATGATGATTTGGGAAAACACTCCTAGAGTCAGCCACAAGAAATATTTCCTGTACAGTGACATGGCCTCTTGGGCTGCTTGGGACATTGGGACTTGCTAGTAGATGTGGAGATGCTGTCATGAAGCTAAACTGGACTCTAGGCTGTCTGTAAGATGGAGTAACCAAACTCAGAGGTAATGATTTGAGAGGGGGTTAACCCTGTCCTAAAGTTGTGTCTTTCTTCTGTCACTTGAACGGACAGGGAAGCAAGAAGAAGCTGGTCTTGAGTCATAACATCTCTTAAGCAAATTCTCGTCTGCCCAGATAAAAATGGGGGAAAAACTGCGATTTTATTTACCAGATTAGCTACAGCGCTCATTTCAGTAAATGGTGTTGTAAGCGATACAGTTAGAACAGCTTCATTCATAGCATGTTATTTTAATGTAAGTTCACAAAAGCTCTGGAACTTAAGTAAACCAGGAGAAATGCAAGATGTCTTCAAACTTCATAGCAAAAACAAACTGCATTTCCATGACCTTTGAGAATATTTTATTTTTTTACCAGTTTGGGTGCTTTACATAAAAAATCATTTAAGTCCAGAAAGCCTCTGGACTTTGCCCAACATAAGAAGAAATCAAATCAGGTTCTTTTTTTAAATCTTGATACTAAACCTAAATTAAAGTTATTGTGAAGAAAGACCAGGGCTTGAAAAGGGGAGCACAGGAAGATGCAGAACCCAGTAGTGCCCAGGTTGCAGCTGAGGAAAGTGATGGAGGGGGTCCTGGGAAAGGAGCCAGGCATTGTAGTAATTCCCTTCAATTGCTAGCATGGGAAAAAGATAGGGTCTAATACTGGTACTTAAATAACAGATAACTCCTGCTGTATAATAGTCATTTACTAGTTAAGAAGGCTACTAAATCACAGCTCTAATTTAGGAAAAGGTCTGATAAATATGAACACAAATTGAAGCTGCAGAATCATGTAATCATGCTGTTACCAAGCTCAGCCCTGCTTTTCTCTGTCCTGTGCTATTTGTTATTTCCTCCTTGGGCCATTTGGAAATGAGAGCTTTTCTAGCTCTCATGTGACTTGCCTGTGCAAAGCCCTGCACATGGCTTTGTCCTCACTAGCCTGGGATGCGCTCCTCATATTACCTATTGACATTGCAGAAGAAATGGGGCCTTTTATTTAGCCTGCAAAACAACTATCACTGTACAAACAGCAAAATAATGACTGTAGAAAAATAGCCTGATAGAGAAAATTGTGAGGAAGGAACTGTTGATAGTTCAAACATTGGTGGCATTTTAAAAATTATATTTAGTCTGGCTGCAACCAGTGTCTATTGTTTCCTCTTTTCTTTTTTTAACTTTGCAAAAAGTGCTTGGATTTCTTACAACAAATACAGCTATTTGTTGTAAAGACAAGTTGTCAGCAGGATAACTCTGACGACAACATGCCTACACCATGTATTATCTATACATGGGAAAAGCAAAGAAAACATAAAGACTCCTCAAATCCCCTCTTGTATACTGTGGGCTCAGTCCTCATCAGAGCCTGTAAAATAACACCTCCTTAGGAAGAAAGTGAGTGAACCAAGATGTATGATGCCAATAAGAGAGAAATTTTATATGGATTGAATGAGTTTCATTAATTCTAGTTGTACCAAATATTCATGAAAAGTAATGAGAAAGCTAGTTTTGGATTGGGTTAAGAGTACAGAAGTTAGGCTAATACATAGTCCCATTAAGGCAGAGCATCTATGAATTAAAATAGTAACTGTAATGGCTAGGTCAGAGTCCCCGAGCTCTGGGCATATGCCTGACGTGGTTGTTTTTTTATCTTTTGTATTTTTTCTTATTGTCTTAGACTTCTTTGTGTCTGGAAATCTTTTAAGATTACTGTTAGAGAGCCATTCTGGAGTAATATAAAAGTGGCAGTTTTCCTACCTGCCGACCAGCTGCTAAATTGACAGAAAATGCTGTAAATTTCAACCTCACCGTAGGGGGATATTTGAATTTTGATGATCCAAGCTAAGAACATAAGTAAAGCAAATGATGTAGGAAAAAGCTGTACACTGTAGTAGCCAGATGATATCACTGGGAATAACAGATATTTTCTGGGGAATGCAAACCTCAACTTAGGGAAAAGCTTTTCCAGGGCCTAAAGGAGGGCTTATGCACCCAAGAGCACATCTGTTGTCTCCCACTTGCATCTGTTGAGCTAATAAAAGATTTTTTTTCTCTTTACAGATTGGATCTCTTTTTGTGCTTTAAGATATGGGAACTTTACATTTTATCATGTTTAGCTCTGCTTATCCTCTGTGATGTGGAGCAACTGGAGCAGCTTTTTGCCTCTCCCTCTTCAATCTGCTGTGAGAAAAGCATCAGGTGAGTTAATTAGGGCTAGAGGGGACAGCTTCTGTGGGAGTTTGGTGCTTTTGAGGTGTTTTGTATCCTGGAGCAAAGCAGGAGCTGAGGTTTCTATGAAATGGAAGGTTGTCCAGCTAATGAGAAGTGACCTTGTTAATGTGTTTCTCTCTGTTTTTTCCCTTGTGTCTTGATAAGAAATAAATGTAATGAAAAGTAGGTGTATGCAAAGAGGGAATTTTACTCTCCCTCCTTGTGTTTTAAGGTGTGTTTTCTCTTTGCTTTTTTAAAGGGCTATTGTTGATTAAACTGTGGTTAAATATGTCATGCTTTTGTGTGTAATTTAAGAAAATAATCTGTGTTTCTCAAAACAAATATATCAGAGTGCAAGGTATCTCTGACCAGTTATCATGAAGACCATTTAGAAGTACTGATTTTAAAAGCATTTCCAAACTTAGCCAAATCTTTCTTTCCTGCTAACTGAACTTTGTTCTTTGGGGATTCATCACTTTAGTGTTGCCATAAAGACAAAACTTGTCACCTTATTTTTTCCTACTTTTTTCCTCGATGGCACATTACCTTCTTCCCTTAAAATCAAAAATTTATGAGGAGGAAAAACTCTAATGCTATGTGTTCATTAATCTCTTTGATTCTAATTATATCCAGGACAAAATAATTTTAGCTTGAACTCAAGGCTGGCTTTACAGATCTTATTGTATTTTAAAATATGTTTGTGACAAATGGTTTTAATTAGATTCAAGTAATGGTGCTGCTGTTTTGGAGGTCTAATCTTAATAAGGTATTTGTCCATGGTGGTTCGTAAGAGGGGAGGAAAAAAGATTTTTAACTTTCGAAGTCTTTATTCCTTGGAAAAAGCTGCCCTGAAAGCACCCGTGATACATTTTGAATGTGCAGTTATGGTGTTTTCTGTGCTTCGTCATGATAATGTCAAACTCAGGGAAGCTGAGAAGGGATCTTGAACTCCTGTACTCTTTTACTAGCTCTGAGATCTTAGGCTAATGATTCACTTTCATAGATTTTTAAGTAATGCAGATTTATGAGACTTCAAACACAATGAGCCATACGCTTCCTCGAGCAGCCGAGCATGGAGTGAATGATGATTGAAACACCCTGGCCGAAGCTGCCTGGCACAAAAAACTGCTCTGGATTAAAATGCCACTGCAATTTCAGATGTTTGAAGGCAGCGGAGCGCAAAGATCTGATCCAGAGCTCAGTGCAATCACTGAGGGCTTTTTCCACTGATTTCAATGCTCTTAAGACCAGAAGTGTGGATTTTTTAAAGCCCCTAACAGCAGAAATAGGGAATGTGCTAAAATGAATTGGTTGCAGAGCTGTATCTGGTATAACTTATGTTAGTGGAGGCTGAAAATCACCTCCTTCAGCTAAAGAAATAATTTGGAGAAAGGTTGAAAGAGTAGTTAACTCTCAAACTATTGTCTATATATTTGGGAAATGTGGAGCTGTGGGGACCTCTTCTGTTCTGGGAATCCTGAGGATTTTTGTCAGAGATTGCAAATGCCCAACTTCAGGCCTTTCTCAGTGGGTCACAGAATCATAGAGTGGTTGAGGTTGGAAGGGACCTCTAGAGATCAGCTAGTGATCCCTGCTCCAGCCAGGATACCCAAAGCATGTGGCACAGAGTGGCATCCAGGTGGATTTGGAAGATCTCCAGAGAAGGAGACTCCACAACCTCTGTGGGCAGCCTCTTCCTGGACTCTGTTACTCTCACGGTAAAGAAGTTTTTCCTCACAGGAACACTTGCTGTCTTTCAGTTTGTACCCTCTACCGCTTGTCCTGTCACTGGCTACCACAGAGAAGAGTTTGGCCCCAACCTCTTTGCTGCCCACTACTTTGTGCCACAGAAGAGCTTGCAGAAGAGTCAAGGCAACTTTAATTAGCCTGACATCAGGAACTTTGCGCTTAAAATGTGGGGGCGAGGCAGATAAATTCTCATTCTTAATTGTAAATCTCTATCTGCAAAGGAATAGAGTCTTTTAAGAGAACAGTTTGGGCAACTCTTGTTCTCCACTTGATGGCAAACAAATTTTAGACATTTTGGATAAAGCTAAATTGAGATTCTTTGTCTTTTGATAACAGTGCCAGAGTTCAAGACTTTCTGCATGAGCTTGGCACTGCAGCAAGGGATGCATGTATAGTTTCTCTGCTGGCTATGGCTGGCTGAGAAATAAGGACCTGAAGTTTGTATTATTTAATAATCTGCTTTCCTCAGCACACAGAGTTCAGCAGTGTAAATCAGCTCATGAATCACCTGCTTGTTTACTGCACCCTCACCCCCTTCCTGATCAATTCCCTGCTTTCTTTAGTACTGATGTTTCACCTGTTTTCCAGCCTTTGCTGCTGGCAAGCAAGAATGTAATCAGCTGCAGAAAGGCTTACTCATGTATTGTCTTCTTTTTCTTTATCATGGATACAGCTATCTGCTTAATGTTTATCTATGACTACTGTTAGTTTTTTTTTTCAGGAATATCTTGCATTAAATCTGATGCTCTTGAATCTTGTTTCTACTTTATTGCTAGGGAAAATGATTGTTTATATCATCTGAAAATATGACTTTTTGTGTTTAGACAGACCAAGTCCGTAAAAATCAATCAGTTGCAATAAGAAATAATGGATATTTACAGTAGAGGGAGCAATAGCACTGTTGCTGTTGCATTTCTCTTTGTGTCAGCTGTGCTGTAGCTTTATATAGCACGTATTTTAAAAAATATATCTAGATGAAATGATGTAGTCTCTTCTGTAGTAAAGACTTATAACAATTAGTATTACTAAAATAATGCCTTGTTTTATTAGAAGCAGAAATTTTTGTGTAGGGAGTTATCCTGTCTGTAACAGAGCTGGATGAGCTAAAGAATGCTGCTGGTTTTGCCTGACATTTCTCCTTTCTAGGGTTGTGTTAAAATAATGGTAAAATTCTTATTGTGAATTTTAATTCATAATCAGCGTATCTTGCGCCTTCCTTTCAAATATTTTAGAATAGTTTAAAAACTCTTGTTGGTCTCTGTGCTACCTGTGGTTAAAAAGACTGTTCTGGTGTTGCTATGGAAATTGTGGCGTTGCAGTATTTGCAAGATGAAGCCTATAAATGCTCAGAAGGGAGTTAGAGGTGACTGCAGTTCATGATCTCTTTGTTCAGCCACATGCCTCTTTACGGGAGACAGTCAGAAAAGCTAGGAGAATCATTTGGATAAGTATCTTAGTTCAGGACAGAAGACATGTTTCACAGGCTATTTATAACAGGCCTTTGTCTCTCAGACTTATATTTATATATATATTGTGTGTGTACAAATATTTGTGTATCTATATATTTGAACCTGTAGTTAAAATCTAACATTATTACTTTTTTTATTAACTAATTCTTTGGACAGTCAATGGGGAAAAAACTGCAGTGTAGATGAATTAATCCCTTTCTCTCAAAGGAAGATGTTTTGGGTATTTGCGTAGGAAGTGCAGGTTTCAGAAGGATGTTCTTCTAGCTGGGAGTAGTGCAGGGTTTTGAGTCTCACTAAGTCTGTCCAGGGGATGCAGCTGAGAACAGAAATGACAACCAAATGCTGTTCTGAGATGCCTTTTCTGGACCACCTTTCATACAGTGAAAGGATATTTCATTTCTTTCATTACAGGAAGGATAATTTTCCTGCAGGGTCTGAATAGGCTGTGGCAGTTTGTTTAGGGTAGATATGTGACATCAATGGCAAGAGGTTTGGGCTGGAGAATTAGATTTAGGTGCAAGCGCGGGGACTAGGAAGTGGTATTCGTGAGGCACTGTGGCACTATGAGAAGAGGACAATTAATGGTGGCCTGACCAAAATCAAAGAATTAGCTTAGACTTTTCTGTCATAAAATTGAAAAGAAATGGAGGCGGATACAAAAAAATGTACTGCAAAACTTTGATTCTTGCAGAGATTATGTTTTTTCCTTAAAGAGTAATACTTGAAAGACAATTCCAATGAGCTCTACTCTTCAGATTGCAAGCTTAAATGGGGACTATATCCCGTGTAGTTTAGACACTGCCTGGCAAGGTAAGTTCAGTCTGTAGGTAGAAGAATAAAAATGAGGCATGATGGGCAAAAATGTAGGATTAGAGCTTTATTCTGGAGCTCACTGATGATGAATAAATGTTGATCTCCAGAGTGCTGTCTTTATGAAACCATTCTTCTTACTAGAAATATACTTTATAATATGTTTGGGCGAAGATTTAAAAAAAAAATCATCTTGTAGTTCAAGATGGGACTGTCAAAACATTATCATTTATTGTAACTGACTCATTTAAAAAGCTGAATCACAAATGCATAAATGGTTCTTATTCATAATGCACTTTAAATGGAGTGTCTCTGATTAATTTGGACATCATGCCATCTTTGTAGCACTGTATTGATGTTTCCATTTTCCTGAGAAAGGTTGTTCATTAGCAAATTACAGCCCCACCCTTTCCTTTTACTCTGGCAATTCAGCATTACTTCCACACGTGCACACTGACATTGTTTCATCCTGGTATCTAAACATCGTCTTGATAAAACCATGGAAACACAGTTTTGTCTCCATAACGATGCCACTGTTGCATCATAAAATCACCAAGCAATAAGCATTACAGTATATTGACAGAAAGTACATATAGTGTATACATAGTAGCTTGTGCTATAGCTTTCGCATTTGGGTTGTGCCAAGCTTGTTTGAAAGTCTCTGGCAAATGGTGTCTCCTAATAAACATTTACATACTAGTTTTGGGGTAAGCTTCAGCAAACAAGTGCTTCACACGTTGCTTTTAAAAAAACTGCCTATTTCTGTATAAACTCAGGCTGACTTATTAAAGCTACTTTTGACCTAAGAGAATGACTGCAAGATTGACAATTTATGAACCAATAAACTCTCTACTCTTCTTTGGAAGAAGAGTACTTCTCAGAGCACTTTATAAACTGAACTGAGACTGCCCTGCTCTTTGTATGAGGCAAATAAGTCTCATTAGAATCATTTTGCAGAAGTACAGGAAGGTGGCACAGAACTGACTGGGTCAGGGTTGTTTTGCAGCTCTGTAGCTGAACTGTTGCAAGAACCAGAGATTACTGTCTCCCTTTTCTCTTTTGCTGCTTTTGTTTTTTCGTCTTCTGAGGCAGAAAAGACTGGTTGTTGGATCCTGTTATTTGGCTAATTAGTTTTCAAATTCTGGTGCAGGCAGGTTACCATGTGCTTTTGGTAGTTCAACTCTCCTGGTAGGTGCTAGTAATGTAAAGAGCATGTCGGTGCATGGTCACCAAAGCCACTTTGGTGGGAGGGGAGAGGCTGCTAGGCCTGTAGCCTGGGGAGTGAGATGGGACATGGTGTCTGTCCTACTTGTTTGCTGGTCCTATCGAGCTCATGTGTGGCATATTAACCTGTGTAATCATCAGGCTTTTAGAAGTCCCATTCCTTGAAAACAAGTCTTGCTATATATATCAAGATGTATCACAATGTATAGGAAAAAAATGATGTTTATATCTGCAGCATGGGTAGAAAACTGCCGATCAGAGATGCAGGAAGCAGTGCCCTAAAGAATCTACAGAGTAAAACCCTGTGTGCTTCTCAGCTTTAGACTTGGAAGGAAGTCAATGGGCATCTTGTTCAGCTAAGGTTATTTCCAGAAATAAGTAAAGAAGTGACTGCCCTGAACTGTCTTTTTGCTAATATCTATAAAAATTATATTGGGCCTCCAAGCAGAGGGTGTGTCTGGGGGTGGAGGGAAGGACAGTGATATCTGGTGGGTAGGCTCTCATGGAGGCTTTTGAAAACTTTTTGTGGATATATTTCAAAGGCTGTGGAAAAATCTTTTCCAGAGGGAGACTCGGGAGTTTAATCCCGCTCACCAAAAGTTCACAGCAGATTCTGAGTCAGTAGCTCCTTTCACTGATGTTAGTGTCTGAAAATGTTGTCCACCCACACTGTTACGGACAGTAAGGAGACAGCTCCACGCCCAGGCAAAATGTTTCAGATATAATCAGATATAAGCTCTCTCTCTTTCCTTTTTTTTTTTTTTTTTTTTTCCCCGAAGAGGATGTGTCAAATGGTTTGTAAGATCTTTGGAGCTTAACTTCCCCTAAACTGTAATTGAAGGTGATGCCTAATTCCACTGGGTGCTGGTCATGACCCCAGTTTGATAACACTTGCTTTCCCCCCTCTTTGCTTCTAGCTTTGTCGCAGTATTGGTTTGCAGGAGTTATCAACTGATGTGAGCGTGGTATCAGGTTTGTGGGATAGAAGGATTGAAGCAAATGCATGCACTGTTGGTGCAGCTGCAANCCCGAAGAGGATGTGTCAAATGGTTTGTAAGATCTTTGGAGCTTAACTTCCCCTAAACTGTAATTGAAGGTGATGCCTAATTCCACTGGGTGCTGGTCATGACCCCAGTTTGATAACACTTGCTTTCCCCCCTCTTTGCTTCTAGCTTTGTCGCAGTATTGGTTTGCAGGAGTTATCAACTGATGTGAGCGTGGTATCAGGTTTGTGGGATGTCCCCCAGATAGAAGGATTGAAGCAAATGCATGCGCTGTTGGTGCAGCTGCAATATTCAGCTCTTCCTGGCCTGAAGAAGGGTTGGAAGTCAAAAGCTGTATTTTGTTTGGTGTTTTGCTAGCACACCATGAATTCTGGAAAGTGTTATAGACCTGAAAGAGCAAACTCTTCTACCGCTGGCAAGGCTGAAAACTCAGCTACCTTTCCTTTTCTTTAGGGATACATGTTGGAGTGTCTTTATTTTTTGAAACTTTCAGGGTTGTTCTTTGTGCCACCAAATGTATTGCAGAAAAAGTCAATTCAGTTTTAAGAGTAATCACTTTATAGTGCAAACATACCTTTTGATACCCCTTATTAGTGAACTGGAAAATGAATTGAATAAGGATGTGGTAGAATTAAACAAGGAACTATAGAGGAGACCTGGGAGAATGTCCAGAAGGATTTATTAAAACTGGATCAGGCAATATGATGGCAAATCAAGCTCAGTGAGGATCAATTCTAGATAATGTATCAAAGGAAATATTTTAAGATGCTTGTATACACTAATTAATTACAAATTAGCCTCAGTTTCTCAACTGCAAGATCTTGGTTTTATGGGTCGTACAATGTCTAATAACTGAAACTTAAGGAGATAGTGAGGAAGATTTTGGAGTACACTGGTACTGGGTGGAGGGCTGAGTTACTGAACAATGTGTTTTACTGAAATCCTTAGAAGATCTTAGAAGAAGGTCTACTACTTAGTTTATGTACATTTTTGACTAAAAAGTGTGAAGATCTCTGCTTTCTGTGTGTTGCTTACCCTTTCTTTATTTAAATGCTAATGTTTTTCTGGGGTGCAGATACCAGACATAAAAGATACAATCCCGATTGAAAGCCTCCTTAGTCTAACAATTTAGACAAGATAATAGCCATTGGAAAATCCAGAAGAATATTTAGCAGAAAAATTGTCTTCACTGCTGAATTTAGTTTTCATTTGGTTCTTCGCATGGAAAAAAAAATACATATTTATGTGTACGAACACCCATGCAGAGAAGTATATCTATAGAGAGCAGAAGAAATGGCATTGGCAAGAGATTAAAATCAAATGTTTAAAATGCCATTAGATATTAACAAATATGAAATTGTGGGTTTCAAATAAATGATATTTGACTGCATGGATGCTAATGACAGCAATGTTTACTCCTGTTGCCTAGGGAAGCCTTGTATGTTTGCAATATCAACATTTGAATCTAAATTCATTTGTCCTGCTGTGGTGTTCCATTTTATAACTGATGAAGAGATTTATCTTTGAGATAAAAGCTTCTCCTGGCAGGACCTCACAACCTGATATTCTTTCGCGCTTATAGAATGTCAGGATTGGGGCAGGGTGGCTCCTTCTTGGGTTTCACTTCCGGGAGGGAATGTACCTGTGCCTGGGAGTACCTGCCATGCTGGGATGCTGCCTGGGAGGAGTAGACAAGTCAGAGAGAAAATCTGTGTGTCTTGGGCACCAGAGTTTCTTGCTATAGCTCTAGCTGTACTACATAAACAAGAGTATGGACTTCGCCTCTGTGCGAAGGATCTGCCAGGGCTTTCCTTAAGAGTAAAATTCATCCTGAAATAGTATGTCATTCAGCTGAAAATCTCGGAGTATTTCACTAAACCAATGATTTAAACCTTTCACTGAAGGCAAGAAAGCACTCTGTCTTGTTGCAGATAGGTAAATTATTGCTTAGAGGGGTAAAGGTTCTCTGAAAGGGTATAATTCATAGCAAAAAGAAAGGATTCTAAGAATTCTTATTCCCAATGTTTCTTCTTATCTAATATATATCTGCTAATCTGGTGCTGGAGAAAGGCTTATCTTCTGGATGTATATCAAATATTGCTGTACATATACTACATGTATGAATGTGTTCAGAGCATTATTAGTAGTCTTGACTGATAGAACTACATAGGTAATTTGTATTTTTATTCCAATTTTTAGGATACTTGGCTTGTCTAATCACCAGCTGCTTAAAAGAAATCTCTCTGAACCAAAAAAAGTATGACTTTCAGATGGAGGGTCAAACAGAAAGCTAAACACTGAGTTCTTTGTGTTTTTTGGCATACAGGGTTTAAGTCAGTTTTGCCAAAGCTACATGTTAGAGCATATATGTTAAAAATTAATATTATCCCAGCTCTACCTTGCACTGTAACAAGAGAAATCAGTCAGCCATCCCTTCCTCCCTATTTGTTTGGTACCTTAAGACTCCCTAACAGGTCTCCCTATGAGGTAGCTCTGCTCAAGAAGTGAAGGTCTAATGAAAGCCTTTGCCCCTGCTCTGAGCTGCAAAGATGAAGTACACACAGGGCTTTGAAGATCTCTGTCCCTCTTGTGCACCAAGCTTGCTGCTCTTTTAGCAAGGCAGAAGCTCTGCTACTGGGAGGAAGGATCCAGGTCAAAAGCAGCTGGATCTCTGTAGGCAGATTACTGGTAGCTTCTGATCCAGAACTGGGCGACCAAGCTGTCTGTGAAATTTTTCTAGTGCGGAACAGTGTAGGTTCAGCCTTTTCCAGCTTTTCATTAGAGTATTAGGGAATAGGTGACAGGATACAGCCCAAGAAGGGGAAATGGGTGGCACTTGTGCATAGTGGTTGCAGTGTTTAGATTTGTGGTATCTGCCAGAAGGAAGCTCCCTGCATCATCGTGGCTGATATCAGTGCTTCTAAGCAGATGCAGGTGACCACTGAAGACTGACCTTTAGAAGAATGAAGTATTTCAGCTTTTGCAGCTGTGAGGCATTATATTTTCAAAGATGCTGAATATCATGTGTGGTCCTTAAAAATTTATAGTGCATCTTTCCTGGAGGTAATTTTGATACTATCCTCTATCAGACTCACAGACCAAGGCACAGGAATAACCACCTTAAAGGCATCTCTCCTGTTGCAGAATGCATATGTCAGTCTGGCTGCCTGTCATATGCTTGACTTTCCTCACAGAGTGAGTATCATAGCAGCTAGGAACAGTATTGTTTTGGGTTAAGATAGTACTGAAAGTACTTGCTACTTCCATCTACTGAAAAATATTATCTGTGACTCCCCCTGTAGGTCCTTATTTTCCCTGCAATTTTATTGCCATCCTTCTCTTCCAAAGCTCTTGGCACAATAGAGCTGTACTTGTGCCTGGCTTTTGGTCCTGTCAATGTTGCACGCAAAATACTGATAGAAAACACCAAAGTGGCAATTTGTATTAAAAACCGAAAACATACAGAAGCTTTGGGGTCTTTCTGGGCATTGAGTTTCCTTTTGAAATGTTCTGCTACTGAGGCAGCTGTTGTAGTGTACAAAGGCATTTGCATCCGTAGTCTTCTGAACTGTTCCAGACTTTACTGGGAATTTTGAGTGTACCATAGGCCTGTATTATCTTTATTTGTCTGACCCGCCTTGTGAACCATGGAAGATAATCTCTGACTTAATATGCGGGGGAGAGTAAGGGAGCTCAAGCAAGATACAGTGTCAGCAAAGGCATGTAGCCCTGAGCTAAGTGGACCTGGAGTTGTGTGTGGTCTCCAGTACCACCACAGGCAGTTGGGTGCTAGGTTTGTGGTTGTTATGGAGTGGAAGGCTGGCCTTTGTGCCGGGAAGGCCAGAAAGACGGGAGGATGTCTCTGGTTGGGCCGATCTTTCTTGCCTATTAATGAGTTTTTGTTGTAGTTATGTTTGCTTTTTGTCCACGAGCCAAGACTGTCCTTCCTCATTCTTGCTTCTCTGTAGCAAGCAATACTGACAGGAAGCTAGGTGGATGTCTTTGTTTTTATATAAAGAGCAGAGAAAGGAAGCTTACTTATGGTGGAAAAGAGAAGGCTGAAAGGACAGTGAAGGAGGGAGAAATCTGGAAACTCTCCAGTCATTGCTGTAAGCCAGGCTGAAAAGAGATCTAGGGGAAAAGTGGCAGAAGAGCAGATCTGCTTAGCAAGGCTCTTGAAGCTCTCCAGAGAGAAAGTTGCCAACAGGCAGGGAGACTCTGAGGAATCGACACCTTGTTCCTTGTGTCAGCAAGAGTTATGGCTTCCCCTGAGGCCTAGGAAAAGGAATGGCAGAGGTAAAAACTCAGTCACTGAATAATACCAGCACTCCAGCTTAGCCTTGGTACTTTACTAGTTGCAGCCTTCAGTAACACTAATTATATTTTAAAAATAAATATTAAAAAGAGAGACATTTTTTAATTGGTGCTCATGTGAGGCTCTGAACAAGAGTTATCCAAATACTGTATGTGTCATGCTGACTTCTGTGTGTAAAAAAAAAAAGAATAAAAAGGTGTGTATGTGTGTGGAAGGGAGGAACTACCCCATTTAATTAGCCTTATCCATGTGTGGGTAGTTTAGGGGAAAAACCATTCTGCTTGCTAGTTGGAGTCTGATCATATGAATGTTAAGACATACATCTTCAATGCTGAATCTATTGTAAAGCACTGAGCATCGCTGGTCCAGTAAGAATGCATGAATCATTTTATTTTTTGAGGTTATTTATTTGGTTTTAGCCAAATAATTTGTTTTATTAGAGCTTCTTAGGATGACCCAAAGCCTAAATACTTTTACAGATTTCCTGCAAGATCCAATCACTTTCTGTAAAAATGAACTGAGCTCCCACTGTTTGTATTTTTACATGCACAATTATACTACCTTTTGTATCCCAGGGAAAAGCTTTTTTTTTTTTTTCTTGCACATATTTGTGATTGTGAAATGGAAAACAGGTTAGTATTTATGTGCAACCATGTGTGAAATTAGTATCCTACAAGTGCCCTGAGGTGAATGCATATGGCAATAAAGTAGTAGTCAGTGTTTAATTTTAATGCATGCTTCATCTTTAAAAATGATTTTCTATATAGCTGCTATGTACACTTACAAAATGCTGCCCCAAACACTGCAATATTTAATACTTTTTTTTTACAGTACCAGTTCTGTAATTGCGTAGAACTTTCCAGGGAGCTTCCACAGACTTCAGGCACTCCTTACAAATAAATCCTGCTCAGTATTGCTAAGAATGTGACAAACTTGTAGAGTCAGAATGAAATGTTTGCAGGAAATTTTGTTAGAATAAAATGTTCCAGCTTAATAGTGCTTCTGTTCATAAAGGATTTCAGTCTTGAAAGTGCAGCAGAGACTTGGCCAAAACCAGCTCCTATCTTCTACCCTGTCATAACCAACAGTCTGTCTGAGGGAGACCACCTTTGCCTTTGTGTGTGCGTGTGTGTGTGTGTGTGTGTGTGTGTGTGTGCCAGAAATTGTGATCCATTACCAACTTCTCTAGTAAATGTCAGCTGCCAGAGAATAAAGATTTTCAGTTACTGACTTTCTCAAGAGTTGTATTGATAATCTTAGAGAAAGACCTGTAGGTTTTTCTCAGATGTATCTATTGTTTTGCTTGCTGCTAAGCTGGTTTAAGTCTGCGTGGAGTGGTAAATGCGGCTTTTCTGGATTCATACAGAAGAAAGCACGTTTGTTTTCCAGTATAAGCAAGCCTTTTGATTGCCCCAATGACCAAGTTGTAATACAGTTGTAATATTATCTTGCAAATTGTTTTTATCACATTCTGGCTGGGCTGGTGTTTCTGGAGAGAAAGCTTGATCATTGGCTGTCTCTCTGCCCAAGCTCTGGGAACTCAGAGCTAATATTGACTCTGGAAGCAGGCAGTTAGATGGCAACAGGAACAGACGTTCCCCCTTTGGCTTTCCTCCAGATGGGGAGGGTAACAATAGTAGCTAAGATGCTGGGACAAGGGCTTTTGCTTGGGATTAGAGATAGCTCTGTGCCTGCCCATACAGCTGTTGTGTGCAAGCAAAGGTTAGCACTAACCTGCATTTGGGAATACGTACGTGGGTGCTGCCAAGCCAACCTTGAGGTGCACATTCTGTCTACTAAGAGCAGAAATAATCTGTGGCATATATGTAGGAGATGGAGTATGTCAAAGCATATGAATCTTGCCTTCTGCCTCCCACATCCTGCCCTTGAGGCTTCTGTATGGACACTTGCAGATTTTTTCCCCTTGCAACATTCCAGATAGCCTAGAATATGCCTGGAAACTTCTACCACACATGCTCGTTTCAATTTAAGAGTTTAGTAATTTCATCCCTAATAACTAGACCTATAGGTCTGAGCGGGTCTCTGGGTGTGAAAAATTTTTCTCACTTATCCCAGAATGTAGCTGAAAATAACTTATTAAAACCACCCAAGGCTGCCTTGTTCAGACTTACGTCTTGCCGCTCTGCCGTTCAGGTTTTCTGTTTGATCCTGCGTATTAATATTCTGTATTTAGAGGGTGCTGTGACAGTGGGAGCGATGGGCATCCTGCACAAGTAACAGTCTGTGCAAGATCTTGCAGACTGAAGCTTACCTGCTGAACCTACAGCGTGGTTTTCCCTATTGTGCCTGTAGCTTCTTGAATTGGAGTCCTTTGCTCATATATTGGGTTTTACAGCATTTGACTCATGACCTGGATGAAGGCACAGAGTGCTCCCTCAGCAAGTTTGCAGATGATACGAAGCTGGGAGGGGTAGCTGATACCCCAGAGGGCTGTGCTGCCATCCAGAGGCATCTGGACAGACTGGACAACTGGGCGGTGAGAAATCTTATGAAATTCAACAAGGCCAAGTGCACGGTCCTGCACCTGGGGAGAAATAACCCCAGACACCAGTACAGGCTGGGAACCGACCTACTGGAAAGCAGCTCTGCAGAGAGGGACCTGGGTGTCATGGTGGACGACAGGTTGACCATGAGGCAGCAGTGTGCCCTCGTGGCCAAGAAGGCCAATGGGATCCTGGGGTGCATTAAGAGGAGCGTGTCCAGCAGGTCGAGGAAGGTGATCCTGCCCCTCTACTCAGCCCTGGTGAGGCCACATCTGGAGCACTGTGTCCAGTTCTGGGCCCCCCAGTACAAGAGGGATGTGGAGCTGCTGGAGAGAGTCCAGCGCAGGGCCACGAGGATGATCAGGGGCCTGGAACATCTGCCCTATGAGGAGAGGCTGAGGGAGCTGGGCCTGTTCAGCCTCGAGAAGAGAAGGCTGAGAGGGGACCTGATCAGTGTATGTAAATGCCTCAAGAGAGGGAGTGAAGAGGATGGGGCTGGCCTCTTTTCAGTGGTGGTCACTGACAGAACAAGAGGAAATGGCCACAAACTGAAACACCAAAAGTTCCACAGGAACTTAAGGAAGAATTTCTTGACAGTGAGGGTGACAGAGCACTGGAACAGACTGCCCAGAGAGGTTGTGGAGTCTCCTTCTCTGGCGATCTTCAAGACCCGCTTGGATGCAGTCCTGTGCCACGTGCTCTAGGTGGCCCTGCGTGTGCAGGGGGGTTGGACGAGATGACCCCTAGAGGTGCCTTCCAACCTTAGGCATTCTGTGATTCTATGACCCTTTATGCTGGGACACCTAGTTTGTGAGTGTTTTATGTAAAATGTTGTATTGTTTCCAATTGGGCAACTGTCTTAAAATACACTTTTTTAAAGAGGATTTGTTGTCTTGGAGAGATGAATTTTGCTGGCTTCCTGTTCATATATTTCCCTCTTCTCCCATCCTATAGGTCACATATCTGTGAGGTCCAAATAAAATTTTTTTTTAGTTGGATTTTGCTTTGTTTCTGATGCTGCCCATTGCCACCTTATCGGGAAATCTGAATGTAGTAGAGGCCTTGAATCAAAAGTCTGTGTGACAGTTTCTGATCTTTGAGCAACTTGAGGACCCTCAAAAATAAGAGCATTTGTACCTAGCTGTTTGTACCAAACTGTCTGTTTGGTCTGGATTGAGGTATTTGTCAAGTAGAGCTGCTTTATCAGGTAGATTAAAGCGGTGCGTGTCAGTGAAACCAGTGTGCTTTGGCTTGTGTCATCCTGCAGGGCTTTCCTAGGGGGTTTGTATTGCAAGTAAATTATATGTGCTTTCAGCATCTAAAAAGCAAATTATATATTGGAAAGAAACTTCTCATATTTAACTGCTCTTCTCTGAGCAACAAACAGAGAGCTGAGACTTGAACTGAACTTGTTGATGAGATTTGAACTGAAATAATAATGGTTCCTCATTGTTAATGATACTTCTAGTGACAAACCTGTCCCACTCGCAGTGTTAGTGAGAATAGTAACTCCCTTAATGCTCTAAAATCTATTGATACCTCAGTGTGGTGGTTCCTACCTGGTGTGACTGTAAGCTGGGCATATATAAGGTGTCTGACTACTTGAAAAATCATCCTGTGAAGATGGCAAATAATGCGGTGCAAGGCTTTCCTGGCGCGGAGAACAGCTGGTTAGGCTTTGGAGCTGGGCAGCAGCTGGGAGATCAGAAGGTAGGTAGTAAGGCAACCAGAGGGAGACTAAATGCTAGACTTCTGGATGTGTGTATCCATCCTTGTGGTGCCTAGGCCTGGCATATACTTGGCTTTTAATTCTTCTTCAATTCCAGTAGTATACAGGAAGGGCAGATGACAGGTGGCTAGGATCTTGGTGCTGTTCCTGTTTGTTCAATTTCATTTGGCTGCTCAAGTTTCCACAGAGAAAGCTTCAGCCCTCGTTATTAAGTGCAGTGTATCTAGTCATTGCTCATGTCCAAATCCAGCTTTCCCTGCCCCACAGCTGATGTATTAATTGGAGTTCAGATGTAGAAAATTGACATTGCTGGTGTATTATTGAGCAAATACAAGATGAAGAAAACTCATGTTCCTCTTATAAAATAGTCTGGGATAAAACAGGAGAGTTTCTGCCAGGTTCTGCTGCTGACCTGTGTGCCAGATTAATGTCTGATCTAAATGGTGCCATTTTCAGCCTGTTGACTTGCCAATTTCTAATGTTTTGGACTATTTCCTGAGATGGACTAAACTGTTTAGTGCTTTCTGAGTGCTCCAGGGAGTCCCCTTGTGGCGACCAGGCTCCCAGAGGTATCTTGTCCTTGCTTTTTCTTTAACCGATTTCCATCCCTGCACCTGTAGAAGCCCTTAAGCATCTGGGGGCAGCAATGGTAGAGGGGGGTGATGAAATCTGCTGGCTGGGAGAGTGTGCTCCTGAAAGCAGGCATGCGTGCATGGTACAAGTGGATTGTTCGAGGACAAGGCAACCACAGTGTTTTTTTTTTTTTTTTTTTAATCTTTCTGTAGCCAAGACCTCTGTGAGAGGTGATGGAAACGCTTTGGTGTATGTGGTGCTGTTTGGATAGAGGGAATGATGAAGCCTCTGGCTTTTACCTTAAGGAGGCTGCTAGCTGTAGAGCTACTACATGGCTCAAGTGGAATGAGGGAGTTGTTAGGCTTCAAATAGCTGAAGAAAATGCCCAAATTACAAATATCTGTTTTTCTGTCCATTTGTGTCTGTCTGTGCTGGAAATGGTGATAGCTGGGCTCAGGGAATAACATTTAGCACTGCCAGTAACAGGTATTCCTCACTATGCTCCTCTTGATGACAGTTATTGTGTGAGGTGGGACCAGAACCTAAAACAGACTTTGGAAACCCATCTCTAACCCAAAGTCTCTGTGCGCCGCAAAGCATAGAGTATGTTGAGGTACCAGAAAGGTACACAACTGTTGTGCCCAATGTTTCTCGAGTGAAGAAAGCAGAAAGCAGAAAGGGGTGCTTTTATTTTGTTCCTCGCTATGTGCCAGACTCGGCCCCGCGTTGTTCATCGTGTGTGCGGGCGGGTAACAGCGGCGCAAATCAGTGCGGGGGGCGCCGCCGCCCGTACCTGTGCGCGGCCGCCGTCGCGGGAGGAGCGGCGGGGGGCCCCCCGGGCAGCGCCCGCCCGGGCAC
>VWPW01026669.1:0-116622 GCA_013389825.1 Crypturellus undulatus | reverse complement strand
GGCGCAGCTGCCGAGGGGATGCGCGGCCGCTGGGCTGCCCTCCGCGGGTGGCGCAGTCACGGGGCGCTCGCCGAGGGGACGCGGCAGGGCTGGCACCGCCGCTGCCAGCACCGCCGGGCTGGGGAGCCGCCGCCGCCCCCTCGCCGTGCCTCGGGAGGCACAAAAGCCTCGCGGAGATGCGCGCGGAGAGAGGGGGCGTCCGCGGCTGCGGAGGGCAGCGGCGGGCGGGCCCGACCGCGCCCCCGCTGGGACACGCTTTGCGGGGCAGTGGAGCCGGCCCCGCTGGGACACGGCCCCGGGTGGCCTCTCGGCACCCCTGCCTCGGGCTGCCGCCTCCGCGGATGCTCAGGCGGAGCACGAGCGCAGCGAGGCTGCGGCGGCGCGCGGAGCGGGGCCTCCCTCACCGAGGCGGTGCCTGGTTAAATTCGCTGAGCAGGGGGTGCGCGCCAGGACTGTGCACCCTATGCCCAAGGTGTTGCATGTGCAGTGGCCCTCTGAAACCCAGCTGGATGCAGGACTGACGTCCAAGTGAAACAACCTGTGGTATTTCTCTGCTCTTGTTTTGCACCTAGATTGTTAAAACCTTGCAGGCTTCATGCTAAATTTTTAATTAAAAAAAAAAAAAAAGTAAAGGAGTAACTCCTTGTTTTGTAAGGGGATTGACCCTTGTAGTCTAGGACTGACGCTTGCTGCCCCAGCTGTTTGTCAAGACTCTTGCTTTTCAGCTGTTTTTCTCCTCCTACCTGATAATTAGCTGTGTGCAGCGCTTGGAGCTCCAGTTACAAAAAACAATTATGTAATCACCGAAACTTTGAAGAAGTTCGTTCCTGCAGGCCTGTAGCGGCTTTGTGACTCCCTGCCACGGTGGACACCGTTAACAGACAACGCTTTTGTCTGGGGGATAACTGCAATAGGGTCTGATAGAGTGTACCTTGTGGTCCCCAGTCCATTAAACCTTAGGATATTTGCATGTCAATTGCAACCTTTTCTCCTGCAAGAAAATTTTCGCAAGTCTCAGCAATGTCGGTGTTTGTGGGCTCCTGAAGGTTTGTAAAAAGGGAGGGGGGGGAAATCACTATTTTCTTTCGAAAACAGTGTAAAGTGTTTTTTTTTTATTTTGATTCCGATTTTGCCCTTTTTGCCCTAAATTATTTTCCAGTGACACTACCTTGTCAACATAAGCAGGTTGGCTTAACAAAGAACTGAATTTGGAGACAGTCAAGTTTGCCTTGCTTATGAGAACTAAATATTCCTGAATAAGGAAAAAGCGTGAAGATTCATATAACCAGACATGCCTTCCATTCTGCCTTCACCAGAAATGTTACCTGCAGAATCATGAATACTTGAATAAAGCTTGTTGCCTTAGTGCATTTATCCTGGAGTTTCTAGAATCTCTCTTAATATTCCTCCTTCTCAAGGTAACAAAGTCATGGAAATAGAGGCCTAGAAAAGCTGTCTCAGTCACATCTTTACATTGAGGCAGGAATAACTGTGTTAAGTCCAGACCTGATGGTTGTCTAATCTATTTTAAAAAGCTTCATTAAAGAGGACTGCACAATGCTTGTTGCTGCACCATTGCATGCCTTCCTGTACGCAAAGTGCTGACACGAAAAAAATCTGTTAGTAATTCATCTTCATTGTCATGATTTGTAATTACCAGGCAAATATCACTGAGAAAATGAGGGGAAAGGAAGTGATAATGGCCATGACTCCTGTGGAAATGCTGTGTATTTCAAGGTGGTTTATGGTGCTTGCGTGCAGTTTTGGATTTGGGGATTTGCATGCTGATGTTGTGGCTGCCTGAATTTGCTGTTGGTTTTAATGGACTGAAGGGTTCATGTGGTGCTTAGGAGAAACTATCTGGGATATTCAGGAAGCGTGACTGACTCTTTCACCCCTCTCTTTCTCAGGAGTCAATGGCAGGCTTGCCTGAGAAAGGCTAGACCCAGCCTTGTGGTCCTTTAAGAGCTGCAGAGACCTGAACAAACTTCTTAGCATTCACATATTCACTTTCTATTTCTTCTGGGCTGGCTTGCACCCTGGATTGGTGAAATGTCACCGTTTTTGCTCGTCTGCTTTTGTAAATTCCCAGCCTGGCAAACAAAAGAGTCTCTATGGCTTGAATGTTAGCTGCTTCTGCAAGGCAGGCGTACTCTAAGCCATAAAAACTCTTCTCAAATTTGTAGCTGCTTGGGAAAGCGTATACTTATCTCTCTTTATTCCCAGTGAGGAAAAAAAAAAAGAGGAGTCCAAACAAGTCGCCCCTCACTTAGAGGCTTTTAGGTAGCAGCTGGGCTTTATGGAGCCTCTGGGATCGATGGACTGCTCTCTGGGAACAGCCACAGGGGCTGATGTGGGCAGCAGTGCTGTGACTCCCCGGCTAGCACTAAACGTGCAGCCGAGGGAACCTGCGATCACTAATGACAATTGTGAGAGTAAGTCTGAGATGCGTGTGGAAAGCCAAACCGAATGAATTAACACAAGGTTTTAGAGGAGGGCCTGTTCTTGAGCTTGTGCTGATGAGAACTAGGAGTAACTTTTAAGAAATGGCTGGATTTGCGCATGTGTTTGATACTGGAATTCAGTTAAGTGTCCCTGGAGAAACATAGGATTGGGACTACTCTAATTTTCCCTGCTAGATATATGCAGGGAGTAATTCTATCTCCTTCCAGAGAATCACACTCGTGTAATTGGGATCAAAATTAACAGATAGAGGGACTTCAAGGGCAGAAATGACTATTGCAGCCTCCTACTCTGATTTCTGGGATAGCATGGGCTGCTGAGCTGAGGCAGTAATTTCTGCATTAACTATATCACTTCTGCTTGAGTAATGTTTGAGTAAGAAACTCGGTCTTACCAACATTTACCTTGTTAAGTTTCTTATGTTTCTTTTAGTGATCCAATAAAATATTCTTGAGAAGAATTCTCAATTAAGTCTTGGTGCAAATTTAATATAGACTGAGGTTGTTTGGAGATGAATCCAAATACCTGTTGTTGTTTCAAATCAATGTAAATGAAGTTGCATTGTAAAGCCTACAAATGACAACAATCCCTTAGATACATACAGAGGGAATCCCTTAGATACATACAGAGGGAAAGCTTTGTCTCTGTGTTTCAGCCAAATGAGTTTCTATAGTTTGTTTTGGAAGCAGAGGTGAAACATAAGAAATTTTTTTGCCAAAATTTAAAATATTTATAGTGGTCACTGTTAGAACAATTTAATAAAATACTGATTACTGGAGAGAACAGTCATTGATTTTCCTTATTCAATAGCAGGTATGGTTTTCTTTTCTAAATCATATTTCTGCCACTGGAAGTGTAACATTGATTAGATCTGATACAAAGATGCAGAATTTATCACTGATACTTCCTGTGGGTGAGATCAAAATTGATATTGTTCCGTTGCCTTTGACTGCAATGAATTATTCTGTTTGCTTTTTGCTCTCCACCAGTAGATTAGACTTCAGCAGTGTTCATTTGTGCCCGAGTGACTGGCAGCTCTGCTGCTAAATAACTCGGAAATGATTGGCAGTGGACAGGCTGTTTGATCAATAGGTGTGCTTGAAATTATGTCGGCAGAGAAGTGCTCCTTGAGGTTGATGGAATCAAGTGTCTCCTAGTAGAACAGATAAATTGATTCAATTTAGATGTCAGTGGTGGTGAGGTGTCCACATAACTTCCACACCTCGAGACTTTACCAGACTGGACCTTCTAAGTTATAATGCCCACTGATAAAGGAGGCTCTGTGGTGAAGAGAGGCTGCGCGTACCATTTGGGAAGCTCCTGTGGTCTTTAAGGTGCTTAATTAATGCTGTTAATTAAAAAGCGTACTGCTCTCTGGAGATTTTGACCTTTACCCCTGTCAGGGATATGAGTTTTGTTCCTTCTACTCCTTAATGTCTAATGGATATGTTTTTTTTTTCCACGTGATTTATTTGGGGGAGAAGGGAATGGTTATCTTGTGATGTATAAGGATGCTGATCCTCCCAAACGTCTGCTGCCAGGTGCTGAGGCATCATGAGGAGGTCCGTAAGGGTCTTCTGTGGCCTTGTTCTTGTCCTGTCCCCTCAAGGCAGCTCTGCTGCTCTAGGGTCTCAGTGACCCTGGAGCTGATGTCCAAGTGAACTGAGAGGTCTTGTTGACAAAGGCTGCGACTTCCCGCTCCGGCCCTGTAGTGCTGTTCAGAAATGGATGAGAACATGTCCGTTCATGGACCTTTATTGCAGAAGGGCCTCTCTTGCCTGCTTCTGGAAGGCAGTCCTCTTAAATGAGTGAAGGAATTCAGGAGAGGTGTGTACCCTACATCTCCAAACCATCTTCCCCATCTTTTTTTTTTTTTTTTGTCCCCTCCTTTGTAAGTGCAGACAGGACAATGGGAGTGACCTCTGATAGTTATTTATAACGTTTTCTCTGGATGGCATTGTGTTGTGTGTAGGACAGAAAGAAGACATTTATTGTCTTTGATATTAATTCGATTAATGCTGAGCTGAATTACTTGCAGAGGGAGAGACCTTTAACACTCAGCTTTTTTTCAGAGTTAATATTTACTGAAGTTAACAATCCTTGATTTCCAAAATGGGGTGAAAAGGGGAACTGGGCATTAGCAGAGTTCAGAGATGATGTGATAAGCAGTTGTTGAAGCTCCTGGGAATACCCTCTTGTTTTTACCGAGTTCTGCAGTGAAGCTTGAAAAGAAAAGTGTGGTCCTACATTTTTTCTATCAAAGAGACCATTTTGTATCATGGCCAAGAGGGCTGCCTGTCTCGGCTCTGCACCTGAGGATGATGGGCTGCACGAACGCAAGTGAGCATCCAAGCTGGCTTGGCAGATATAACTGTTATTCCTTTTCGAAGCTGTGTCAAGTGCCCTAATAAACTGCTGGGAAACATGAGGTTTTAGAACAGCTATACCAACTTTGTTTCTTTTTCTCCCTCAAACATACACTGTCAAAGTTAAGAGCCCATGGAGGAGTTCTCTGGTCAGACAGGTGTTCTGGGCCCCTTGAAGATTTGGGATGAAGTATTTTGTTGTTTCAGCTGCTGTGACCTTGCGGTCCTTAGGAAGTTTGATTATGGATGTAGAGCAGCTTTACTGCTCCACAGTGACATGTACCAAACGGTACCTAGTGGTATTTATAAGTCCTTCATAGCTATATCAAAGAAAATACTTATGAAGTATTAGGCCTTATAAACCCATAGCGCTCTGCATTTTATGACTGGAACTTAAAATAAGTCATGAAACAACTTAGAAGTATTTGCGCTTTTGTTTGATTTGGATTGGTGTCCTGCTTTTAATATTTTTCTGGATAAACAACTCCTGTTTAACAGGCTTGTATGGCACACATGCCCTGTGTTTAACTAAGGAGACTTTGCCGCTGGGGGAATTCTGCATAGCAAATCTGGCAAAAAGAGCAGAGAATATTGCCGTGTGCACTTTGGGAGGGGTAGAACCCTTAGATATGAGAAAAAGGTCTGAGTGAAGTCAAATATGATGGCTTGAATGAAGTTTAGAACAGAGGGGGCTGGAAAAGAAATGTCATGGTACTCTTGAGATATTTTTTTCCACCCAGTTTTAGGACTGACTGTGTTACTGGCAAACAAATCCAGAATAATCAGCTTTAGAGGAGTTGTTTGGGAGTTTTCAGTACTGTAACTGGAAAGAGAACTTGGTCCAGCCATGGCAAGAGCGCTTGTAGATCTAGATCTGCTTCTGTTACCTGGGCAATATGCAGCAGATTGAAATAGGATTTAATGTGTTTCATATTAAGAGAGGAGTAATGTCTCTGTGAAATATTTTAATTTTTCATGTCATATTTCATTTTTTTTAAGAATAAGCCCAATATTTGAACATAAGATAAACAAGACATTGCAAAAATGAGTATTGATGGAATAATGTTAGTGTCTATCTTTTTAAATTCACCTTATTTTCAGCAAGTCAGTAAATACTGTAAGTATGTATACTCAATGCTGCAGTGTGGAATACTCTGTGCAAAAAGCAGTGGAAGTTTAAACCCTATCTGTTCCCTAATCAAGAACTGGAGCGATAACTCTGTTTCTAAGTGCTCATTTTTGCTTAGAGCAAACTATATTTAATTGGAATTCTTTCTCCCTGATCTGCATGTGTGACTTTGACTAAAATGTAGGAGTTTTTTCTGCTTCTTCAATATGATGAGAGGACATACAGGTACATAGTCCTAATTTGTTGGCACTCCCACTTCAAGGCAACAGATTACCTTTAACACTAAAAATGAAATTCCATTTTTTGTTGCTTTAATAGTCTGAAACACTATTTCAGTTTCACTGATGGAACAAAACTGCCATAATTGGGCAGACTATAGTTTTAGTGTAAGGTCACATCATGCTCTGTAGAGAATAATAAGAGGAAATGATCTTCAATTTAACATCCCAGTGACTGGCAGACCAGCTGCTCGGGTCATTTCTGTTGCTGAAGTGGCTTTGGGAAAAATAGGGGAGTGAGTGTTTGTGAAAGAAACTAAATTAACCTCTTCACAGAGCTGGTAGTAGCCATATAAGCTGTGTCAGTTGTGTGAGTTACTTTTTTTTTTTTTTTTGGTAGTATGTGTGTAACTTTTTTGTGTGTGTTTAATAAGCTATGCATATAGTGCATGTGTCTTGTCTTATAAAATAAGAATCATTAAAAAGGAAGAATTAATTCCAGCATGGCCTCTCTGGAGATGGCGAGCCTTTCTGGTAAAGGTGAGTGCTTGCTAAAAGAGCAGAGGCAGCAGGTCAGACATGCTCTGGGGCAACCTGAGCATTGAGTGAGAGCCTTAGTTGGCCCAGGTTGGTTTATTACCCTCAAATAAAGTATGCGTGTCAAAAGGAGCCTTTTGAAGATTCTTCAGTGATGCTGGAGCTCCTGGCACAGTTCCCTGCTCCTGGAGTGTACCCTGGCGCTCCTGCTGTTCTAATCACAACTGGCAGCCTCTATTGGGAGCGGCCTCAGCAGTGGGGAACAATAGTGTCTGCCTCGTGCTTGGCAGTGGGGACAAAGGGGCCGCTGCTGGGGTGCGCTGGGCAGTGCGCGGCTCCTTTGTGCGGCACCGCGGGCCCGGCAGATGGCTAATTGGACATGATAAACCACGGGAGCCACAGCAAGAAAGAGGAGAGCTGCAGGGATTATCAGCTTGTAGCCGCCATGTTAAAAAGTATGTGTTTTAATGATGCTATTTCTCAATGTTTTTGCTGTGACTCTATCCTTCAGGAAAGGAGGAGGACACCCTAACTCAACTGCACTCCTGTCAGTACGACACACACTTCGTTAACTGAGAACAAATCATATTGCTATGTGGGAAGGAAGGAAAATGCGGGCTCCCCAGAGACGCTGGCATGGCACTTAGTAAAATTAGCAGTGCTTATTTTTCACCAGTCTTGTAAGTCAGCATCAAACTGTTGTACTCAATATTATCCAAACTGAAAACAAAGAGTTCCGTGGTGATGCCTCTGGAAGGAGTAGAAAGTCAAACTCTCATATAGTTTGTCTTCATAAGAATAGATGGGCATAAGTGTTACATTGCGGAAAAGCCAAGGTGATTAGTGAGATAGACTATTTCTCTACACATTATTAGAATTAATGGATTTTATGCTGTGGAGCCAAGAGCTGAGACTTTTATTCAGATAAACTTTCACTTATTTAAAGCATTTTAGTAAAATATTCATGACCGATGCCAACACATGTAGTGATGACCTGCCTTAAAATTGTCTAGTAGCATTAGACAGAAGTTATTCTTTTAGATGTATTTTTTTAATCCTTCTTGCTCAACCCTTTACATGCAAAATAACACCCACCAAACTTTTGTGAGCAATTCTACAATTTTTATTGATCTCCCTTGTCTCCATCAAAATACTCAAAGAAACAAGGCTGCAAATGGGACTTGTGCATTGGTGGCTGTTGCTGTAATCTACACAGCCGTTGCTGGGGAGTTGCATTTAATTCCATATTGTAAAATGATGTTGGGTG
The DNA here is from genome assembly GCA_013389825.1 of Crypturellus undulatus. NCBI lineage: Eukaryota > Metazoa > Chordata > Aves > Tinamiformes > Tinamidae > Crypturellus > Crypturellus undulatus. The sequence continues at coordinate 108,642 of VWPW01026669.1, read as the reverse complement.
TCTAGGATTGCTATTTTAGTATTTCTTGTAACAATAATGTTATGGCGTATAACATGTAGGATTAAACTGTAGTAAAAATAAATCTATAAAAGGTTAAAAATAATAGCTGACAAGAAATATGCAGTACTTTGTGGAAGTAGATTTATTTTCGGTGGAAGTGTCTGGACTGTGTTCCTCTCCCACTGTTTACCACTGTCTTTTTCCCACAGGACAAATTGAGTGGAAAATCCAGATGAAACGTTTCAACTGTGCTTATGGTTTCAGCTGGCCTTTTAGGTTTTGTGTCTGTCAGAATAGTCTTTGAAGCAATAGGTGCAAGAGAAAATGGTAGCGACCATTTGAAAGATTGCAACTGGATTCTTAAAAAGAGAATGCTGTAGCAAGGATATATATCCTCTTGTATTACTATGTTATGATGGCTCTTGACCAGAATTTAATACTTGCATTATTGTTTTCATCATTAATTAGTTCCTTCTGAATTAGATACTGATCAGCATTGGACAAAAGGATGGCCCCTCTCATGAAGTGATAATAAAAGAAGCCATGTGGACTGTGAATTCCTCTAATAAAGGGTTTTTGCCTTTAAACATGTCCGAAGGACAAGGCAGTGGTGTTAGGGAGTCTAATACTGGGTGGGGAGTAGAGGGAATGGTTGGGAACAATGCGGTAAGTTACAAATAGAAAAAGGGAGAAGGAGTGATAAGAACTGTAGGCAGATTGAAAATGTGGCAGAATGCAGCCAAGTCACCTAGCAGAGCACTTAAGAGAGTGGCAGGCTCTTTGCTGGGAAAGTGATCTTTGCCTGCACGCATGCTGCCTCCGCTGAGAGGAAACGGATGATGTCAGTGGCGGAAAGGTCAGGAGCCAAAGGAAATTGCAGGAATGGGACAATAAGAGGTTGGTTAAATTGTAACTTTTGGGATGGAAAGCAAAACATAGGTTTTCTGGCACATTAGAGGAAAACATTGGAAGGGTTTGGCTACCTAGTTAAAGGAGAAGATGGATACAGCTTTATACATATGCTGGGCTCAGAATGAGGAAGTTAGCTATAGGATGCACTGCAAAATGTTACAGGAAAAACAGCAAGGTTTTCTTTTCTTCAAGATGCCCTTCAAAATCTAAGACAGGTATTATTGCACTGTTCTTTTAATGGTGTCTATTCCAGAACTCACTTTGATGCTGCAGAGGGGAGACATTTCCTTATGAAGTGAAGATGTATAGCAAGAATTCTTGGGTGTTCTGTTTCATGGCTAATGCAGCTTGTTCAGACAAATATGTCATGAAGAGCCAGACTCCTCGGCACTGGCTGCCACTGTGCTCATAGCAATTTAAACTGCCCGCTTCCACAGAGAGAAGCGGAGCAGAGTTTGGATAGTGATGCTGATAGAAGCAGTCTGAGGCATTCAGATAAATTCTGTCCGATGGAGCGAGTGAAGCCTAACGGGTAAATAGTAATGATCTTGTGAGCGTCACAGGCTACCTATGTATGCGATTCTCCATTTAACAGCTTGCTCCAGTTCAACTCAATTCTGTTCAAAAGGTAGCTGGGGTGCTAAATAGGTCAGCTCTGTATTACATATCCCTGTTAGTCAATCTGCTTCTTCCAATTATTTATCAATTTCCTAACAAACCTCTCTTGAAAAATATTCCTTTGGGGCTAGGAGAATGTTGCTAAAACTGGCTTGGCTTAAAATAACTCTGATGCTAAAAACTGAGAAAGGTAAAACTTTGTTCATTAGAAGAGTTCAGATCAGTGTAAAACTGTTCTTTGCTAAGGTGAGAGTTTGTAAAGAAGATACTTGATGTGCAGACCTTTACCAGGGAAAAAGATAAAAGAAGCTGCTTGTTTGCACTGTTGAGCTGTGCAGTAAGGTGTAATCAGCAACTCAGACTTGGTTACTGTGATTGGAATCGATTTCTGCACTTGATCCAGCTTCTCCCAGGTGCAAAAATTATGGCCAAGCAGACTTATGATGTAGGTCATGTGCAATAGTTTAAAGGATAAGAAGTAGTCAAGTGATAGGTCTACAGTTTCCACCTCAAAAATCAAGTAGTGCTCGAGACGTGCTGAGTAGGCAATAATTGTTTTGTCTGGCTTAGTGGTCCACAGCTCTCCTTGGAGTGGAGTTGCTAGGAAGAGGATAGTAATTAGTAATAGTCTGTAGATTAAGTGGTTTTCTCGAGACTGTGTGAACTTCATGTATGTTCTGCTGTAAAAACAGTACTTGCACTCTTGGTCATGGAAAGTATCCTTACAAAACTCATGGTTTTAACTTCTGTTGCTGAAGAACACCAGCCAGGAAAAGCACAGAAATCCCCTCTGACAGTAGGCTCCTCAAAAGTCATGGATAAAGTGACAGGTGAAATCAGAGATGTGCAAACACTCAGCTGCTCTTAAACCACTTGATATAGGTGCCTATATATGGATGCAGGTGACCTACTTCAGACAGGCAGGTTGTACGTTTTGGCCATAGTCCTGGAAATGGGATTAGCACAACTTTCTTGTGTCCACACTAACCAGTCAAACGGTCTTAAGATTTTTTATTACACTGACCCTATTTTTAAATATACGTAGGTCAGACCTCATCTGGTATAAAAAATGGACCCCTGCCAGTGACAGCAGAGGAACTACAGTAATTTACACAGGCTGAAATTCTGGCTTACGTTCAGCTGACAAACTTGTGCGGGGATAGGGCCAAAGAGGACTGGTAGCGGAGTAAGGATCTTTCTCATTTAATGTGTTAAGACATCCAGATGATTGTGCAAATCACCACAGTATCCGAACACTCACAAAATGAAGCACTCGGGCTCTGTGTCTGCTCTGCTCACCGCTAGGTGCAGTCCTGCGTGCCACCTTTGTAATGAGCATACTGCTGTGCAAGCTACATCTATTAAATGCTAAATGTGAGAGAGATTTAATGACATGCTATTTAAAAGTTCCACCTACCTAAAAGTGCTTTGCTTTCCAGCCCAGGTTTCATAATATATTCCATATTTTACAGAGATCTCTTCATGAAGAGAATGCTGTCAGAAACCATTTACAGCTCTGATCCTACCTCTTTTTTTTTTGTCTTTTACGACTGCCAAATTTCCTTTTGCCACAGATCCAACCGCTTTGCTGTGAGATTTTGATGTGGATGTCTCCTGCGGGTGCATTAGTTACTCAGAGGAACTGGAAGGTACCTTCTGACTGGTTCCATGCTGCATAGTTTAACAGAGCTATAAACATAGTATATGACTTCCTTTTCTTGGTCCATTTTTTTTCCTTACATTTTTTCCTTTTGATATATTTCTAGCAAATGTAAGATCTGGGTGTCCCTGTGCCAAATGGAGCCATTCAGTTAGTGTGACGTTGCCCAGGGTAAAATAAACACCCATGCCCCTCTGCAGAGTACTCGAAATATTTCCATTTATCACCTTTATTTTCCTGCAATATTCCTTCTGTAGCATGTCAATGAGGTAATTGCATAGGGTTGTGTTTAGCCAATTGCACCAAGTAGTAATTGCCATGCTGATAGGAAGATGCAACATGACTTTATTTCTTCTGTGAATGTAGAAGAAAAAATGCAGGAAGAGAAGTACTCTGGGAGGGAGATGTAGCACAGGCAGAGATGTGACTTGTGGAGGCCTCGGGAACTACCATCCCACACTGCTCTGCTCTTGCTCCCAGCCTGTGGGACTTCCCCTGGCTGCCTTGGGGTCAAGCCTTGGGACATTTGCCTGGTTACTTTGCCCCCTGCAAATGATGCTGAAGGAAAAAGGGAGCTTGTCTGAAACCGCATGTGTGCCTAGCCTGTGTCTACCTGGGACCTTTCTGTGTTCTGACTCCTCAAATTCAGCTGAGACTCAGTCCTTTTCAACAGGTGTCTTATGGGGGAGATGCTCGCTCCTTGTCCCTCTTTTCCCACTTCTGGAATGTGCAGATTGGCTTCTCTGCAAGTAACATAGAAGACTGAATTTCAGATGACACAAACTTTATGGATATTAAATAGAAAATCCTGAAACTAATAAGATAGCGCTGAGGGCAGACTTACTGTGCCTGGCTAGCAGGCATGTGAAGTGCACACCAAACAAAGCAGGACTAAGCTCCTTTTTATCTAATGTGCAGCTATGATAACAGCTGCAGCTAATGACTTCTAAAGGGATCTCCTCTCCTTTTGGCTCTTGCAGTCCATGTATATATTTTTCCTGAGATGAGGACTGTTCCAAGAACTGAATTAAAGCCTCCCTAGTCATTACTTTTCCTTTTGGTGGGTGGACACCCACCCTGCAAACAGTGGCTCAGACAGCCTTTCAGGGGAAGCCAATTGTAGCAATCTATTTTTAAAAGGTTATTTTCATGAATTGGATTTTATGACCTGATTTGAACTGTCTTCAGTACGTGTGTTGTGCTGCTGTGGCCCAAGTCCATAGAGTGTCACTTTTCACCATTTCCCTGTGCATTTTTTGTTGTTTTCTGAACATGTGCAGTTTTGAGGCTCTGTCTTTATGTTTGAGGCTCTGTCTTTTGTTTTCCTTCAAGAGGCAGTACCTTGCTTTATAAAATTATATATATATGCACATACTATATATAAATTTTGATTTCCTGAAATAAATGATTTTTAAATCACTTAAAAATAAGTTATTTAAAATGACCAAAGAGTTTATGCAGTTTAAGTAAGTCTCATTCCTAACTTTTCCTAGAGTTACAGATATTGGTACTACTTATGAAATAGTAGTGGGGTACTCCTTCCACTCTACCCCCTGGGCAGTTTGGGGAAAGGAAGGCTTTATTCCTGATGTCCTGGCCACAATCTTATTTTGAATGGCTATGTCCTCTTTTTGCTTCCCTGCATTCCTGTTATAAAACTATGCTGTGTAACATAGGGATGTGTGTGTGAGGTGGTAAGTATTAAATTTGACCATATGGACTGTTGCATTGTGGTGTTGAATAACAATTCTTATCTGTGACTATTTTTCTGGGGCATCTAGGTGAATATACTATTCTTATCAATTCCTCTATCTTTGCATCATGTCCTTTAGCTTTAGGGACACAGCTTTTTACCAGCTGTGCATCAGACACATTCCATGTCGAGGCACCCGATCCTACCAGCTACTACCGAAGCTGCTGGGAGTACAAGGACTTTCACTGGATCAGGTCCTGGAATGTGAATCTGAAGGGAACTTCCTCATTTCTTGAGCTTTTCCTGTCCATGTGGGTCCAGTGCATCACAGCTGTTTAAGGTGGCAAAGTGTTCTGGGATCTTGCAGCATGAAAGTGGCCATAAAATATAAGATGATGTTATTGTAATTAAAAAAGTTTATAAGCTGTTAAACACCACATGTTTGCCAGGCAGAGCTTTCCTATTTCGCCTGCTTGATTAGGGGCTTGCAGTGAATACCTGCTGTGTACAAAGAAGAGCTTCCAGTGCCCAAAGGAAAAGACTACGGGTGCTGTCTTTGGTGTCATAAAACAACAGATTTTTGGTCTGGAGCTGACTCTTAGCTCCAGGTCTTCCCAATACCTCAGCTCTCATCTGTTCTTTAGTCTGTGGTTCTTGTTCAGGGCAAAAAAAAAAAAAAAAAACACTTTTCTGCTTTTCTGTCAGTATCTCCTAAACCTCAGAAATGTTATGGATGCAGAAGCTGAAGCCTGACCTGCTTTCTGTGCCGGACGACTCTGATACTTTACAACAGTAGAGTCTGATGGTGTCTGCTCGTATAGGTGCAGCCAGCAGCTTCTGTTCAAGAATTGTTGGAATTCTAGAGCTGTATTTACAAGCAATAATTTTGTTGCAATGGCAATGCCTCAGCAAGAAGGTGGTGGAGAAGGAACACGTTCTGTGAACTTCTGCTCTGGCCTCCTGGGTGGCGTTACCCAATTAACGGTGCTCGCTGCCTCAGTTTCCTTCTGAGAAGCAGGTAATTGGCAGTGCCTGAAAAGCACTATATAATAATAACACTTATAGCACTGTGTATAGTGATTATTAGCATGGAATGCTGTCATCATCTCCATTTTATAAATGTGAGGAATTGAGGCAGAAAAGGACTTGCGAAAAGCTGTTGATGTGGTTGGGGCAAGAGTCCTCGTTAGCCCTCGGGAGCTGCTGACAGACCAGACCAGCCTGGGAATCACCCTCTCCCTATGGCTTTGGAGGAACTGCAGCTCTGTGAAGCGTTGAGCACTCTGGTGTGTGGAACAGATTTAGATTCATTCCTTCTGGTGTTCATGCTGAGTGAACTGGAAAAGTAATAAACAAAATGGTATTTATCTAAGAGAGAGGTTTTGAAGTCCTTTATTTCTAACAAGAACACGTTAACAGTGTAAAATATGGGGCAACGTTGTCCTAATTAGTTTTGAGTCAAAATTAACAGTCTATTGAGTTTAACAGGAGCAGATTCAGGCCAGCAGAGTGTCTTTGAAAAATTCACAGGACTTTTTGCTCTGTGGCTTTGAATACGAACTGAAGCTTCATGGTCAAAGAACCTCCTTTGGGCAGCGCTTTACTAATTTGAAATGCTCTTTCTCTTTAAAAGCCAGCTTCTCAGTGTAATTTGAATCCATCTTATTTTAGGGTATAGATTTAGCATCTAGCTGATTATTTGTTTTTTTCCTCTCCAAAGTTCTTGGACAGCAAGTCCATTAGGAAATCTTGGTGTTGCCAAACCAATCTTAGACTCCAAATACCTGCCGAACTCTTAAAAAGTAATTTAGTAATGAAAGCAAATGCTTTGTGCAGTGCTTAAGGATTGCTTACAGAGATAAAAATGGTTTTGGCTGGATGTCAGATAAATACTTTCATGCTGAAGCATATGTGCAACCGATTTTCTTCTCTTTGAATGAGTCTGAAAGGTCTAATCCTTCAAAACATCCTCAAACAAATTCTGGGTTACTAGATCCTGCATTCTTAAATTAAGACAATCCTTTAGTGTTTTACACCAAAAGAGTGCCTTTCATATTTGGATCTCAATGTACTCTACAATGTTGAATGTATTCAGTCTGACCAAATTTCTGTGCAAAAAGAAAATATGATTATCCATTTTACCACTGTTTTAGCCAGCAGGAGGACATCTGGATCACACAGTGGCCTGGAATATGATAGGGCATGAAGGTGTATTTTAAGTAGGAAACTGAGAGTAAAAATTATTGGACTTGCTTGCTACCTTTGACGCCGGCTTGGTTGGCTCTGGGCTCTGGGCAATCAGCAGCCAGCAGCGGGCTGGCTGCTGATTGCAGGTGAGCAGAAGGAGGCTGTAAGGCTGTTTTCCTCCTGCTCTGGGCACTGCACAAGATATTTGCACATGCCATTTGCATAAAGTAGGAATGATCTTGGATTCAGTTTTCATTTGACAGATCTGTGTCCCCAGGCTGTGCCGTGTCCCCAGGCTGTGCCATATCCCTTCTTTGCTCGGGGTGAGGGGTCCCTCACTCAGCGCCGTGCCTGAGCCTTGGGGGTCAGAACGCCTTGAGGGGTTCTCTAGTATGGCCAGCTGATCCATGCTGTGTTTTATTTTGTCTGAGTGCGTTCCCCTCCTCTTTGTGGAGTGAAGTGATGCCTACTTGAAGAGCAAGGGACTGGCAAGTCGCTATTTGTAAGATCTAGACATAAAGGTTGCGCATTGTGTGTTTGGATTTTTATTTGAAGAGTCACTTTTGTGTTTTTCAGCCTTGCTGAGCTGACGAATCCCATCCGGGTCGCCTGCCTCTGGTTTTGCATTGTTTCTGCTCAGTGCCGGCTGACTCCAGGTGGGATGAGTGCAGAGGAGTGGCCAGCAGCCTCTGCTGGCTGACTCTGAAGCAGCCAGTGCTCCTCAGCTGTCTTTGCCTGCGGTCAGAAAGTCAGGATGGCAATTTCCATAAACGGCAGCATGGAGGAGAGGAATAGCTCTGTGTCTTAAACCTGCATGCTGAGTGAGCTCTGCTTTTCCCCCGGCGAGGTCTACATGCAGCCGTGTTAGCCCCGTTTTCAGGCTGTAGTGTATCAGGTAAGGCCTCATATACTCTGTGCATAGGTTTTGTTTTGTTTCCAGATAGAATTTTCTGCATGGGAGAGAAGCCTCCCAGCTCTTCAAGTGTGTCTATTTTTAAATTTTTCTGTCTGGTTTGGGGTTGACTGAAAGGAATGTGCCCAGCTCAGGTTTGGGGATGATCAAAGCTATTCTATGTATGGAGATGCTCAACTATGTGAACAGCTAGGTGGTACTAATAGGACATTCAGAGCTATCCTTAAAGGAACACTTGGGTTTAAAAATGAGGACCACTAGTACCAACATAATATATATATTTTTAATTGCTCAAGTGGAATATGTAGTAAAGTGGTGTTTCTTTCAAGTCATGCACTAATGTTTTACGATACCTGTTGCATTTAGTGTCACAAATGAACTCTCATATGTCACTTTCTCCCCTGAACTGTGGCTAACTATGGTTTGGGCTGCAGCTGGGACGGGTTCAGAGGGGGATGCTGCCCCATGGCTGGGCACCATCCCTGGTGCTTCGGGGCCTGGATCTGCAGGTGTAGCTGCACGTGCAGCCCTTTCCTAACCCAAATCAGTCAAAATGATCTGGGTTAAAGAAAAACCTCTTTACTTTTAAATAGTAAGCCAACCTGGATCATTTTGACACAACCGGGTTAGGGAGCGACCGTGCAGACATAGTGACAGATTGGAGGGGGGTGGAAACCCAGCTCTGCTACAGCCTCCTGTGCATCTGACCACAGGGTTGGCACCATTAACTGGGGATGAGCTTGTATAAGACAAAAGCAAAGGAGGATTACCAGAGTCTTGTTCTATGGCAAATAACAAAATTTTTTAAAGGCTGGAAATGCAGTTGATGTTTCCTAGGTTTCATATCTGAATGAGAGTCCAAAACCTGAAGCTGTTTATGGGCCATCAGGAAACAGAATGTGCTGAATAACAGCCGTGATTTTGAGGTGTTTATGCATGTGACTGACCCTAACACTGCTCATGGTGTGAGTGATGCCCTGTGCATTTTCCCCGTCTTCTGTGTGTTCTGACGGGGGAAGATATAATGAGGCTCTTGGCAAAAACAGAGCAAAAGCATTCCAAAATTTAGTTTACAAATTGTAATATAAAATTTCTCATGGTTCTGCTTCAGGAAAGTTCATAAATGTGTTTGACATTGGTCCTGACAGTGAGTTCATTGATTTCTTTTGCTGTGCTGACACATACTCCAGTTAAATGTCAATGTGCAGGGGGCAGAATTGGGCTCACTGAAAGGATGGATATGTTTTCTTTCACCTCTGGGGACCCACGCACACCAGTTAAGCAGGTTGCAAGTGTGTGCTCAGCTATGCATAAAACACCTACTAGTAGAGATTTCTGAAGGCCCTCAGTGGTAGGAGAGGATCTTCTCACCCAGTCGCCACTCCCAAGAAGATACCACCTCCTTGTTTCGGCATTAGCACATACCCTGGGTGCTGTGATACAGTTTCTACCCAGATCATTTGTTCTGCCCAACACTACTCAAGTGCTACCTCTTCGCAGTTGCTGGTGGAGCTACCAGGAGGAGAACCATGCTGATGCATAGGATCCATCTGCAGAGCTGATGCAGATAACTGGGATGAACTGTACCGAGGGTGAGGGTATCGTGCACTGAGAGAAATGTTCACAGAGCAGTTGGGGGTGTCCCTGGAAAGCTACTGCCCGTCTTGCTGTTTCCAATGAGTCCATCTAGTGCCAGCTGCAGGTGTGTTTATGATCGTGTGTGACCGCTTCACGCTACCTGGCCCCGAAGTTGATGACAACTGAAGAGAAATGGCTTTCCCTTTTCAGTGCTTATTTCCAAATGCGATCACAAGGCAACTTTGTGCTTTTCTGACTCTGGCTGACTGAGGTGAAAGCTCGACCTCCCTCTTTTTCTTTCAGCTCACTTGACATATACTTGTACAAGCAGACCTAGATGCTGCAGGATATTTTTCTGGGTCACCAAGTGCGTTATGTACTTGTCCTTCACAGCAGAAATACAATGTCTTTCATGTAAGCCCATCAGTTTGGTTTTGTTGTATTTTAATTTTGTTGTACTCATTTAAACTCAGTGATTTTGTCAATAAGCATTATATTCATAGGGGGAGAAATGAATTGATTGGTAGTTGGAGCACTCTCTCTCCTGCACACATACTCACATGGGACTGTATCACGAGGCAGCCACCACAGGGGACAGCCCTGCTGTTTTGCATCCTGTGGGGTCCTTTGGATGTCTGGCCTCAGGTAGTGATTTCTTCTATTGTAAGGCCCAGTTGAGGTGCTTCTGCTTGCTGTGTATGTACACTGAGGGAGACAAGGCTATACACAGCCTATAGGGTGGCTGGAGTATTTTGGAAACTGCTGTGCATAAATGATTTATCTGCATTTCTAATGAAGAGCTTGATTCAACACAGAAACACAAAGAAACTGCATCCCAGACACTTTTCCTTAAAATTTGATCGCATTTTCTGTGAAAGCCTGGCATTTGCAGCACTCCAGTCTCCTTTAGAGCATGTACATGAACCGGACTCTGTGAGCTCATGACTTGAGCTTTCAGCCTTAAACACTCATTTCCTGCAACAACTCTTTTAACTCTGTTTGTTTGTTTGTTTGAAAACTTTTTAGGACCTTAGATAGAAATTGGCTATTGTTGGGTGGTTTGCATTTTCCAACAAAAGCATTTAGATTTTTGGAGGAAAAGTGACCCTTCCCTTTGATTTTTCTGCTGAGTCAAAGTTCTGCTTCTCTGTAAGAAAAAAAGTTTTGCTGGAAGTCTTCTTTTTTCAGCTCCACTCTTGCAACCAGTTTGTCAAGCATCCCCTAAAATGCATTCTGCCTGCATTGCCAGTAAATTACCAAGGCTCCTTATTTATGTTCACAAGGAGACTGATGCATATTAAAAACTGAAGGAGCAAGCTGCAACCTGTGCAGGCCAGAGTTAATGGAACTGTCGGGTACCTTCGTACTCTGGTGATTGATGTGTGCCCTGATGGAGTTGCCTCTTCTCTCTCTCTCTCTAGTCTGCATGCTAATACCTTTGCTTGCTGAATAGTGATGCAGTGTGTTATTTTTGTTTGTGCACCCAGGCAGGCAGGCATTATGGCTGTGTTTTTGTGAAGCTGAAGGGAGCACTGGCCAGTGAATCTTGGCTCCAGTGTTTGCCCAGTGTTTGAACCTGCAAATTTTTCAGGGCTGGAGGAGGCTGTGTGGTCTGTGTGTGACTTGGAGGCTCCTTACAGGAGTCTCCCATAGCAACCTGTGGGGAAGGTTTCATGTAGAGAGCAGACCTTGGACTGTGTCATGGTCTTGTCTGCTCCCAAGCTCATCCGTGAATATGAGTGTGAATGTAACCAGGGAGTTATTTCTGATTTCCTCATGGATGCATTTGGCTCTTACACCTCATGCACTGCCTTTCAGAGGTTAGATAAACCTTCAGAAACAAGGTGGTGATCACCTTGTGTGGAATAAATGTTTGTAGTACCCTTTAGAGCAGCGCAAAGCATTCATTTGTAGTAGAGATTCTCCACATCCCTGTTTATTCACTGCTTTGTGGTGTGAGGTAGATAGTCCACATGAGGCACCAGACCTCGTGTTTGTGCTACCTCACAGTTATTTCATGGTGGCTCAGCATATTATTATATTTACAAGTTCTTGGTAATATAATCAGTCATAAGTGTTAGTTATATCATAAATAATAAATGAGTAAAGATTTGGCAAAATGGAGAAGGAGGCTTCAGAAATACATGCCATCAGAACACAGGACAGTTTCAAGAACTGAGGAAAGATCTTAAGATATTTCTACCACCTGCTGCCTGCACAATTGCAATGTGCCAGATAACTGTGCCAGCAGTAGAAACAAAGACAAGAGCGTTGCTGCCAAAACAAAATCAGTTACCTGCATCTATTTGGTGTTTCAGTTTTTGTGTTTTGTGGGAGTGATCTGGGTTAGTTCTTTAAAAGTAGTGATTCTTCCCTCTCTCATTTACTTGCTTACTTCAAAGATAAGTCTTAAACTTAAAAAAGATCTGCTGCTGTTGTATATTACTAGAGAAGATGGCAAGCATATAACGGAGAAAAAACAGCAGTTTACCGCAAGCCTGCAGTCAATTTTCTGGCCATTTGGAAGTCAAAGTAACACAATTTCAGAAGAGCAACTGAGGATACAGTTTGCAAAGTGAATTCCTCCCTGCTCTCCTGCCATATTTATCCACAGGTTTATGGAAAGGGCTGTTAGCCACTGAGGCAACTTAGGATTTATATCCACTGGTTACTTTGTTTTACACACGAATATGGAGCTCTCATCTCTCTCAAACTGCTCTGGAGGGTTTTAGTACCGCAAATATGCTAGTGCGTGACACAGCTGTCATATTCCTGCTGCTTGGGCAGAAATGTATGGCAAGGAAAGACAGATACGTGTGGTGTTGGGTTATGAAACTGACAGATTTGCTGTCACGTCTCATCTCAGTTTAGGTAACGCTGTGGGGTTTTTTGTTTTACTTTTTTTTCCTTTGTTTTTTCCTCCACTCTCTCCTTTTTTCATTATATGGTGGAGTCTGAAAGTTACTGTTAAAACTTAAGCAGGAATAAAGGATGCTTAGCCAGTAAGGCTTAAAGTTCCTCCTGCTGTAAATTTGGAATTTTTCCACTGATTAAAGATTTTTTTAAAAAAACAGAGTTTACTTAAATGACCCAGAGGAAAGGGAAACAAAGAAGTGATAAACACAGCTTCTGACTGCTAAAGATTCTCCCTTATCTTCATGGCTTCCTAGTTACATGTGGGTAATGGAGGCCATACTTTTAGTTTTGCTTTATTAAACCCTGGTTCTATGCTATGATTAATTGTCTGACTGGGCTGATGCAGATAAAACTATACATATTCTGTGGTGCTTTTATTTTGGCTTAGAAAGGGATCTGGGGGGCTGCAGGACCTGCAAGAAGAGGTGCACAGGGCTGGGGGAAAGGCACAAGAAGGTCTGTTGGGAGCTTTGGAGGGTCTGCTGTGACGGCTGCTTGGGCAGTTCTGTGGTCATAGCAATTTCATTTAAATGTGGTTTTTACCTGTAAATTTGTCCTTTTCCTTCAAGCAGTTGTCAAAATCCTGTCTTGTATAACATGTCAAGTGGTCCTATCCCACTGCATGAGGCCACTGGAGCCCCCTGGGATTCGTTACGTCTGGCTGATTGCAAGGAAAGATGCTCTACGCTGCATTAAAATTAAGCAATTAGGGAAAAAAATGGAAAATTGTGTTTCAGGACAAGATTTTGGGTAGCTGCTGCTGACTTACTAATTTTTTGGGCCTCCAGCGAGGTTCTTAAAGGGAGACCTGATAGTTAGGAAGTGGAGTTAAGCTCTGCCTAGCACACAAGAGCTTTTGTGGCTGTTTCTGGCTGGTATTGATGTTTCGAGGCCATAAATGCAATTAGTCATGTCAGTAACTCTTGCCTTTAGCAAACTAAATAGTGAAATTAAGGTCACAGTTGATTTCTGTCTTCTGTATGTTGCACAGTAAATCCGTATGCCCATAATCATGTTCTGTGCACATGATTTAGATGTCTAAGGTAAATTTGAGATATTTTTCTTCTCTGAAGTAAATGTGAGGAATTGCAAGTTCATTCATTACATAATTTTCTCTCACACTTACTGTATTTCCTTTGAAAAACATAATCCATGTGATACTGGGATGTTATAGTAAGTTTGCTCTAAGAATATTGCTATACACGTGATTCTAAATATTTATTACTTCCTTAGTTTCTAGAGACTTCTTTGGGGAATGACTCTTTCCTTCCCATCCCTATTGCATGTCCTTGTTTAATTCATTGATTTATTGTTCTGCTCCTTATAAAAATAAATGGATCTAGGAAGGTTGGGTTTATTTGCTCTGCTCCTGGTTTGGTATCATTCAGCCTTGCCTCTGTTTGGATAGTTCCAGCTTTTTAACTTGCCTGCGTGTCCCTTTTTCCTACGTGCAGGTTGCGTTACGCTCCTCAGCGTTTCTTCCTGTGTCTTGGTGCTCGTGCAGCAAGGCAGATGCAGATGGCGCCTGATAGAAACGCAGGCAGTGGCGAGCGCTGCCCCGGGAGGGAGCGTGTTGCCCGGGAGCGGAAAGCCCTGAGCCCAAGGGGAGCTGGGGTGCTCTGCAAAGGCACCGGGCCTGGGTAGCAGAGTAGCAATGCACGTTTGCTTGGCACAGGTTGCTGTACGTGAATCCTATTTATTCTGAACATTTTAGTGTGGCATTTAGAAGAATCAAAGTAAAACCTTAAAATTTTGGTCAATGGTGTGACTGGCATTGTAGAGGGAACATTGAATTGGTCAGGGCTTGAAGTGCCAGAAAACTGCACCCTGGTTTTCAGGCTAGGTTGATTTGCTTGGAGTTGCTTAGAGGTTGTATTAGGATAGTCCTAACTGTAGACATGACGTTTGGGTCTTGACTGGATGGTCTGTGTATGAGTTCAGGCTCTCGTTTCCCAGCTTGTCAGAGTGGCACTTTGTGTTACTGAGAGTTGTTTTCTGTAACACTTCTTTGTATTAGAGGACTTCTCCTATCAAATGTGCGTGTTTTGCTTTTTCTCTTTTCGCCTATGTATCTCTGTGCATCCCAACAGACGAGCAGACAAGCTGTTCTATCTGCGTACAAGATCTTAAATAATAATGCTTTTCTGATAGAGATACCAGCTCTCTGAAAAATGGGACATTTATTCTGGTTCAAAGTAGATGTTCCAAAAAGGAAACATAAACTTCATTATCAGTTCTGAAAATCTTGACTCTCTCACTTTTGAACTGAATTTTTAGCAGATGCCTCTTGTCCATAGAGGAACTAAAAATTGAATATTTGTACCACTTTTTTTTTCTTTTTATTTCCTGCTTGTCTCTGAAGTTATCTAGCTTTGTTGTGTAAAACCTAATCTTAAAATGTTCTGAACAATCACTGGTACCTTTGTTTGCACATCGGGATCAGGTCATATTCTGTCTTGAGTGAGCCATTTTTTTCTTAGCTTTTTGAAGGTTAATTTCCACTTTAGTCAGAGTATTTATTCCCTTAGCTATTGCAGCAGTTTATCATTATCTATCTTTTTTGCTTTTAGACTCAGAGCAGTTGCAGACCAAGAACACCTTTAAGCAAAATATCAAACTACTTTGTTCTGTTTATTATACTATTGAAATGTATGCTGGCAGCTTTGCTGTGTTGCCACAAGTCTTTCATTACTAATGTACTATTTATCAGCAACTCATTTAAAAAGAAGAGAAAAAGGGAGGGGACAAACAATCCTACCCCACGTAAGACGCACAAAACTCCCTTATACTTCTACATGGTGAAAATGCGTTTTGACACTAGAGGCTTTATAGAAGCTAAGGTTCAAAGATTCAGTTTGCAGTTCCTTATATTAGACATACAAGTACCTTTTGGCCCTGTATGTGAAAAGAAAATGCATTTTGGAAAGGAGCAAAATGTAACTGTCTTTGGTTTCTGCAGATGAAGTTGTGAGTTGTTCAAGAATGTGATACAGGTGTGTAATGTGAATAGCTAAGATACTGGCTTGAGCCTTCAGAGTGAAATGCCCAGTAACTTATCTGGATGAATAAATGGAGCAGCCCTGAGCCCCCTGTGTGAGCTGAGCTCGTGACCAGCCATCGATGCTGTTCTGCTGAGCACTGGCACAGCATAAATGGAGCAGCGGTTTTGTCCGTCCTGAAAAGCTGAGAGACAGAAATACTTCTGGTGTGATTCATTAATAATGGCATGTTTGAGCTTCCCCACCAAATAAGGTTGTGGTAGCAACAAAAGGTCAGTTTTCTGTGGCTTTTGGCATCCCTGGTGGCTTTTACGGCTTAGCTTGGTGATCAGGTGCTGTGCTAGAGCAGTTCACGGAACTTTTTAGACACGCACCCTAGAACTTATTGCAAAGAAACTTTTAAGACAGGGAAACGTGTTTTCCCTAAACAATGTGATTAGGAGCATAAAGAAGCAAATGCAGCTCTCAAAAGTGTTGAATGGTGTATTCCAGCCCCTGCTCTGTTCCAGCACTTGCGGCACAGGGTGAATTCCTGACTGGCTGCCCTGTCAAACACTGTAAGGAAGCAAGGCTTTTGTAGGTTATTAAGATGTTGCAGTCTGGGCTCTTGACAGCTGTAGCATATGGGAAGTGCACTTGTTTTCAGCAATGGCCTGATCCTGGTTCCAGTGAAGCTGGTGCGAGTTTTGCCATCCACTCCAGTAAGGTTAGATTGTGCTGCATCAGAAAGGAGTAGAGAGGACAGTTTTATTAGACCAGTCAGGTCTATTCCAGCCACTGATTCCCTTTCCTGTGCTTGCCTTGCTGTAGAACAGATTAAAAGCAGGAGTGTAGCAGCAGTATCTGAGCTTGCTCAAATGCACATCTGCCTGCTGATGTATCAAAGCTCTGCACTCTGGTGTCTGAAAGCTTCCCCCAATTGGAAAGCTTGCCACAGAGTGGGGTTTCCCTCTCCAGCTCCTCAGTGCCATCTGGGCTTTGTTTATGTCTGTGTTGTGGAGGATTTTATGTGGCGTCCTTGTGGGCAGCCTGATGAAAGAAGTGGCTTTGCATCCTGCAATGGAAGCACTAGAGCTCGTGATCTTGAATTTGTTTTAATTTTTTCCCCCCTGAATGAAAAACATAGGAAAAACAGGCCTTGGCCTGTGCCTGAGGGAGCTTTACCTCCTGTGCACGAGGCCTCATGGGGGAAAAAGTGCCTCACTTGCAGCCATACAGTGAGTCAGGTTATAACCTGGGATGAAACCCAGGTCTCCACCCGGTGTCCCTCGCTCGTACCTCTGTGCCATGCCAGTGCATGTGAGCTCAGCTTCCAGGCACACGAGGTGAGCAGAGCTCTGAGTCCCAGCCTGTATGCACTGCAGTGGTGCCAGGGAAGCAGGGGCTTGGCCTGTGCCTGTGGGATTCAGCTCCATCTGGGACCCACACGAATCTCATCCCACCTGGTGCTTCTCCACTTGGAGGATGGTAGCTCTTGGAAGGGAAGCTGAAGCACACAAACATTTTGTACTCCCATGAACCTAGATCTACTCTTTCTCCTTCTGCTCCACATACTGATTTCTTCAGTCGTTCCTCTATAAAATCATCCGATGAAGCAATATTAGCAAAGATCTGCTCCTGTCTGTAATTTTGCCCTTATACCATCTCACAAAAAGTGCTTTGCAAACCAATGCAGGACCAAAGATTAGAACTGGTTGTTAAAAGAGGCTGTTCTCAGTGTGTGAAATGAGAGCCTATTTTGTCATATTCTTTGTGGATTGATCGTGGCTGAAAAAGCCCGTTTTCCAACCTGTGATGGATTCCCTTTCTTCTGCTTATAACTGCCACTATGTGTTTTGAATCTCTGTCTCTTCAATTACATCAGTTTAGGAAATTATTATTCTGGGTTTAATCATCAGTTTCCACAGCTCTGCTGCTGATTTGGGAGGCTACTGTATGAGAGCTAGAATTTAAATTTTCAGTCATATTTCTGTGAGGAGATGATATGGAAAGTAGACTCAGTCATATATGTAAGTGGCTGCTATTTGTTTTTCTCTATGTCTTTGCTTTTTTTCCTAGCCAGTGCATGTTTTCTATTATTTCCCACTTTATCTTTCTGGTCAGTACATCCATGAAACAGTGTATCCAAAACAGCAAAGGCTGTTCATGCAAAAATTGCAAGAAACAAGATGTAGTCACAAACCTGATCACATCAAATCTCACTTGACCCCATGCCATACTGAGCTGTCAGATTTATATTAAAGCTGATAATATAAATTTATTTCCTTGGATTTCTTTCTTTGGGAGAAGCTGTTTAGTTTCCTGGGATGGTTTGATTTTGCTGAAATTGTAATAGAAACTGGATTTTTCCAGAGTCTCTGGAGCAGGCAGGCAGCTCTGCAGTCTGCTGCAGTGTTGGTGATTGCAGCCCTTTGGGGTAGCTAGTGCCAGAGCAGCTGGGTGAGCACTGTGCTGTGGGGTGTGGGCTCTGTGGCTCAGAAACAGGCTGCCAAGTCACTAGTTCTTCATCTTTCTTTTGGAAGAAAAACAGATTGTTCAATACTAACATCCTGCGCAAGGTTTTTTTCCTGACAGCTCTAGTTATTCTTCGCCCAGAAGGAAGAGGACCATCCCAAATCTACTCTCAACAATTAACTATTTTTTGGATGTTTCCCATCTAAGTATTTGTTCAATGTACTCCTTAAATCCTGGCCCAAGGAAATGCTGTGTAGATAGTGTGAGAGAAGTTAATTTAGTCTGCAAGATAATACATGAAATCTTCCTTGGTTATTCTATTAAAAAGTTCCACAAAGCCTTCCAGGATTAATTTAATTTGTAAGATCGGCTATGGCTATAAAAATATTATTGTCTTCTGTTTAGGAAGCTGAGGGAAATATGTAAAATAAAGTTTTGTTTTGAGTATGCAGGCTTATCCAGTAGCACTGCGAGGTGAAGGTTTTGGACTGGCGTTGTAGCTTAACATGATACCCCCCTGTACCAGCCCAACAGGAGAGAAAGCTCCAAGCAGCACCTGGTTGCCTGTCCTACAGCAGCATTCATTCACAAGCAGGTGAAAATTATAAATTAGAAGTTTTAGCATACCCAAGAAATATGACACGTTGATTAATGGACACGGAAATATTATTTTGTGCTCTCATTTATTCTGACAGTTAAAATATAGTTGGTTGCAAAGCATTCGATAGTGTTGGGGGAACAGAAATGGATCTAGTTTTCTCATACTTAATTGCAAGACCTGTTTTCTCCCATTGCAGCCTGTTGTAATTGAAGGTAGAACCTGGCTCTGACATTGCTCAAGAGCTGTGTAACATTTTGTCTGATACTATAAGCAAAGGAGGACAGGCAAAGGCTTCCCCTGGGAAGACCTGGGACCTCAGGAAAACTGCTAGCCATGCTGATGTGTTGAATTAGAGCCCAGAAGCAAATGAGAAGCTGGTAGACATGGGATACTTAAACTTCTCCCTTCTCTCGCCTTAAGCAAGTAGAAAGCTTCTGGCTGTGCTAGATGGAACAACCACTTTGTTACCTATGCAGTGATCTCAGACAAACTCTGGAAAAGCAATAGCCAGAAAAGCTCTCTGCATTTGATGGAGATGAGGTCTAAAAGGGATGTATCTGCCTCTCTTGGCAGCTTCATGTGCCTATTTCTAGGCAAGATGATGTTTTCTACATGATATATTGGTACAGCTCATAACAGCCTGAGCCTCTTTTGTTGGTCTTCCAAGAAAGGAAGAATAGAAATATTAGAGTAACCATATCTCCCCTTAGGAGTGTCTCTTGGCAGTTGAGAAAATTAGGGGTTCTGCACCCACCCTTCACACTGGCCAGTAACATGTCTGTACTGCACAAAGTACTCCCTGAGCTTATTCACCTCTCTTGTAATAGAAGCCACCGCTCCCTTACATGTGTTAAACCCTTACATGTGTGAAAATGGTCACTGTAATGGTTTGGTGGTAAGCAGGAGTAACTGAATTGATTTATTTATGACAGTTAACTTGAGGCCTCAGACAGATCTGGCTGTATTGTGCATTCAGGTGATATATGTTGCACTACCTGCCACTAAATTTTAGCTCCCTAAATACACAAGGTGGAACATAAGACAGTGACCAGTTCAGTCAAGAGAGTAGGCGGAGGACAAGCTTAAGTGGATGTATCTATGAGATGGTGGTCCAAACAAACAATAATTTTAAAGTAATAATTTAAAAGTCTTGCTGTTTCTGAGCATGGATGGTTTATTAACTCTATTAGTTTGGTGACTGCCTGGCATTACAATGACAACCTACCCTTTGTGGTGGTGTCTTGTTTGTAATGCACAAACCTCTTTTGATAGGATGTCCTTCATATGGACATTACCAACATGTGGAGAAAAATCATCGTTTAAGTGATCTGACCAGATGACAGGTAAGTGCTAGTGTAGAATATGATCAGTGAGCTTTTAGGTAACAGTGTGTGAAATGGCCCTCTGTGGTTGGCTGATGGGAGTGTTTGGCATGGATTCATAAGATGAGGGGAGCTCATCTTGGTAAGATGAGGGGAGGAATTCAAGTTCATACCTTTGTGGGAGTCCCTCAGCAATGGGAGAAGATGTCTCCTTGAAATTGCTAGTGCCGTTCATCAGGGCCATTGGGCCTTCCTCTTGCCTTGCAGGTGAATTTCTGTATTCTGGGTACATCTGTCCTCTCTACCAGTGAAGAGTTTAGAAGGTGATTTTTAATAGTTGAAGAACATCTGGTTTCTAAAGAGTTGGTAGATTATGAGCGTTTCCAAAATGCTTTAACAGGGCTGGAATTCCCCAAGTTCTAGCTTCTGATTTTTGTTAGACTAACAGTTATGCCTGTGATTTCTTGTTCCTCATTGCTCTGCTGCGTAATTCTAAAAGCATGGTTAATGAGGTACCAGCTTCTTCCACATTCTTGACAGAGTTAATCCCCAGCTTGATGTCGGTTCCTATCTTCAATTTTATAAATTGGAGTACAATTTGTTCAGCATCCTTGTTAAGTATTTAAAATTGCAACTGCTGATTTAAACATATTCAACTTGCAAAGGACCTCTGAAATCTTGAAAGGGTATTTACCCAAGGTCCGAGACAACAAAGTTCTCCTAATTATATCCCAAATTCAGCAGGGCCGTTAGGCTGTTGGTTTCCTATTACAGAAATTGCTCATCTTCGACAGAAGAGATGCTCTTGGTTTGCATATCTATTGCTTCTTATAGAATAGAGCTGTTCTTTGGATATTCTTACCTGCGTGCTAATAAGTAAATAATGTGAATGTGTAAAATGAAATGATAAAAGGTTTCTCTAAAATACTGGGAATGCCAGGGCAGCTTGTTTGTGGCTGTGTGGCAATACTGGGTGGTGTGGAGTACTGAGTGTCTCAGATCTCTGAAATGGTGTAAAACAAAGCTACTATTTCTATCATAATTTTCAAGTGAAAAGTGCCCAGAGTATGAATTTTATGGCGCTTCTTAAATGACTGCTTTTGTCTGTGACATGCACTTTTTTTTTTTAGTAAGCTAAACTAAGAGTAAGAGAGAAAAAGTCTGTGAGGAAAACTCTTGGATTAGGGTCTAATTTTAAGCAGAGATGTATTTTGTCATACTTCAGAAGATGGAGTTTGCTTGCTGAGGAAACCCAGGCTCTCTAGCACCAGATTTCTTTGGTTACATCACTGCTCATGTGGCATGAATCTGTTTTTATCAGTTGAAGTACTGAGTGGTGTATTAGAGCCAAATTTACTGCTTCTGGGATTAAAACTGCATAAGAACGCACAGCTCAAAGCAGAAGTATTTGTCTGATGTGCTTTCAGTGAATATGTGTACCTAAATAGGGCAAAACAGCTTTCTGTCAACTTAGAGTTCCTCTAAAACACTTTAATCATATTCGTGCATTGGTACAAGCAGTACAAGAACAATTTGTAATGTGCTTTTTTATTTGCCCTCGTGGAAAATACAAAGGTCAAGTTAACCAAAGGGAGTCATAAAATGATACTGAGAAAGTAAAGGAAAAAAATAATTGAAAGCCAGTACCTGACCACTTGTTCCTGTCCTCCGTAAGGGGTAAGAGAGGGCCAGAGTAATGGCACTTGTGCACCCTCACTATAGCTGAGAATAACCATCTTCCATGCATCATCTCATTGAAGCAGGCAGGAGGAAAAAACAGAAGCCTTCAGTCGATTGAAGCAGATCCATTGGTACAAAGTGTCTGGGAATTAACATTCTAGTAACAGAAAGTCTTTAACTTGTCAATTTTTCCTTATTGAAAATAAAAAGCTTATAAAGCCCATGAGAAGGGCAGGACAGAGGCCTCTGGCTGATTCACAAACATAGCACTGCTTATGGGATCTCACGTCTCCCTCCTCTGAGCAAGCTGAGGATCTCTATTGCATCCCAATGAACATCTCAAAGATGCAGTGTTTGTGCATCGATTTAAACCAGAGAGCACCATCCTAGGAGTGATTCTCTGGACTGTGAGAAGGATTCCTCATTTTGCAGTGAAAGCTCAGCAAGCTCTTATCAAATTGCTGGTCACATTTGAAGGCAACCATCAGGGTGATATCTGCCCTGGGGAAAAAGCAAGGGAAATTTCAGGGAGTGACAGGCATCCCAGAGAAGTCAGAGCAGAGCCTGAAGCGCCTTGCTTGAAGATGTCTTTGACTTGCCATGTGCTTGACAGGTCCCAGTGGGCATCTTCTGAAATTTGGTTCTTTCAGTAGTTATTTTGTGTAAAGGTGTAAACAAGGCTTGTCTGTCAGGATTTTACATATGTTTCTCATAAACTCTGTGTCCAGGTATCTAAGGAACAGTTTTACAACTTAGCAAAATGCGAGAGTGGAAAATATTTTTTTGTTGTAAGTATTAGGAGAAACTTCAATGGCCCAGCCAATAAAGCATGCCGTGGTTCTGAGGAGCCTGTGTCCCCCAGGAGCTGTTGTTCTGGGAAGTAGAGGTAACTCATGGCTCAGGATCAACTACATCACACACATGATGGGAATCTGAGATTTCCATAGGAACTGAAGTGCTCTATGTCATTCAAACAAGACATTTTTGGCCTCTTGAAAGTGTGTAGAATACCCAAACTGGGTTTGATGCTGCTCCTGTTGAGACTAGTGGGAGCTATTCCCATCAACTTAATGGGAATAGGAAAGAATCTCTTGCAAACAATGCCTGTCCAAGCTATGAATTATTTGTATAAATCAAGTCTTTGCATTAGTTGCTTTTTTTCTCATTATTTTTTGTATTCAAAGGGTATCAGGGACCTTGACTGAGAGAAGAGCTGTCCTGTGCTATGCGTAGTACAGATGGGTCTTCAGAGGTAAAACCTGCCCAGAGAACCTGTAACCTAAATAGGAAGCAGGGCATATAGAGGGGATGCTTCTGGCTTTGCATAGGATTGAGGGAGCAATCCCAAATCCAGACAGTCCAGGTTGAGTGCTTGGAAGGGTTCTTTATGTGTGTTTGTTATGCTATTTTTGGACCTGTTTCTGTTTAATCAAGGGAGTTTTTTAGACTGATTTCAGCTGGAGGACTGTCTGCCTTTTGCTGTCTGAGGGCAGCAGTAGAAGGGTCAAATTCCTGGCTAATGAGGAATTGCAGCACATGTTATCAAGGTGAATAGGACTTATTTATGCCATTTGTCTTTGGCTTATCTAATCCTTCAAGGATTCATCTGCCTTCTCAGGAAAGTTGTTCTGGTGCTCACTGGCTGAGCACGCTATGTGGTGGAGTGCCAATTAAATCAACACTAATAAATTGTAGTTTTCTGTTGGATTTTCAGAAACAACAAAGATCCTTGTTAAACAGGAGGGAAGCGAGGCTCTGGGAAACTAAATGTATCTAATTAGTCTCAGGCGTTTTTTAAGCTCTCTGTCATAGGGGTTTCTTTATTCGTTAGATAGTGGTGAAGAGGAGGCATTGTATATCTTGATTTGGTTCATTGATAGTAAAAGTTCTCTATTTTCATCAAGTTATCTTAACACTTTTTGCTTCAATTCCTGTACTGATTCTTTTTGTCTGCAGTCTGTGGCTTGAAATATCTTCAGTTTGTTCAGAAAAGTGGACTACTTTTCTGTTGTTTCTCAGGGGCTGGTTTATTATCTTGGACTAGTCCTTCACCTCTGGGAGAAATGAATTAACAAGCCTAGTGTTCTGGGTTGGCTTTGACTACCTCATCTAGTCTCTTTAGGGCAATATTCCAGGCTTTTTATAACTACAGATGAAACTTGATGTTTATTTAGCACAGTAGAATAAGAAGTTATGACAGAGCAAAGACTACATTGTCCACACGTGTATGTATATTTCAAATATCCTGGTATAAGGCATATAGGAGGAGAAAAACAACAATAACAAAAAAACACTTCGTGTTGCGGCCTTCTGCTTCCAAAGGTTTAGAAACAGCTGAAATGAAAACTCATTTTTAGAGTTGATATGGGGGAACTTTATTTTTGTCCTAAATTTAATGGAATTCCCATAAGTTACTGAAAGACTGTAAACCAGTTCTCTTCCTCCTCCCTATAAGAGAAGAAGGAAAAAGAAAAATGTCAACAATACGTACAACATGACAAGCTGGCATTGCTGTTTGGAGCTTACTTCTGTATGTGATGGTATATGAAATGGAATGCTATGGTGTATTTAAAGGCTGTTCGGTAAAATGCATATGCACGGGGTAAAATTAAGGTTGCCTGGGCAACCTTAATTCTGGCATTTCCTGATTTTTTGAATGCTATTTTGTGCAACCTTCTTATTGCCTCAAAGTGATTCTTGGGCTGTGTTCTATTAGTATGAACATAGTATAAACTAAAGTAGAAGTTCTGTAATGTTAGTGTTGGATTTCATCTAGTTTTATTCTTTGTTTCATTCTGGAGTGGTTGTCTTCTGGTTTTGTTTTTCAGTATTTTTAAGAGTTAATATTTGAAGGAGAACGTTATCAATTTTGCTGTTCGCACACTAAAGACAGCCCTTTTCAGTTGAACCTGATGGCGCAGGGGTAAATCAGGAAAGAATTTGGCTCAAGTGATTTCTATTTCCTTTGATATTTCTCTCCCAGTTTTGCAGTAGTTCTGTATGCTGCTTTTCAGTGAGCAATATGTTTCTCCTACAGTTTCACTTTACTAGAGAGATCAGGGTGGAAAACATAACATCCAGTCAAAGTGATGTAATCTCCAAGGGAAAAGTTGCTTCAGCCTGCTATAAGTAGAAATTATGTTTCTGTTTAGCAGGACTCTTGGATCAAGCTGTTTAGGGCTTCTAGAAGGAATGAGTGCATCCAAATGGATTTTCTCCAAAGTAAAATGTTCTCTTTTTTTGGCTGTGCTTTTAATAGCACAAGTTATTTTAACCCTCATCAATTTCTAATAAGTCAGAGCAGTGAAATCCCCAGTATCGTCTGAAAATGTATCTAGTAAGTTATCTCAGAAATCAAAAATGAAGAAACAAGAAATACCATGTGACCCATGATATATGGGGAAGAGCTCCCAGAAAGAAAGATGGATGAATTTTATTGGAGGTGGGGGCAGGAAGGAAGATGATGGGTAGAGCTAACTGTAAGTAGCAGTAAATGCACTCGGGTTGTTTTTAATGTTATGTCAGTGCATCCTCTAATCTTGGGGAAAGTATTTTAATTTCCTGAGACCCACCTGATTGACTGATGAAACAAAGGGTGTTCATAGCCATGATCGATTACAAAATCAGACTTCCATCAGACTTCTCTCAATTCCAAGATAATTGAGAGAAGAATCATGTCTGTAATTATTGCATCTCTGCCACTAAGCTGAGTAAATCTCCTTGCCCTTTTGAGTGTGAGGGATGGGAATGGGTAAAGGACTTCCCCAGGCCACAGAAGGAGGCAGTGCTGGGCCAGTGATACCATTGTGGAGAAGATGGTTTGCAGCAGCCCTGACTGCCAACGGCTCAACATCATCTTTCTAAAACTGCTTGTTTTTGCAATGATTTAAAATTAGCACTCCATGCCGACACTACGTATTATTTTCTAGCAGTGGTGAAGTGAATGTGAGTTCAGGACACTCCCAATATCAGCTGTTTTAATCTAAGTGTGATTAAGGAGGGGTTTGATGTCCTTCAGGCCTGCCTTCTAGACTGGAACATGCTGTTCCTTTCTTTTTTTCATCCTAAGCTTTATAACACACTTTGGGCCAAATTGTCGGCTGATGTAAACAGCCAAAATACCATTTAAGTTTATATAAACTCAGACAGGTCCTCCTCCACTTGAGGGTTGGGTGGAGGTGGGGAGGATTGTACCAGCAGCTTAACTGTAACAAACAAATAATTGTAATTTTCACAGATCTAAGCATTGCAGACACATGAAATTTGGAGTTGAGGATATTTTTAAAATAAATCTATATGATATAGTGAGAAAATGCACAATTAAGTCAGACTGTTTTACACTAATGCTTTCAATAATGCTAAAAATATGATTAAGGTATTTTCGTGATTGTGGTCCTAGAACAGATGAAACTGAATATAAGGCACACCTGAGTTATTTCTTCTTCTTGTGGTATCTTGTAAAGCAAATACATTTCCTGCAAGAGAGAGGAACTGAATCCTGATTTAATTTGCAAAATTTAGTTCCATTTATTGATTTGTACTGTCACAATTGGATACTGTTGTGACTTGCGTTATTTTGTGTCAGCTTCTGATTCCATCAAGATTCCTGGGAACTTTGTCACTGATTTCCTTAGGAGCAGGTGTCAGCTGTTCACATGCACTTTTAGTGCTGTTGCTCCCACTTTCCAGAGCCTGAGCAGACAAACTGATCTTTGAGGTGACAGCTCATTGCTCGGGAGACCAGTGGGGAGAAATCTCTAATTCTTGGTGTGACATTTTTCAATCATTTGCCAGAGAAAATGTAGCCTCTCTGCCATATGGCTGCCACCACTGAGTTCCTAAACCCAATACAGCTCTTCTGGCCAAAGGTCTTACCCTGGTGCACCTTCACCTGTGCAGCTGTGTTCATTATGCCTTGGAGAAGACCAAAATAAATTTGACATATTACTTATACATGCAGTGTGCATAGTTCATCAACACAGCTGGATTCAAGATGGGTTGAATTGCATCACGTGAAAGCCTTGTGCAGGTACAGCTCTGTCAGAGGCAAGAGCTTATTACATCTCTAACTACCACACTGTGCAGGCAAAAATAGATCTGTTCCTAAACACCTGGTTTGTGCTAGTTTTAGCCTTCACTTTTCTGTTCCCTTTTCTACATCTCTCTTGTGACATCCAAGGTGACTGAAATAGTTCTTATAAGAAATGAGGTAAACAAGTCCTGCTCTGCAGATCTGCTTGCTGTATGCAAAGCAAGTCAGATCTTTGGTGCTTGTTCCTGTCGGCTCCCACAGACCTGCCACAGCTCTGGAAAAAAAAAAAAAAAAAAGTCTTTTCTGAACTATACACCACCAAAGCTGCCATTATCTGCTTACATGGGTGACCTTGCAAGGTAAGTACAGATAAGTTCAGTGTCTCAAATTATGTGTCTAGAGACACACATTCAGCCCCGAAGAAGGAAATGGGGATAGCCAGTTGATGGAGGAGGCATAATTCAAGAGTAATGGATTTATATAGCACTGGACCTGGAAGAATTTTTATTATTTATGATGATGTATGAGCCAGCAAAGATTGAACTTCGAATCCCAGGTGAAGTTTGCAGCCGTGTTTTGTTTTTCATACAGCACTCCTGAATATATATACTATCTGCACAGGTCCTCTTGTACCCAGGGTTGAACAATGCTTCAGAGGAAAACGGCAATACAAGGTCAAAAAAAAAAAAAAAAAAAAAGGCCAATGCTATTCCCAAAGGCACAATAATTGCCTGATGAGGAAAAGTGTGTTTTAGACAGTGTTTTTTTTTTTTTTTTTCCTTCCTGATTCTTTTTTTTAACCTTGAAAATGTGATGGAATTTGGAAGTTGGGTATTCTTCCCATCTCCTCATTTACAACTTTCAGATTAACATCAGGGTATCAGTTGTTTGAAAAATTGTTACAGTTTCAAGATGAGTTTCATCACATCATCTGTAAGTTTTTCTCTGTAGCCCACCTAAGACACAGACAGTACTTTTTGAGTTGCTCTTGTAGTCAAGTCTTCTGGTTTACTTACTTCAGCATCCTTTGGTTAAGGAACATGATTTTTAGGGCCTCAATGTTTTCATTGTTAGCACTATTATTGTAATTCATTTGAGGTCAGTTACACAACCTTATCATAAAAATGAAATAAAAGAGAAATCTTTCTTCAACATAAAGACTTCTTGGCTGCTAGCAGTTAAGAGAGGAAAAGGCCAATATTTTCAGTATTTCATCCTAAAAAGTTAGGCATGTGAATCCATATATGGATATGTTAACATATGCCTACTTTTGGACATACTGAATCTACACAGCTTGTACAGACATAAATGGAATTTGGAGCTGCTTGTTGCTTAATGCTCATGTAAAGTCTGTCTTCTTTGCACATGTGCGTGCCCAGTTCTGGGACATCTGTCCTTTGAGCCAGATGCTCAGCTCCCCAGAATACATGGAAATCCATTGCAAACAGGGAGTTTTGCTGATTGACATCACTTGAAAAAGCGTCTTTGTGAGTTTGGTTTCGTATGTGCTTCAGCTTTGGAGCAAAGGAGGTTTGGGTCATTTTCAGAAGTAGTAACATTTTCCCTGCCAGAGCAGGAGCGCGCTGTGCCTTGCGTCACTTCCTCTGTGACGGTCTTGCTGTGCCAGCCCTGAAGTTGCAGGCCAGTCCCATTGAAAGCACAGAGGACCAAGGCTTTCAAATCTCTTTAGTGCTTTCGGTATCATCTAGTGTCCAGCGCTTGGATCTTAGAGTCAGGCCCAAAGGAGGAGGATGCTGAGCAGCATGAGATAGACCCTCTTCTGAACCAACTGCGTTGCCTTTTCAGTGCTCTCAGCCTTGGGAAGAGCAGAGAAGGACCTTTATTCAAGCTAGGCTTGGCATAAACACATATCCACTGAGCTTCTGGGCTGGCTGCAAGGAGGTTCAGTTGAGCAACTTTATACACAGCCAATGTAATTATTATCATTATTTTTTGCTTGTGGGAGAAGGAAAAGCTATGATTCTTTTGAGCTTGATTGGAAGGAAAATTATCCCCTACTACTGGATTTCCCAAACTGCTATGTAATCCACATAAGTCAGGATTTGACAGAGTTCCCATAAGAGGCTTAGTAATATTTGAGCCATTATTTTTACTTAAAGCTGTCTGATGGTTTGATTATACCTAGTGCTGCCATGCTGTCTTTTTTTTAATTTTGGATAAAAATATGTTCATTTGAAGATAAAATTAACAATTACTGGACTTTTCTAGAAGAGATAAGGGATTCTGTTGGTAATGGTACTCAATTTGGGACGTCTCACTGCTTTTGCATCTCAGGGCAAAATATGCATTTCTGATAAATCATCTGAATTATTTAGCTGCAGCTGTATACATGGAAGTGGGAATTTTATGGAGGTTTCAGTTCTTTATCATAGGTAACTCTCAATCCTCGTCTAAGTCTTTATTTCTACCACTGCAAACTTACTGTAAAAACTATTCAGTATAACAGATCCTTGCTTTTTGTAGTGGATTAGATTTGCTGACAGTATTCTCTGTTTATTCTTGGCTAGCAATATGATTTGCTGAATGACTATCTGCAACTGCCAGATCTGAATTATATTATATGTCGTTTTACACCTTGTGAGGATAAAAACATGACAAAATATCAATCAAAATGTGGAATCTGAAGCTATTGCTAGTAAACTGAAACTGTCAGAGGATGTATTACCAAAAGCAAAAGGATATCTCTTAGCAGTTCTTACATCAAATACTGAGGAATTTTTTTCTCAAGAACTTAATCATCACCTCTCAGTGGCAGGGAAATATTATAAATTGACATCATTGTAGCTGCAGTACCCACACCATGCTCATTCGTGTTAGGCTTCAAGCAAAGCACATTCCCAGCACGATGGCAGTGGCACTGAGCATTGCCCAGCCTGTGTCCTGGTTATTGCTGTTGCTGATGCGATCGATCGAGTGGCTGTTCTGGGAAGTGACACTCACCTGGGGATGGGGCAAGGCCTCTGCCAGGGCTCCCCAGTAGCCTGTGGTTCAGCCTGTCGTGGGGCCGCGGCGCCAGGGCAGGCTGCGTTGCAGGGGCTTTCAGTGTAAGGTGAGCTAGAGAGGGGAGGGTTAACATGGCAAACCGTTGTGACATGTGACAGTGATAACCCAGTAGTCTGGAGAAAGGCTAAATTGATTCCACTGTCTTGTAGATATGGTGTCTGATATTTGGGTGACATTTACAGTGATTAGCTAGAGAGGGTCTGCAAACCTGTGATTTATTAAAATAATTTTTTTAAGTCTTTGGGGATTTGGAAGAAAGTCTTTGTGATCTCTTTAGTTATTAGTAAGGGAAGACTTGCTTAGACACCAGATCATCAGAGACTAGCCCCTTAGCCTCTCTATTTCTATCGAGTAACACTGTTATCTGTCATAGCTGTATCCTGAAATAACCAAAAAACTATTGCACGCTAGGGAGCTGTTCTTTCCAGCCTAACTTCGTTCTGTCATACGCATGAATAATGCCGTGTCTCTGACAAAAATGTGCCATGTGTTAGCATAATATACTCCCCATGTTTTTGCTGCATGCTGAAGCATTGACTTGATCCTTTTTCCCCTCTTTGATGGTTTCAGTGCTGCTACATTCCTTGCATTTCAGATTGATCCCACATGAGTCAGTGACAGTATGAAAAGTTACAATCTGATCATTTTGTTTGTTTACCATTTGCTCACACTGAGAATCTCAAGCGGTATCTAAGGTCTTTGCCAGGTCCTGTGTACCTGGTGCCTGCTGTGTGAGGCTGAGATTCAAGAAAATATTTAAGCTCCTAACTCTTATTCTAGGCTCCTAGGTCATTACTGAAATGAATAGGAATTTAGGGTCAGAGCTATGAGATATTCAGACTTTCAATTTCCATTGATTTCAGTGTTTGTAGTATCCAAATTTAGCAATTAGGGAGTCAATATGAAATTTGTGTGTATACAAGTTAAGGACTGAGCACCAAATCCTCATAATTTGGTAACACTCCATCACCAGATGTCAGACCCTTAACACAAGGAGTCACATGTCAGTACGTCTTTAAAATGTGTGTTTTGCTGTATCAGCTCCTACAGGTGAGGTACCTGGTCTTGAAGTGGCCTGGCAGCAGGGAGGAATCACGTTAAGCTGTGTGAGTGTTGCTCAGGTACCTCCCCAAGTGCTGTTGTTTTTCCTTGTTAGACTTATAGCCACTACACCTGGACACTAGTTATAAGTGTAGCAGACACACATGGAGCTAGTTTTGCTGTTGGCAGAACAGCTTATTTTTATTTGATGGCACTTGACCCCTAGGTGGGAAATATACTGTTACTAATGCCTTACTGAAAATCTTTTGTAGTGAATTTATCACTAATGCACAGTGTATTTTTCTCTTTTCTGAATAGCTTCTTTGATCACATACTTCAAGCTGACCGATACTCAGACAATGGCCTACATAAAACCTTGAATTCATAGGAACAATATCCTCTCTGCTGTAGCTCGGTTGACTTTGAACCAATTACACTGGATATATGCTGGATTCATTTTGCATTATTATTAATGTAAATCTGAACTGCTACTTCCAGCTAGTCCTCAAATGTATATCGTAAGTACTATTACAAATGTCTGTGTTTTG
Source organism: Crypturellus undulatus (assembly GCA_013389825.1). Taxonomy (NCBI): domain Eukaryota; kingdom Metazoa; phylum Chordata; class Aves; order Tinamiformes; family Tinamidae; genus Crypturellus; species Crypturellus undulatus. Next base: position 77,464 of record VWPW01026669.1, on the reverse strand, counting down.
TAAGAGAGAGAGTCCTATCCAAAACAAGCAGCAATGAGGCGGTATCAAGCACCATCGTGTTGCTGCTATTGTGGCAATAGTCAACTTCAGCGTCCCAAAGTATTAACTGCTATTCCAGCACATGGAGATGAGAGGTAATCCTTACTTGACAGGACGAACTTCACATCTTAAATATGCAAGGCATACAGCATGTGGGGAGGAATAGCAGTATTATAAAGCATTACAAACTAGCAGGTATTTCTGCTGCTCTGAGGCATTTTGCTGGCGAGTCCAGGGCAAGCTCAGGAGAAGTTAGACACAGGCTATCATCTGAGAGAAGCCAACTTGACAAAGTAGTTAGTGCTGTGTGTTTGCATGCTGCTTCTCAGCAGGTTTTTATTTAAGAAGGGAACATATGGTACCCCTCTGTCCCTACTTGAGTCTATTCTTTTAAATTAGTTTTGCCACAGTCTTGGAGCTGCTGGAGCTGATTGTCTCTGACAAAGGAGCCTGGGCAGTGTAACCCGTCACGCTGGCCCATTGGGGCTACTGTGCCAACCGGGTGCTTGATACGAGCACGCCATCAGGAGCAGCTCTTCTGTGTCGGGTTGCATAAAGGTCCTGCAATGCACATTACAAGGAACAGATTCCCACTGGGATTTGCAGAAGTTCTTTAAGGCACCAGCTATCCATTTCCCTTTATTTTCAATGAGGGTTAAACACTATTTTCACTTTTCCCGGTCTGTCTTGAAAATATCAGCCTACCTCCTTCATGAGCAGAGTCGGGAAACTGTACTTGCCCTCAGAAATCCTCCACAGAAACGATGTTTCATATTGACATGAGGTGCAAATCCAATTGAGAAAGTTCAGCCAATCTCCTTATTCTCTGTTTTTATTCCATTTTCCATCCTTATAAACACTCTTTTAATGTAATCTCTCAAACTGCTGGAAGCATGCATTGAGATAGAGCTAGCATTCAGTCTTATGCCTTTAATGGGAAATTATAACTAAATGCGCTCAGTGAAGTAGGTTGACATCCAAATGTAGTTGGTTTCTATGATTAAGGAGGACTGTTTGGATCTCTGCTGAATCTATCGTGTGCTGCATTAAGGCCGAATAGGCCTTAAAATGTACAACCCCTTCACATTGGTAGGAGAAAAGGGGTTATAAGATCCTGTGTCACTCTGCAAGCACTAAGTTTAGTGAGTCCTTGCATTATGTTTTTTGCAGACCAGCCTGTGGTTCCTAGACAGAAGGGCACCTCTTCCCTCCGCAGATGCAAGTTTCTTATTAACACCGTTCGTGTTTCTCAGTCTGAGTATGGGGCCAAACTGATAACTGCCATTATGCTTACAAAAGTGCTTTGACCCGAGAGAGGAAATGTCTGCATTTGCACAGTCCAGCTTTGAGAAAACATTGGATTTCCTTTACAGAAGGAAGATTTTGTGTTGAAGAAGAACACAATGTTCATTCCTAGGCTTGGGTAAGGCTATTACATAAACCACCCTTTCTTTTCAGATGCCCGGCGGTAAATGATGCAAACGAAAAAGATACTGTGTTGGGAGTACTATTTCAGTGTAATCTTCTACCTTGCAACTGATGCCTGAATGATTTTATTATAAGAACAACATGGTTTGGGGCACAGTATTGGAAAGTCAGCTCTTGCCTGGAGGATGCTTTTAAACATCTGTAACCTCTGTTGCAAGCAGCCTTGAGAAGTACCTTAGCTTCCTTATCTTTGACTTTGTCTTTCTCTCTGCCGAATATTACTGCCAAATTTTAAAGACAAACCCCCTTAAAAGCAGAGATGGCCTCACAGGGATTGGCTTTTCACTGACATTACTGTGTAGACAGTAACATATGTGGGTTTCTTCCTGTTAGTTTAATATGTGGATGTTTTTAGCATAGTGAGATTGTACCATTGCTTGACCACCTGTTTCATTTGCTTTGGTCCATGTGGGGTAGGGCAGTACTTTGTATTGCTGTAGGAGAGGGTGTGAAATACAATCCCAGAGATTGTGTTGGTGGATAAATACTCAATCCTTAATTTCTTAGGTAGAATCTAGCCAACGGGTCCCCAGCCAGCACCTACTTTGGTATCCAGACTTGCTTGTATGGCCTATCCAGCTGATTAAATAAAAATGAATAATATTTTCTCAACTGCAACTTTTAAATAAAGCATGTTTCTCTCCGAAACGTGCTTTCTTTTGCTGTCCATTGCCTGCTCAGGCCCCAGCAGCAGTTGCCTCATCCAGCTGTGCAGAGGGAAACTTTGGGTGGGCACAGGAGGTTGCTGGGATTGAGATTACAAATGGATTCAAAAAGGGGACTAAGCAGGTTCAGGGAAGGCACGCCTGGCAGCGGGTATTCACACACACATATGTAATTCCAGAAGAGCATCCTGGAACCAGGGTTCCTTGCGTGCCCTTCAGGATTACTCCACTTGCATCTGTGCCTGTTTACATAGGGCTCAGGCCAGAGAAGTTCAGACTTGATATTTTGCAGTATGATGCCCATTTATCAGCCATTTAAAAATTATGAAGTACGAAGATTAAAAAAAAAGTATGATAAAGAAGAGTTGTGCATGCATTTCTTTTCTCTGACGTAAAGAGAACAACAGTTTACCAGTACACGTGTGCACATGTCTTGTACTGTTTTGGATCTAGGTGCTATTTTTTCCTATCAGTGATTTCTCCTGTGTATTCTGCAGACCTTAAATATTAAGTTTTAATGATGCGTCAGAAGGGAAGTTACCCTGAATTGCTTGCTTGTTTCTGTTCTTTAGGCCAGGTAGTGTTATTTTTTGTTATCATAGATGATTATTCAAATGTAATCATGCCTTATTAACTACTGAATATCACTGTAGTAATGAGTAAGAAGCCCCTACATTTTGTTTTTTATCAAGTGTGGGAAAAAACTGATATATAAACATTTTGCAATCTTGATTTCCTTTTCTACCACTTTAAGTGCAAAAGTCCAACTTCAAACACTTCCTGCAACTACTTAAAGATTAATTTGAATTAAGATAATTCGACTGTTGGCATATAACTGCATTAGGCTTTTATTTTTTAAATCTTTCCAAAATGAAAGGATCCATTTTTTCCTAATAAAAACAAACAGCTGTGTCTCCCATATGGTATTCTCTTGTAAAATATTTACATTTGAAAGGCGCCCAGGCTCCTTCCAGTAGAACACAATTTAAACAATGAGCGTAAGTGAACAAAAATCTATTGTTGCAGGCCCTGATGGCAAAGGTTTGGCATGCGCCTTCCCCCTTCCGACCCCTCTGCCCTCTGTGTTAGGCTATCGTTTTACACATGAGATATTTCCCTTTTTGAGTAACTTGCTGTGCTTCCCTTTTGGAAGAAACAGTTTTCATTAAGGCTCTGCTGTGGGACAAGTCAGCTGAGCTGCAGGGTGTGTGAGAAGAGGAAGGAATCGGTGCAAACAAAGCAAGTGGAGCAGGGGCTCTTAGTGTGCAACGTTTTATAATGGTTCACTATTGGAAACTGCCATAAAGTTGGCTTTAGAAGAGCCTCCCTGGAAGCACCATCACTCCTTGGTTAGTGGAAGTAGTTTCCTTGACTGTGTGGCTACCAGAGTCTGTCTTTTTTAGCCTACTGCAGGATAAATGTTAACTTTTCAGCTGGGATTGCTCTGTTTGCTTTCACAGCAAAAACAGAACTAACAATTCTGGTAATATTATTAAAAAATATTTGTCATGTCAAAAAGTCTTGCTGACTGTAATTACATTTAAACATCCCAAACTGAATAGCAGCATTCAAACTCAGCTAGCGTGTTTGATTAGAACTGGTTAATGGTTACTAATGAGTGTGCAGCTTTTATGACCCAAGGGAGAGAATGGAGGATGGCCAGCTGATTTGGAAAATTGTGAATGACTGAGGAACTTGAGGTCTTAAACCTTGTCCTGTCCTGGGCATGTTTGGGGCAGCGAGGGAGATCTAATGCTGGGGCTGTTATGTAAGCAGAGGGTCTGAATTTACCAGAAAAAGATGATAACATTTGATATTAATAGAAAGTCAGCCAGGTTTGTTGAACCCGAAGGTGATAGGATTTTTTTTTGTCTCTGTTTTGTCTCAAGCAAATCTTTTTGCTGGCAGTACTTCCTGTTGACATTATGTTCTGCATGGCCGTGAGGACAGTCTGTAGCATTTCCGCAGCAAATTAGTATTGCAAACAGTTTTGTGGTGCTGGCTGCATGGCTCCGGAGTTTACCAGATACCCAGAGTAGTTTGCTAAGATCTTGCCTGTTGGGAAGTTGCAGCGCTAGTAAAGCCACCCGTACTGCTGAGGCAATACAGGGCTCCTTAATGTGTCTGTGATTTGTGTGAAGGGTGGTTTGTACAGTGAGGGCTATTCCCTGGGGAAGGTTTGTGTGCTTAGCTGAAAGGGAGCCTTGCAGTCACACCGTTATGTCCACACTAGGGCTTAAACTGATGGAGTGTAACTGTGTTGTAATAAAATGACATCCCTGACCAGCACACATGGAAGAAAACTGGGTACAGACCTGGCTTTAGTAACTGGAGAAATCCAGGCAGTGTCACTTTTTCTGTTACACCTGCCTACCAAGGCATCTTGGCATAAGCCTAACTAAGCTCTGTCGCAGTCAGTGAAGATGCAAGAAGCTATTTTACAGTGTGCCATGTCATCATGAGACCACAAAATATTAGTTTCCAGCACAACACTTCTCTTCCTCTGCTGTTCCTCCCCTTCCCAATGTGAGCGAGTACTTTCCTCTTCATAGTGCCAAAGGATATCCCTTTTGAATTATTCATCAAACCATTTTGCTCTTGAGGAGCACATTGCTCCTCAAGAATAAATATGAACTTCTGATCAGAAGATAGTTTTATGGCTTTTGGCAATAAGCCAAAAGATGGTCCAAGAAGCCGCATCTTTTATTATATGGGATGTTTGGACTTTGGGAATAGTTTATATTTGGAAATAATATATTGCCAGTGCCTTGAGAAAAGCCATGAGTCTAAAGTATGTTAGTTTTTGTTGTCTAAAGATTGTAAGGATAATGTTTATGACACATCTGCTGTTTCAGATAAACTTGTTATTAGAGTGTGAAGTATCCTGCTGCTTTACTTTGCCGCTTTGAATGAAGAAATTTGAAGTTCTGGGGCTTGCAAATTTTTTTTTTTTAATTGAAAAATAGTATTTAAAGAAGTGAAAATAATACACTAGCAGACACTGTGGGTGCTAGGATGATGGTGTGGTGTCTTTAAGTCAGGTTGCTAAGTCTCTGACCCCAACATGCTGGAAACTAGTGGCCGTTTTAAAAGAAATGCAAGAAAGGGCAGTTATTTTATATCAAAAATGAATGTGAACTGGCACGTTTACGTTGATTGCAATGGCTCACATCACCCTCCTGCATGCTTGGCAAGGGCTAGAGGAGATGGCAGGGAGATAAAGAAAAGGTTGAGGAGAGGCTGCTCACAGCAAATAAGAAAGAATTAATCGACACTTTTAACCCCTCGGTGGCTGCTGCTTTTGTCTTCCCCATGTGCTGCCCTGGAACAGCTGTTGGCAACTCCGAGCGCACCAGGCTCCAAGCTCACAAAAGAGCCGGGACATGGAGGTTGTGACCTAATGTTAATAGTGCTGCCATTTATTGTGTGGCTGCCATGGGACTTCCCCTGCTTTGTCTTTAGTCCTGCCTGGTGTAATATTCTCTTTAAAATACTTCCTTGCATAAAGAAGACTTATGAAATGTAACTTTCTCTTTTATTGAAGCAGCTTGTGTTTATTTTCCTTGTGCTTGCTCCGAAAAGCTATTTTTGTCACCGCTGGGGAAAAGCAAGTAGATTCTTGTGCATCCTGTTCAATCTGAGTTTCAAATAGTTGTTTTCTGTGGGACAAAAAAAAAATCAGGTCAACAATCAGGGGTCTCTCTGTTGATGGCTACTATTTTTTTTTGGTTGGTTGTTTTTTTTTCTCCTGCATGAATTATAATCTGGATGAGGAGACAAAAATACATTGGGGAAGACCTCATTCTATAGAGAAATAATTTTAAGCCTTGCTGCAAGGCTGAATGCCCGTTGCTTTCACTCTGTCGCTTTACTGTATTTAGTCATAGGATGGCATTATTTTTCATCATAAATGTTTGCCTCCAAGTTTGCTGTTTAGAATCAGTTCATAAATTTAAAGCATATCTATTTTAAATCTAGCTCTAGTCCAATGCTTCTTACTAATCAGATGGTGAAAGATGTATAATTTTTGGATACTTGGAAGTATCTATCTGTATTCCTGCAGCCATAACGTGGAAAATATAGTAGATAAATAGAGCTTAAAAAAATTTAGTCCCTAGATTGCAATAGCGGGTAATGATCCCAAAAGGTAGCAAGGATGGAGCGTTATTGTCCAGTTCCAAAAGCTCAGGTTTGCCACTACCAAAATTCATCTTTTGCTGCTAACCTATAGCTGACCTGTAGTACATACTTGTGCCATTTTTCAATATAGTGAAGGGCCGTAGTCCTTCCAGTACATGCTGGCCAATTCATTATAATTAATTTTGCAAACTGGGAAATCTAGAAGAGCAAAGGTTGATTGAACATAGGATAATCTGATCTGCAAAATTCAGTAAAATACTATTAAGTTTTTACTGTGCCCGAGGGATAGCTAGAGGGAAGCAGATTATAGATACATCGTGCTAGAGACAATGCTATACTGTTCTGTCCAGAACTATCCCCTGATGTTTTTATTCAACTCTGTAGTTAAACTTAGCCTCCAGTTAGATTTAGCTTGAGATTGAAGTGTTAGAATGAATAACATGTAATTCAGGTTCGTATATCTGTTGTCTCTGGCTGGTTCCTGAAACTGAGGTGCCTACAATAACTGCTTCCTTGTTTAAGTCTTCCTGTCAGATTTGCAATCAGAAAATGATAAATAGTTGGTCAGGAACAGGAAATATTTAAATCTTATGAATATTAAAGCATCATGTGGCAGTAAAAGCAGAATAGTGACTCTGCCAAAATGCCTAGGACAGGACCAGGGTCCTGATNAGGAACAGGAAATATTTAAATCTTATGAATATTAAAGCATCATGTGGCAGTAAAAGCAGAATAGTGCTAGGCATTTCTGCCAAAATGCCTAGGACAGGACCACGGTCCTGATCACACCCCCCATACTTGCGATGCTGGCGCTGAGCCACATGGTGAAACTCTAGCTTGCCAACTTTGTTTCATTACTTGAAGAATCTGTTTCAAATTTACTTGCAAGAGGGGAAAAAAAAAGAGCCTATTAAATATGGCTCATTACCAAGTTTAAAAGATACCTGTAATGGATATTTCTCAGGTAACAGAGGCTACTACAATTTGGAGAGTTACCTAAAATGACCCTTTCCATGTTTAAACCATTTGTTACCACTGCTGTGAAATGAATTTTAGGATATTTTAAGAAGAACTTGGGTATTGATTAAAAGACTTCTAGGATCCTCCAGCTGTGGTTCAGTTATGTCACAACTCTGTTATCAGGTGCTTGATGTTTCACAACATAGGAGTAGACTGGAATTTTATGTCATCCAAAAGTATAGAAAAGCCAAGTGCTCTGGGCATGGGGCACTAGTGTGTGGTGTGTTGTTCAGCTTTTACATACCATGTTTTTAAAAACTGCTTACAAAAGCTGTTTCCAAGGCAACTTGTAGGTCACTCAGTCTATTCCCTACTTCAGAATGGGAACAAGGACACTTGTGTTGCATCTGGCAGGTGTATGCCTAACTTGTTTTTAAAAAGCTCCTGCAAAAAGCTTCCATAAGCTGTGCTGTGAAGTCTGTTCTAGGGCTTCACTGTGCTCTATTTTAAAAGATTTTCCTCGAGAGGTTATCCCTTTTGCAGTTTAAGCAGGAATTCACAATTCTGAAGCCGTCTTTTAAAATAATTGTTTGAAAACACTCAACATGAACTTTTGAGATCCTCTTATAACTGTGGTTCCTTCAACATCTACCAACAGCTTACATGTTCTAGACTTCTGCGTTGCTCTTCTGGCCTCCCTCCAATATGTCCCTATCTTTTTCTGTGAGTGAGGAAGTCAAAATCTGTTGGCAAACAGTAGATTGGATCAAATAAAAGGCAAAATTGTAGAATTAACGTTTTGTTTTTCAGCTAATTGTCTGAGCTTATTCCAGTAGCCTGATGCCAATTCAATGAAGTTTGTGTAATTCTGATGCAAGTGATTGGGATACTTTCATCTCTGGGCATTATGATTCACCTCCCCTCACTTTATTCCCTCCTGCGCCTATCTATGATATTTACTTAATACTAGTTTCCTGGTGGGATTTTTGAGTATTCAAGAATGGAATGAAGGGATACAGTACAGGAAAGTGGGAATTTACTGACTGTTCTGTGCCTTGTCATCTCTAGGATGATCTATCTCCATCTTCATCTGCAAGCCAGCTGCCCCCCATATTTTCTGATTCTGGCCCCCTTGCTATTTTTGCAGTAGTCTGGGAAATAAGAAAAATTCTCTTGTATTTTGTCACTGTCCCAAGGCAGCTAGGGTAGTATCATAGCTCTTTGAGTCCAGAAAGAAAAGATTCAGCCACTGAAATAAAATGAACTTTATTTTTTTTCTCTATTCCCTGTTTTGTGAATGTGAGTCTTGACTGGCTGCTTCTAGAGCAGTGATCCTTATATCTATAACTGAGAAGAGAATATTGTTGTCCTTATTTATAGAAACAAAAAAAAAATCACTAACCCTGCCATGGTTTGGACTTTCAATGATGTTATCTTTTGGTTACTGATCAGTACAATGGTTTTCAAATCATGATTTCTAAAAAATTACTTATAAGGCATATGCTGAAGGATTTTTGGCCCGAGAAGTTTGGCATAAAGCTAGTTTTATGGGATCTATATCTGGTTCTTGACTGTTATTGCTTCTTCTGGCTTATCATTTTTTTGCCAATTTGTAACTCTGAGCTGTGGTTACCTGCAGTAATAATCTTGACCTTCTTATGGAGCAGATGGGCCAGATTCAGAAATGGAGTTGCATAAAGACTGTAAATTAGGCCCACATGTAGAGACTTATGATTTGCCTGAGTATGGGTTGAATGCAAGTTTCTGTGGAGAGAACAGAATGGGAGTGATCGGCCTCACGGTGGAAATGTTCCAGTTGCAGGAAGGTTGAAGTGATCGGGAGGATGCTGCTTTCTTAAGTTGCCAACGAGACCATGAGAAAAGCATGTGACAGAGGGAGAAGCAGCAAACTACAGAGGAGCTGAGGTACATTTGCTGCTGTATGCAACTCCCAATACCGTAACCCATGGGAGGGCTGCATACATTGTGCAGTAGTAACAAAACGCAGGAGAAATTCTAATTAATATTGTAGAACAAACTTCAGAAATTATTTACTGGAAGTGTGGGAACATTACATTTTCCCAAATCCGTGCAGTGTTTTAGGATTATGAGATGGATTGTTTTATGTTTTTATTTTTTAGCTCAGGATATTGAGAAGTATTCCCAGTTCCCAATTGGTGTGTGTTGCCGCATCCATAGTGGTGCGGAGTGCTGCGCAAGAGGCAGTGGATCTGTGTTGCGAAGCAGCCCGCGTGGAGGAGCTGGTGTCCTTGCGCCCTTTCTGCTGGCTCTGGACTAGCTCCTGAGAGGTCCTGCTTCCCTGGGTGCAGCAGGGGTGCACCTGCACCCATAGTTTCATCTAGAAGGATTCATTTTGGGTGCCCCAAGACTGCTCTGCAGTGCACATCAAAGCCCAGCAAGTGGGGACAAGGGGAGATTTCTTCAGAAGTGCATTCCAGACCTGTGCCATCATGCTCAAGTAGATACCCCTACTGGTACTTCAGTGCCTGCTTGCCCTGCTTACCATTTCTTTTCCTTTAACCACTGATACTTATTGTTGTGGCTCTGAAAGGATGAGTGCCCTTCTGAAGCTCCCCCTTCTTCATGTTCCTCTAGATGTAACGTGTTTTGCCTCTGGCTTCTTCTGTAACACTTCCCATCTCCGTGCAGCTTGCTGGCAGCCATGGGATGGGCTGTGCTCTGCCTCCGCAGCCAGGAAAAGAGCAGGCACCAAACATCCCCCGTTCAGTCACTCCACCTCCAGCTCTCACAGGGACATCCGAGCGCACAGCAGCACAGCTCCCACTCAAGTGGTTTCTATGTTTGGAAAAGAGCAGAGAGGATATCAGCCCCTATGCAGACAGCTTACTGTAAGTGCCTGAGTCACTGCAATTACTCTGGTATCTGAGGTTAAGAGGGGGATGAGCAATTGCTCTTTTTCACTTCAGGGATGCCAGATCCTGGCTCCTTATGCACCCTATGGAGAAAAGTAATTTGCAAGGCTTAAGTAAGGTTTTTATTCTAGTTTTTCTCCATCTTGCTAAGCAGTCTCTCTCTAAAAGGTCCATTTGCTTCAAGCAGTGGTCTTAGCAAGGGCAGTGAGGGCTCCTCACTCCCCAGGAGGGGTTCAGGGTGCGCTCTCTGCCACATGGATGAAAACTGTACTGAGAGCTGACTTCTTCTGCGTGTTGTCGGGGAAGGGCTCTCTGAATCGCAAGTAACACAAGGTTGTGCCTAAAACATGCAGCTGGGTCAGGATCTACCCAGTGAAACCTTGGTACTAATAGAGGGGAATTTGATTCCAGCCAATTTACCTTCCAAGCACGCTTTGTGCCTGTTTTTGCTATCAGCTGGTGTACCACGTACGCAGCAGACTAACGATTGATGCCTGATAGCAGACGTTCCTGGGAATACAAATCCCCACGCTGCCATGTTATGCATTCATAAGGCAATTATCAAAATGGAGGTGATTTTTCTGAGCGTGTAATTTGGCTGCTGAATAATCCCACTCGAAAGCAGTATCGGTGCAGAGTGAAGGAGGTGTTTTTGCATGCTGGAATATGTATACCCAAAAGCAGAGAATACACCCTGGCTGATCCTCCTCGCGTGGTGCTAACATGCAGTCGCTTGCAGGAGCCCAGGGGAAAGCTTGGTAAGAGGGCGCTTCCTGCGCACCCATGGTTGCTGTCTAGATGTGTTAGTGCCGTTGCCTCAACCGTCCTTGCTGCAGCTGGTTATGATACCAAATTGTTCAGTGATTTATCTGAAGCTTTATATTCTTACGAATTATTGACTCTGGTATAGAGTTCCATCAGACATAGCAAATGGTTGCTTTTCCTTTTAGGCCTCAACCTGGTCCTAGTTCAGGTCTTTTTCCTACATCTATGAAATTCAGACCACTTTGGCTGTCATTAGTCTCTTGCCTCCAATCACACAAACTTTCCTTCTCTTTCCTTCATCCCCAAGGCCTGCTGTGTCATCCCCTCCTGGAGGGCGCTTGCCACAAGGGGCTGGAGCTGCATTTAATTCTCCAACTAAAAATCCAGAGATGTCATTCCAGTCACTTTTAGCCTGAGGCCAGGCAGACTGGTGGGGATTTTATCATGTAATGAAATGCTTCCAGTGACATGGTCTAAATGAAGTGTAATATTTTATGCATCTTGTGGAAATAAATTTCAAACGTAAATGTAATTAAATTTGCTTATAAAAGAGGATAAGCTGTGGAGAGTTAAAAATATGAAAAAAAATCTTTTTAAGCTTTCATTTTGAAGAATGTTGATTTTTGGGTCTGATTCAGTGAGGTAAGACAAGAGAGCTGTTTTCTTAAAAAAAATACTGCTTCTGGTTTTGTAAACCACTCGCAACTTGAGAAAATGATGCCTTTCGCTTCAAAACAGGTCTTGGTATCATTGCTTAAAAGTTAGACTAGCAAAGAAACTTTGTTCATTTAAAAACCCCTGTCCTGGTCCCAGAAGATCTGGAACTGAAAATGATTGGGAGTCACAGTTTGGTCCTTTTTCTTCCCTCAGCTGTGGCAGTTCATGGTCATACTGGCTGCATAGAGTGTGGGGTCACAAGGCTAAACCTCTTCTGGCATTGTGTGTGTTCACAAACCACCTTGAGCTTTGGGAGGTTCTTCTGTCGTGATCCTAAAGATCAAGCTCTGAAAATAGAAATGCGCAGGATCACAGCATTTTCCCCTGGTGATGCTGGTGACCAGCCACACAGGGTGGTTTTCTGATCTTTGTTAAACCGCGAAAGCTTTCCCAGCTGGTGGACTTCCTGGGCAACCTAGGTGTGAGCCGGGTCCGTGAGCGCTCACGCTGGTGACCTGGAAGATCCGGAGCCGGCTACTGCTGCAGCCAATCAGTTTTTGTTCCAAACTCTCATGACAAACATTCTCTGTTTTAATACCACTCGTTATTTGACAAGCCAGGCAAAAATAAAAGCAGATGTAGCTGTTATGGAGCTATTATGTTTGCTGGGCTGTACCTGCTTGCTTCAGTCACGAATGAAATTGTGCCTGGTTGAGGAAATATGGTGATTTGGTGGAAGATGTTCCCCCATCTCATTTCTCACAGTGTTGCTTGCACGAGCTGTTGCTCCTGTATCCAAATAAATGTGAGTTGGCCGCTACCTGTGGAGGTGAGACCGTTTTCTGGGCATAGAAGTACCAGCGGTGTTTGTCCTTTACCTGTTCAGGACTTGTCCATTTTTGGCAGTTGGAGAATATGTAAGAAACAAACAAATGCTCTGCTCTTTCTGTGAAAAATACTCTTTGGAAACCTCTAAGCCTTGATTAATAAGAAAGCTGTGTCTTATCTCAAAATCTGTAATTGTATCCTTCAATTTTTCTTAATATGTTATCATATGCACTGTGGTGGTCAATCAAGTAAGGAATGTTTATATCTATTACCAGCAGAAATTGCTGAATGTTTTCAGTATGTTGTTGTCTGTATAATAGGAGAGAGAGAACAGGGCTTTACTTGAGAGAAATGTCTCTATTTAGCATGAGCCATACTTGCTTTTCATTTTTGTTCTCACTTTGTCCATATTGTCCTTGATTTTAGCATGTAGTCCAATTCTTGGTCTCATGTGAACGTCCTGCTTTGCCGCTTAGGTGAAAAATGATAGCATTTCTGTATTTTAGCTAATCTTCATCCTGTCTATCAGATGCTTCTTCAGAAATCTCATTACATCTTTAGTTTCTGCTGCTTGTTTCTGCTTCTATTCCCTTATTTTTTAATCAATAAGTTACTGTTAATTTATGAAACATTCCATCAAAGGCCGAAGCAGTGTATATAAATAGAAAGAAGCACATATCATCATCTTTACTTGTTCTCCTTTCTTCTTTTCTTACTATATCCCACTGTTACACATGCAGCATTCAGTTAAGCTGTTATTCCAAGACTTTCCATTAAAACTGGGGAAATAAGTAGTGTCAGAAGAATTGCCCAACTGAGAAAGAAATACAGTGTTACACTTGGACGGTAAGTTAAATCTCCCCAGGGACCTGTTGGGTTTTATTTTTGCAAGTTTGTCAAGTATAATAGTTTTAGTGCTAAGGATACGAAGTGAGAGGCCGGTCTTCCCAAGCCAACCTGCTGAGTCTTTGGTGTGTGGTAGCAGGAGAAGGAGGTGACGTGCTGGAAATGTCATCTTGGTTGCACCAAGCTCTGCCCATGAGGACCAGCCGTCCGCAAGCCCCCGTCTCGCTGGCACTGCTCCCTCTGCTTAGAGTCCCGAAGAGCTGTGCTATGTCTTTGCCATGGGAAGGAATCTTCTAAATTATTTTCCTCCTGGCTGTCATTACTAAAAAGATACCTGACAGAAAAAAAATCCTTTTCTTTTAATGAAAAAAGCCCACAGGTGAAGAAGTCATGGCTGTACACAGCCATGTACACTGTATGTAACTTTGGGAAAATGGTGCGTCTTATAAAGAGATCAATTCTGGACAAGAATAGTAGAAAGCAATCTGTTATAAGTGTTTTAGGAAACTTTATTAGGGAGGTACCAGGATTTTTCAATAAATTACTGATCCTAATTGTAGCTCTGTGAATGCGGTTGCTGAGTAGAAGCTTTTTGTGCGTTCCTCAAGTGATAATCTGGGATGCAGTCTTGTTGGTTGAGTCATCCAAAACACAGAAAGATAGTTTCAAAATGAGATTAAGAAAGCAGTAATTCCTGGCTCTTGGCCCTGTGTACAGACCATTTACCGTAGCAGAGAAAAGGAAACCACAACACGCTAGGCATTTGAAGTGCACTCCATTAAGAACATGAGACTTTTAAATTAGGCCATGTTTCAGTGAGGTGCTCTCAGCGCGCACTTAGTGTTGTGTGATTTGTATAACTGCTTTGCATGTTTTCCACAGTGCTGCTCATACTTAATATTATTTGTTTGCTGAATCAGGGCCTAAATTGGATCTTCCTTTAAAACTTCCTAATTGATTACGGGTCTCTTATTATATTGTGCTGAGAGTAGTTTCCAAACTGGTGTTTTGGAGCCTGTGGGTATGGTTAGCTTAAAATAACTAAGATAAATGTTAAATTTGGAATGCTAGTCTAATCCAAATTGCCTGTTAACCCAAAATACAGTTTGGATAAGCACTCTTGAATTCAAATAATGATAAAGAACTGAACCAGCCCTTGCGTATGATTTAGGAGGTGTTAAAGATCAGGAAGACAAGGGAGTAAACAAGAAAGCTACTGACATCTTGAAAAATAAACCACTCAGTCCTGTCAGATTTGTCACACAAACTTTTGTAGCAACTAGGGACCACTATTTTTTTCTCCAGCTGTTGCAATTTGGCATAAACTTTAACTTATTTTGTCAGTTGAAGTAGAGATGTAAGATTTTGGAGGAAGAGTCATAATGTCTTTATAATACATGTTAGAAAATCTGTGTTCAGTTGTTGTCCATGTCATGAATGCATTGTTGGACAGTGGGCCAATCTCTTGAACCTTGTGTCACAGCTCTCCATTTTCTGCCTCACCTTTCATTTATCCTTTTGTTGCATTATTCAGGCTCCAGGCTTTCCAGAACCATATGCCCTATAACCAATTCATCTGTGTGGGTGTTTCTGAAATACAAATGATAATATGCAATTTAATATTCAGACCATAAAATAACATGAGCCACAATGTTGTCGTTCTCACTTATTTGGAGAAAAAGAAAATAAAAACTAAAAATGTTTATTTTCAAAATGACCTGCCTGGCCTCATTTCTTTTGTGATAATGTCTTTCTGCAAGAAAGGATATTGCTCTCCAAAGACATGCTGAGTCTCTCCCAGTTCCTCCTCACTGTTGCTGCTAAGACAAGCCGCGCTCTTGGTGCTCCGGTCTGTGGGAGTGCTTGGTTATTAACTGCCTCTGGGGCCTGCTTCATTGTGTTTGGTGTGATGGTTACGCTCTCTTGTCCCATTCAGAATACCAGAGGCTTTCAAAACCTTCTGTGCTGCTATGGCTTAAGGTGTATGTTAAGCGGTAGAAATAACTGCTATCGTGTGTGGAGCTGGAAAATGAGATTATTTTTCTGTTGCACATGTGATGAACACCTTAGGATTTCTTGGAACTCCACCTTAATGGTAGGTATTTGTTTATAGGACTTGTGGTGGTCCATAGCATCAAAAGCTTTCACCACATGTCTCCTCCAGAGACTTGGCTTTGCTACGTTACTGATGACTTATATCTGAAATAAGCCTTTTTAGATGGAAAATACAGGATTGGATCTTGGGATATGGAAATGTCAGAAGCAGTGAGAAAAATTGTTCTGTCTCAGCAAAACCTGCAGCTGTAAGAACCAAGGGCTTTGAATTTCTGTAGAGCATCTCCCTGTCTCTATGTAGCAGGATTGTCCTGGTGTAGCTGTTGTTTGGTCTTCCACTGAAAGGGAAAGAAAAATATGTCCCTTTGTGATCTATAAGATCTATAAGATGACCCATCTCCGCAGCTGAGGAATCCCAAACCCTTTATGTCCTCCACAGAGTAATTTCAGAAGGAAAGGTTAAAGAATTAATGCTGCTCTTATTGCTTTAATATTTTTGGTATAATAGGAAAATTATGTATGTTTGCTTGGCATTGGTGCTAGCATAATTCTGTTGTACATTACCCCCGAGAATGTAAGCATGTATGTAAAAGTTCATCTCTAACAAATAGGGTTTTAATTTTAACATGATGTAGCTTCCAAACCAATTAGGAAACATAGTAAATTTTAATCCCTGGGTAGAACTTGTCCATTAATGTAAACTGCAGTATAATGCAGTCTAGATCATTTTAATTTCCATGTTACTAGTAGTTCTTTTTTTTATAGTGGAGCATTTTATGATCTGCCAAAACATTTGCATTTTTGATACAATGACACAGCCCTAGTAAGGTTAAGTGAAAGGATACTGAGGGAACTAAATATAAAAAATTAATTTAAGGCAGAGAAGGGTACTCACAGTGGAAGTAAAATAACCGCTACCCACACTGGTAGTCAGAAACTGTAATGGATGGGTGTGAGTTTTTCTCCAGGGGCGAGGTTCACAGATAGAACTGAAATGTTCCTGTGTATTACTTCAGGACATGCAAATACTTGATTCATTATTTCTTTCATATACAAAGACATCAAAATGATCTCACTGTAAAATGTTGCAGGTGTAAAAGGGAACTTGGCAATATTCCATGAAAATACAGGAATAAAGCAGGTATCTCTTTAATGCTACTTGAAAGTTGTAGTTGTTTAAGCTTTGCCTGAGAGCCCGTTGCACTTGATAAAAGGCTTCTCATTGGATTACCTGGGATTTGCATGGGAGTACTTGTGTATGCCACTATTTTAGAAGCATAAAATATGAATAATTGTCAAAGCAGCATAAGATGACACAGCATACAGTCTAAAAAATTCATTAGCAAATTGATTAAGTTTGGAGATGGTTGTAGGTGAAGTATAATCAAAGGTGTTTTCAATTTAATGTTTCAAAATTTGAGGTCTGCATGATAGATTACCCATCAGTCTGGGGTTTACTACATTCTGTGTGCAGCTGAACAGCATTTGACGTGTTCTAATTTATACTAATTTAACTCCTCTGGAATGTAACAGTGTAATATCGATTTGATATATATCCAATTTGAGCTGAAGATTGAGAGCAGTGTTCTCCTCTGTGGTCTTTTGCTGAGATTCCTGTGGCCAACTCCTGGTATGTTCACCCCGTGAAGCCACCATTGAAATCAATCAAGTTTCATGGGCAGAACAAGTGGTGGATACGCAGTGCTGCTCCCCAAGGCTCTCCTGACTTGGGGCAGAGCGGTGTTTCATTTTGTTACTTGAGCAGAGACATTATCAGTAGGGGAAAAATCCTGTTCTGAGTTAAACTTGTGTAAACTCATCGATATTGCTAGGGCTGAGGGGGATTTAACTGCAGGGGGGATTTAACTGCAGGCAGAACTTAGCAAAAATTGAAAAATTGTATGGAAAGCAATAAGTCTTCATCTTAGGAATAACAGCTTTGCTCCTTGTGAACCCCCTTCTAAGGGTTGTAATGACTTTTTTCCCCTCTTCAAAGGATTTCTTCCCTCGTCTGTTCCATTCCCCACTGCTTCCCCCTGTTCCCTACCATGTTAAAAACAGGTTCTTGTATGGGAGAGTGCTAGAACTAGGGCCCGTGAGGGCAGCTTCGTGAGGCAGCTCACAGGCTGGCAGGTACTGTGACAGTGAAAGGGGTCTCAGTATTCCTCTAAGAGGGAACATAATCTTTTATTTTACTTAATGGGAAGCCCCCAGTTCCTGAGGAAGTATCACTACTGGAGTGGCTCTTACTATCTTGAGTTGTCAACATCACTATAGTGAGAATTTTCAGCATCTCCAGTAATGGAGAGGTGTTTTCAAAACCTGCAGATCTTTGCAAGCAGTGTCTCATGCATAGGGGTGCTCAAAGCACAGTGCAGCAAGTCCAGCAGTGTTAGTGTGAAGTTTCACGTGATCTCCGTGAAACCAGATATGGGAGCGCTTGAATAAACTCTGAATGTTGAACCAGACTCCAGTCTATGGAAAATACATCCAAAGGACTTACGGGTGTTGTAGCAGAAAGATGGAAAGTTTCAGCAAGTGAAGGAGTTGGGAAGTTTTGATCATTTCTAAATGTGGGTGGCACCATCATCACCAGTCATAGCGAACCATAAAAACCCATTCCTGCAGCTTTCAGTCAGTCAAGGCTTCCCTTGTCTGAAATAATTGTATAATCGCAACTGAAATGTCCCACCAGTGCTAGTGTCTGGCAGGTCATTTTGCAAAGCAGCTTTTGGTTATAACTGTGTAAGTATCTTTGGGAGGAAAAGCTCCCAATAGATAAACATTATTATTAGCTGAGGGTTAAGAGCTTATATCTGGTGCTGTGTGTCCACAGACTAGACTGAATGTATTTACGGTTCTGCACTGAGGCAATTTATATTGGGGTAGTTTGGTAAGCATTTATAGATAGGCTAACAGTTCCCGTGCCATAAAGAACCCCATAAAAAGGCCGTCTCTTGACATGGCCCACACAGTTCTGTTTGAGGAACCTGAAAATGTTTTGTAGGCAAAGACTTGGTAATGTTTTGTCTAATTGTCACAAAATACTAACGATATATTCAAGTTGCTGTTGTTTTCCAAAATAGAGGAGCAACAACTAATAGGGAATCAAATCTTCCAAGAATCATACAGAATGATCTAATACATATAAATATGTAAACAGTGCAAATGGCCCTTCGCATGGTTTGAAGGCAAGTCAGCAGCTAGAAATGGTATGTTAGCTTGCCTGCCTTGGCTGGGGAGCTGGTGGGGCTCTCACTAGTGCCCGTGGGGCAGCCTCACGTGAGGGGTAAGTGCTGCTGTCCCTGTGCTTGGGAGGTTAAGTGGAGGCAGAGCCCTTGCCAGCCGGCTGCTCCAACGCCCATGACCCATGGGCTGGTCAAGCGGGTGAGCTGAGTTAAACAGCAGTTTAGTGCTTGGAGATCCCTGAAGGCTGAAGTCGTTTATTTACGCCCAGTCCTCCGCATGCCAGGGCGTCGCTTGGCCAAGGCCCCGAGGCTGGTGCAGGAGAAGTCACAAGCCCTGGGTGTGCTGGGGACTTTGTGACATGACTGTGTGGTGAGCAGGCACTGGTCTGAGGCCACCAACACTTCCCACGTCCTGCTGCAGGCAGCGAGGGCCTCCTTGGTGGCCGTGCAGGAGCACCCGCTCCTTGTGTGACCAGGAACTGCTGCTGGGGCTCCAGCTGCTAAGGTGCATGTGGGGCAGCCGTGGAAATGCTCAAGCTTCCCCTGTAAGCAACAGCTGGTTTGGCTATACATCTGTGAATGGCACAGGATGCTGCTCTGCCACATGTGAGCAGAAGGGAGGATGACTTGGAAACGTGTGGAAAAGGCTGCCACAGCATAACAACCTTCAGGTGGCAAAGGACTTTTAACTCTCAACAGACTTGTGTTATACTTGAGCTTGTGGCTTAGAAGCAAAAGGCTGCTCCCAAACTATCCTGCGTCTCCTAGGAATTACTAGAACATCAATTGGTCCAGGCCTAGCTGTAGCCCATTGCTGAAGATTGGAATGGGCTGACAGAACAGTTATTTTCTTCCTGCAGCCCATATTCTGCTTCATGATATTGGTGGCATGAGACTCATTGGAAATGAAGATGTTTATGGTCAGGCAGGGTTATTGAACTGGCACCAATGTTGTGGGGCGTGATGATTTTGCATTTATTTATACCCACTCGTTAGGAAGTAATGGACAGTGATGCTTGTGGCAATCCCCACCCGCTATTATTTAAAGGAGTCAGTCACAAATTCATGTAATCCTGGCTTCTTGTTGTTGTCTCAGAAAGCAATTAGAAGTTTAATTAAAATCAGCACTCTCTTTATTGGCTACAACTGTAAATATCCTGAAATGATCAGACATGTGTCTGCAGCCTTTGGAATTGTGAATAGTGAACACTTGCCAAATGCTAAAATGAAGGAAAGTGTTGGCATGCATTAAAAACCCATATAAATGCTAAATTAAATCTCTTAGATTGGATAATAATCTCCATATTTTAAAACTATTTTAAGTATATCTGTCTTAAAATAAAGCAAGGAGGAGGCAAAGGGAACAACATATACTTTAGAACAGCATTACTCATCGGACTTTTAACTGTAATGATCACAAGCCTTTTGCAAGACCCTCTTTGCAACACTCTAATGTAGACCATATTTTCAGCTGGATATTTAGCACAAATAGAGGCAGTTGCTGCAAGAGCAAACGAAACCTCTAAAAAATAAATTTCTGAGAGGCAGTGAGATTCCAGTACACTGTCTGGAAATGACACTGGTCACTTCTCACATAATTCTCTTATCTTCCCCATTACAGAGCTCATTTAAAAATTATGTGATTACAAAATTAAGTGATTATTCTGCTCTAATAGATTTTCTTGAATTTCTTCCTTGAAGAAGTTTTGACATATAATGTACATAAAAAAATCTCATTCAGCAGAAACACTGGTTTGAGGAGGAAACTCTACCAGCATGAATCTAAGTGAATGCAGATGTATAAATTTAAACTAATGTGTGTATACATGAGAAATCTTCCCCGATTTTACCCACTGAATGCTCACTAGCTTAGCTTCTTTTCTGCAGGAAACCTGTGTGTTCCTCAGATGTCAGTTTGTGAATAACATGAAGGCAGGAACTAAAGGAAATGTACTTTGGGTGTGCGGTGGTTTTGTGTTTGTGTTTTTTGAGTTGTTTTTGATTTTAAGTGTCCCGTCTGTTGTACATCCAGGCCTTGACAGCCTCTGCAGGCCCGCAGGAGAGGAGTGTCCTTCATTTTCAAAGAGCATCCCAGTGTTACACAATGCATCTCACCAAGGGTGCCATAAAAGCCCTTATGGTCCATCCACGTCTTGGGATTTAAAGCTGTGGGGTGCTTAAGTGTTTGTGTTGTTTTGTTGTGCCTTTTTTTTTTCTTCTTTTATGCAGAAAGGAAACCTCAGAAATGTGCATAATTACTAATATTAAACAATCAGTGTGTGGTAAAAATAACATTAGATCTTGGTGGAGTTACAACCGCAGAGCTGTGCTCTTGCTGGTAGCAGCCACACGCACAGCTGCCTAGCTGGATTCTGTCTGCCAAGAACTTGACTATTCTGTAGGAATATATGTACGTGGAGACTGTTGCTGTGGCCACAGAGCTGTTATTAAAAAGACACAGAAATTATGCTTTCTGTTTCCTTGTCCCACTCTAAAATCCCCCTTGCACTAAAATCCCCCTACCCACTGCTGGGAGTTAGTTGGTGTGAGAAGTTGGAGGCAGAGAGAGCAAACTTCAGTTGGCCTTTTCCTTTCTATGTGTCGATGGTCTGGTGCTAACAGTTCATAAGATATAAAATATTTCTCTATTTTTTTGCTCTTGTATAGCACAGAAGTCTTGATTTTTTTTTTTTTTCTGCTGTAGAGGCAGATGTTTTTAAATGTTGCCACACTCTTCTGTCCTGGTTTTGCTAATCCTTCTCATCAAAATTCCTAAAGAGACATCTGTCAGAAACAAGAATAAGGAGCAAAAATTCCTTTCGTCAGAGTTGCATCAGAGGAACAAAACCCAATGACCTGAAACTTGGGGAATGTGGAGGTTAATGCTTTGAAATACAGGAGTATAATGTATGTATAATCATGTCTTTAAGACAAAAATCAAAATCTTAGTTTGGCAATTTGAGCTCTTCACTGGTGAAATCCCCTCCCAGTGAAGTGTTTCAGGTGGCCTTCAGACAGTATATCTGGTTAGGAGGAACCCAGGTTAGCATCAATTATATCTTGATAATGGGGTAATAAAATAACTGAATTGGGTGTTCTATAATGGAAAGCTTCAAAAATGTCTGTGTGTGTCCTCTGCTCACAGTTGTAAACTTGCCTAAACTGAATCTCTTGTTTCCATATTTGTATCAGTAAAAAAAGATATAACCTGACCCAAAGCTCTATTTAGCTCTGCAAGGTTTCACACTCATGGCATACGACAGGGATCACTTTATGTAGATAGCTGGAAGCCCTGCACAGTCTTGTGAACTTCAGGCTCTCAAAAGTGTGGACTAGGCTCATGAATGCTGGAAGACACCATTAAAATATGAGATTTATAAACAATATGTATTTGTATGCTCTTTGTGCTTGGTGTTTGAAGTCTTGAGGATCTGTCCTTTTAAAATTTACATTGACAGTCAGGCTTTAGGGAAGATACTGGATATTGGAAGGCTCGGGATAAAATCAGGAGTAATATAACTTCTCTTTTATATCTCTTTTATAGTCTGTTAAACATAGCATGAACAGTAGTGTGGGATGGACTTTTTGCATTGTTTACTTTGTGTGCTATATGGACCTCTAGATGAGATACGAATGGGATATATTGATACTCATCTGGAACAATTCAGTAAACAATTTAATTTAATTGCATGCACCAATATTTCACAGATTTTACTGAGATAAAATTTTGGAATTTGGAAACAAATTACTTACTGGCTTATTTGAGCCCATACAAATAGGCACTCTGGGACCTTGCAGAGCTCTCTGTCTTTTCTACTTCTCGCAAGATCTCAATACCAAATTAGAGCAAAATGCATCATTAGAGACCACTCAACTGCCACAGTTGTATCTTGCCAACCTGCAATTACAAACAGTTCCCATCGCTTTGCCCACTGACCTCCAGTAAGGGCAAGTGAGTGTTATTTGGCACTGCTGTAAGTTGTCCTGCTTTATTTTTTGTTGTATTCAAATTTGTATTTTCTGCTGTGTTTGTTTGGGAGGGGGAAGTAATGAGCTTGTAATATTTGCTTAAAAGTTCTAAAAACAGGAGATTAAAAAAAATAAAATTGAAGGGAGATTGTGTTGGCAGAAAATCCACTTGAAGCCACCGAGGAATTCCTACTGTCACTTGAAATGCCTGTTGTGTGGGAGGACAATACAAAGGCCTGGATTTGTAAATGTGATTAAGATAAGCAAACAGTATTTCTTATCCTTTTTGTTCATTACAATCTAATCCAAGCAGCTCAGTGTAAAAGTGCATTTTTGGCCTTAATTGATATTTTACTAATGTCAGTGCACAGTCTGGAACGATCACATTTTGCTTTGACAGCACAAAGCACTGTGTAAGTTTTCCTCTGTACCACTGAGCTATAAACATTGCCTTAACCAGCCCAGCAGAGCTTGAACGTTTGAACTGGGGACTCGGTTGCTGCAAGGGCAGGGATGCAGCTATTTTTCTTGCTATGAGCAGAATTGCTGACAGTTGCTTTCAAGACATCAGCAGGGTTGGTTTTAAAGAGTTTTAGGTGATATGGCTCAGAGCTGGTAAGCTTACTGGCCCTGAACTATTCTGGGTGCAGAAGTCTTGTGCGTGAGAGCAAGGTGGGACTGGACCCTGTCTGTTTCAAGTGCAATTACAGTATTAGCTGTGAAGAAAGAAATGCTTTAAGCACCAGTGGATGCTAAAGCTCCTGTATGATGTCTGCAGCAATATATCTTCTTTGATTTTTTGCTTTAGGAGTTTTAAATCATCTTGCTTCTTTACAAGTCCAAATGTGAAGTTCTTCTTGGACTCCATTCCCATGAACAATGCCTCCAACCCACTTCTAGAGGCTGGGACACACTTGCTCCAGGCCAGGCAGGATTTGTGTGAGGACTGCTCCTCCCTTACTCAGAAGGGAGTTTCTCCCTCTTTGTGGTCAGAGGAAAAGAAAAATATGATCTTGATGGAGGAGGTGGGAGGCAGGGTGGGAAGGGAATTCTTTTGCTGCTTAACCATGGGGCAAAAAAATTGTTCAGTCCATCAATTCCTTGCTGTCCCGGTGGCTGGAGAGATAGGCCACATGGTAAGGGACTGTACTTCTGAAGCAGTGTCAGACACTTTCCTTTAACCTCTGCAGTGTAGTCATTTCTGAAATTAGACATCTGCTTACATCATGCAGAAGCTAAAATACAAATATGGAAGTATGAGAAACAGCAGTGAGAGATGAGCACTGCATTGTGCCAAGGATTTATGATGCTCTCTGTCATGAGACACTTGCTGGCCTCAAGTCTTATCATCGATGGCATCAAAGTACTCTCAATGATGGGAAGAACTGTTTCAAAAATGCTCTTCTCATTGCTAAAGAATTTCTGTCAATGATTCTGGGCTTATCTATAACAATGCTGATACAGATAAACGATAAATTATGGAGACATTTGTAAGCTGTCCACAGAGCTTTCCATCACTGCAGCTCAACTCTTTCGTTTCAGTACTTTGGCACCTCTGCTTCCACCCAAAGCAGGAAACACAGAAGAATGTGCTAATGAAATCCACAGAAGAAAAAAAACTAAAGCTTTTCCAACAACAGTTTTATGGTTTGATTTAGTGTTGATTGGGGAAAAACAAAGAAACAAAAGCAGATTACAACATGAAGAAAACAAGAGGAATAATCACTATTTTCTGTTTGCTTTTGAATTCCCAAATTTAAAGATTACCAACATGTCATAATGCTCTAGAACTCTGTCACTTTTGTCTTATTCAACCCATCTTGTTTGTTAGTAGTAGAACCAGTTTTGTCTTGTATCCCCTTACTTCAAGCTGCTTTGGTTTTGGTGCACTTAAGTGCCTGTGGAGATGCCTAACAGTGCCAGGCACCATAAGCAAACATTGCAAGGTCCCCATGCAGCAGTTTAGGGCATTTAAGACTCTCACTGAAGTCACTTAAAGCTCTAACATCGAATACCTCCTGCCTGTGGTTTTTATTTTCTTTAAATATATTTGCAGTGTATCTGCTTTTTCTTTTTCCTTCTAAAATTTCTCAATGCTTCCCTTTGTTTTTAAAAGCATGAGATCATTGCTTTTGATGTCTAAGTGTTTCAAAAAGAAAAAAAAAAAAACTAATTTATTTTATGTCTGTTTAAAGAAATGAGCAATGGCATTCTTTTTATTACTGGTTAGTCCTCCATTCATATATCTCTTTTACAGTCTTTGGTGGCTTAAAATCGTAAATAAACTTTTAAAGTCAGTTTGCCTGCAGAAGAAGAAAACTTGGGATGAACTAGCTGCTCAGTCCTCAGGCCAAACCTACAACATCAAATAAATGAGCTGGGAGCAAGTGCTGGTGAGCAAAAGGGAAACAGATGAAGGCACAGTTGGGGTGGGAGAACATGTAATGAGTTAATTTTCAAAGCTGTTTCCCATATGATTAAATGTGAAATAAGATGTGGACACCTTTGTGTCTGTGCAAATGCAGATGAAGAAGTTCTTGACCCTAAAGAGCACATATTGACATGACAAACCACCTCGGTAAGCATCTAAGGACAGTCTATGTGTGGTAGGGNTAGCTGCTCAGTCCTCAGGCCAAACCTACAACATCAAATGAATGAGCTGGAAGCAAGTGCTGGTGAGTAAAAGGGAAACAGATGAAGGCACAGTTGGGGTGGGAGAACATGTAATGAGTTAATTTTCAAAGCTGTTTCCCATATGATTAAATGTGAAATAAGATGTGGACACCTTTGTGTCTGTGCAAATGCAGATGAAGTTCTTGACCCTAAAGAGTACATGTTGACATGACAAACCACCTTGGTAAGCATCTAAGGACCTATGCGTGGTAGGGAACAGAGTTGTTGCTCATCCTCTTGCACACCTTTTTGCCTCTGGAGAGGAGCCAGTTGTTATGACTGGCCCTGTCAGGGGATTCAGAGTGATGAATTAGCTGGGGTTGCAAGAAAAGGAACTGCTTAGATAAGTGTGTTTGAATATGGTTAGTGTCCTGTGTGTGCTGCCTCCTCATGCCTCCCACCAGTGGTGTAAAGCATGAGGTTCCTCCAAGCTTCTTCTCAGTTCATTGCTTTCAATGTGCAAGTGCACCAACTCATTCACGATATGAAAGCAGGAGTCTCTTTGGACCATTTCCTTCTTGCTCAGTTAGTATGTAATAAAAGAAAAATTGGTACTACTACGCAAAATATGGAGATCACTGAGTCTGTGCTGAGCTTGCATCACCTGCTGCTAGCTCCTCAAGAGGAATTTTAGTCCCCTCTGAAACCCATGGAAACACTTCACAAGTTCACACAGTCCAGGAGTAAGATCTTGCCAAGGTTGGCAGGGATCCACACCACTTCGCATGTGTGTAGTTCAGCATGCCAGACTCTTGAGCAGTTTATTTGGAGCTGGTTGAAGATTGTGTATTTACCAAA
This sequence comes from Crypturellus undulatus, assembly GCA_013389825.1. NCBI lineage: Eukaryota > Metazoa > Chordata > Aves > Tinamiformes > Tinamidae > Crypturellus > Crypturellus undulatus. The sequence continues at coordinate 51,499 of VWPW01026669.1, read as the reverse complement.
CAAACCACGTCTAGGTAGATTAACTCATATCCTCATTGTGTATCATAACAAGTAAATGAATTAATCTCTTGATTCCCATCAAGCACATCTGATTTGAAGTGGAAGCACAGCACAAGTGACCCAACCTCAAGGTCTGCGTTCCAGCTAAAACCGGTGTCTTCACACAATCTTACCATCTCTATCTAATCTTCCAGGTCTGCAAAGGACTTCTTAGTTCTTTAACCACTGAACTCTGCAGTCTCTTATTTTTTTGCTTTTAGCCTGGGATTTAATTTCTTAGAATCAAGGCCAGCATCTTCAGCCTTCATTCTCCTCAAACAGTTGTTCAATGGCTCTTTGAGATGGGGAGTTCCCTTAAATATCCAAGATGTCTTCACCAATAGCACGAGAGACTTGCATAAAACACATGCCTGGCAAAGTATGAAGAATTTCAGGTTGGCTTATTGACATCTTCTGTCATCCAAAGCTCAGAACCAAGAATTTTTGGAACAACAGTGCTGAAGAATGCAGCCCCCCAGGAGCTCATAAGTTCTATTTTAAAAATGTTCAGTTTCTTCCTTCTGCAAATGCAAGAATTTTAAAAGCACTTAAAGAAGTGTGCATCTTGCTGGGACCATAATTATCTGGATGAGACTTCTGGAACAAACTTTGCAATCTTCATTCTTTCCATTTCATTTACAGGTAACTGGGAAGGCTATGAAGTTTTGACTTCAGGTTCTTTTCCAATCCCATATATATGTACATCACAAGGAGGCCTCCCAGATGTCTATCAAAAGCGATCTTAGATTTCCATCCAAACCAGGCAAATACATCTGTCAATATTCTTTTCATGCCTAGAAAATATGGGGAAGGTTGAGTTTACAGAACATTTGGGTACTGTGGTCTTTATACAGACATGACGTAGTGGATCTTAGAACCGCTCCTAGGCATTTTCATGACTTGAAAGCTCTTGGCCTGTCCATAGTGAGTTGTTAGAGACACCTGAACTGACATGAGTACCAAAGCAGCTTAGCTGCAGCAGGATGGATTTCCCAGCAGGCATTTTTTTTTCTCCTGTTGCTTCTCAGAAAAATGTTGCTAACAGTGAATCCTAGGCTGTCCTAGCCTCAGAAGATTTAGTATGGAGGCTGTCTTGTTTGCACAGTAAAATCTGTGACTTTAGGTGTGATATGAGTACAGAAGAAAATACAGTCCCGATGAAAGACAGATAGTGTACATATAAATAACGATTTACCATACTTCTTTGAGTACTAGAGTTTTATCATTTTCTGTTTGTGGAGTGTATGAATCATGACGCATCTGAACTATTCATTATGTTGAAATACACTTGATTGTAGGACAATTTCAATGTGAGCTGTAGACTGGAGGAAAATTGAAGTTGTTCATTCTTCAGAGTCCAAATGCGTGTGTTGGCTTTGCGACTGCAAAGGGATGAAGGCAAGGATTGTTGCAAAGTTAAAACATGCCTCTGTGACAGTGAAAATTAGTTTACTTGGTTATCCGTTATTAGTTTTTGTTGTACTTACAAAACTTGTTATTACAGATATTGCCAAACAAGTAGTGGGTGAGCTGTCCATGAGATGCACATCAGTGAATATGATAGAATATGGCCTCCAAACTTTCCCTTAGGTGTGATAAGAAGCACCATGTTTGTAGCCTTCCTAAGGTGAAAATAACTTGAAACAGTTGTGGGAAAGCAGTCTACCAGACTTACCAAAGCTGACTTGGTGCATTTCAGCTATAACCTGGGGTAAAAATGAAGTGTTTTGATGCAGGATCAGTCATGGTTAACTTCAATGACACGTATGTATGTGTTAGTGAAAGTAAAACGCTTTGCAAGAAGGACTTTGTGCGTTCCAGCCCCGAGTGGTCGAGGCTGAAAAGGGGAGCTGCTTAAGGAGAGAGACTGAAGTTACTGGAAACACGCAGCAGGTGTGTAACTTGTTCGTTGTGATGCACTTCCCGAAGTCAGTTTACTTAGAAGGATTTTTTTGATAACAACTTTATTGTTTGATTAAGAAATAGGGATATTTGATTGTGTAATCAGCAATTAGCGCCAAATCAAGGCAACGACATTAACGTGGGAATGCTCAATGTCGCAACAAGGTGCTCCTGGAGGCTCTAAGTCTGCTAGCTATCAGTGCAAATACATTTGTTTTCTTACAGTGATAAGGGAACAAGAGAGCCTCTTTTAAAAGCTGTTGGCTAGGCGTTGTTTTGTTTAGGAATTCCTTAAGCTTCATCTGAGCATAAGGGCTTAGGTCTACTTGTCCTGTTTAATTTACTGTAATACTTGACAGTATTAAACTTGTCCTCAGGTTGTACAGAGGGGACTGATTAAAAAAAAAAAAAAAGCTGATATAAGCTGATCTAAACTGCAAAATTTTCTTATTTTATCATGGTCTGGAGGAGAAATAGATGCTGACACTGAGAGAAACCCCCACTGGTATGCGGCTGGGTGCATTCATGGCAATTAGTCAAGGGGCTATCAGCAGGAATTCCTACGTTTCTATTGTCTGTGGCATCTTGAAACTGTCCTTTCTTGAAGTACAATGCACTTCAAGAAAAAACATGAAAGCAAAATTCGAGATATAAAATAGGCTTTCTTCAGTGTTACAGGGCAGAGAATACTAGGGCATATATAAGCATAGGGTCTGCAATGCCAAGTCAGACCAATAACCCTCCTCCTTAGCAGGAACCAGGGCTCCCCAGGAGAACTGGCAGCCACCTCGGATGGGCATTTTGGCGCTGCGCTCCCCGCAGCAGTTTCCCTTTGCTGTTCGTATTGGTCAGTGATAGGTCCTGAAGCGATACTGTTCTTTATACTGGTGGGTCTTACAGACATGCATACTGTGATACCCTCCCAAGGAATATTTAATGCTAGATTTTTGGTTTTGTCCCACTAAAGTAACAATCCTTCAGTTGTGATTTTCAGAGGTTCGTGGTGCTTTATATAAATGCTGTTGCCTCTCAGCTTTTTTCCTCCTCAACATTCCTCCTACATTATAAAAGAAAAGGGAAGTAATTTTCTATATTTTCTGTTAAATACTATATATTTTTAGGATCTAGTCTACTCTTTTTAAAATCAGTCTTCTGAATCCTACAATGTCTTCTTTTTGAGTACTTTTCTGTTTTTCTCCCTTTTCTTGCTGGATCCTCTATTTCATCTTTGCTTTTTAAGAAGTGAGAGACCATAAAATATGTAATAAAATCCATGGCAATGTTTTATTTCAGTATATTACTTTTGTCGTATTATCAATCTATTATTGGAGCAGTTGCATATGATGTTTTGTTGCCAGTGGTTATCAAGAAGCACAGGTTTCTGTCAGCTTGCATATGTGTACTCTCTTGCGTAATGATTGCAGTCTTCTGCTGTTGAAATTCATTGCAAAACTAGCATTAATTTTATTGGAAACAGGATTTTCCCTAATGTGCATGCACTTGGATTTAACCACGCAACCATAATGCACAGTAAATACAGTGACACAAAGGCAAACCATCTAAAAGCACTGTAGATTTGGGTCAGCACAGGAACAGCTTGAACTTTTAAAACAATGAGCACCAATAGATCAATTTAATGGAATAATAAATGTTTTATGCACCGCTGTGTGGTATTTTCTTGCCTCCCTGATAGCAGAGATGGGTGTGTTGTGCTCCTCTCTTGGATTCAAGGGAGGTAGGAAGTCCCAGTAACTGTAACTCAGCCTGTTGCCACCCCACCACATTCCTCAAAGTCAAGAAGAAGTCTTCTAGATTTTTGAAGCTTTTTGTCCTTGGCAAAACTGCATCAGGCATAGGGTTGGGCTTCCCTGATCGTGAGGTGCTCTGGGTATGACAACAGCAAAAGACAACGTCCTGCATTGCTGCACCCTGCCAGGGGATTTGTCTGTGGAGAGGGCAGTATCTGCTGGAGCAGAAAAGAAAGAGAGGGGAAGAATCAGAAAAGACGATGGGGTTAATCTGGGGACCTCATGATGTCCTTTGAACGATTTAGGACTTGCCACTATAAAAACCATAGTAATGGGCTGTCGGCTCCGCGAGCTTTTGCTGATTACAGGTTGTGGTCAGCACTGTGGCAGAGCGCTCCACAGAGCAGAGCCCTCTTCGCTCTTTACTGTCCTCTGAAGAACTTTCCGCCAGCTGCGGCCGTGTTTGGGCTCCTTCATCAGCACACGCTTTTGCAACTTCCATTAAGAGAGTTCAAGCGAAAGCCGCGCACGCAGCGCCACGCGAAAGCCACGGTGGCCCTGCGTCTCCCTCCCTGCTCCGCTGCGGCCGGGAAGCATTCTTCCCGTGCTGATACTGCGGCGCTCCCAGGCTGAGCCGTTTGGGCTTGTGGTTAAATATCATATTGTTGAAATTACTGCTGTTGATATTAAATTGGCTGGATGGTGCCTCTTGCTTGGGGTTAGCACAAGAATAAATTCCTTCTCCGGCGATTGCTTTCAGGTTCAACGCCGCAAACATTGTGCAGCAAATCTGTTCTGAATGTGCTTAACTGAACCTCCTGGCATTAACAGATGTGTTGCTTCCACTGATGTACACAAAACAGAACTTGCAATATTTCTTTGTTTGGGGAAATCAAAAGGGTGAACTGGATGTTTAGAATGGATTTGTGCATGTTTTAATTCTTGCCCCATGGAAATTCCGTACTGCTCAGAGATGAGGTACTTCTACATTTGTATCTAATACTGTTGACAAGAAGACTTTATAAATTGGGTGTCTCATAGTATCATATGCAGAATATTTTTCATTCATTTTATGTTCATTTAAAACCTTCTAATGCCACCAAACTGGGTAGCTAAATTGCTACCTGCCCCAGACAGCCCAGGTAGGCTGTGTCCATGTCACCCTTGTGCTGGAGCCTCCCCTCCACTCAAGTCTCAAGGGGAGGGCTGATGGCGCTCCCGCCGTGCTCCTGGCTTTGTGCAACCTCTCCTGGTTCGTACAGTGCTGGGAATGTTAGCCGGGTGTTGGCTCTCCCGAGAACATGCGGTGGGAATGCAGCGGGAGAGCCTGTGACCCTCACCTCGAGAGAGCGGGCAGAGGGGAAGCCCCAGTGCGGGAGTGATGTGAGCACAGTCCTCCTGGACTCTCTGGCTTGAGCAGCATTTTAGTCATATGTTTTGGTGGCTTGCAAACCTGACATCTCCTCCCAAGGGTTCCAAAGTCTCTAGTTTTGTTTTTCAAACTTACTTTAGAGCAAGTGGCCTTGTCTTTGACATGGAGAAAAGCTGTATCTTAGAGGGGCATACAGCAAAGAGCAGTCATGTTGATGATGAACAGTAGTTCTGTTTCAACAAGTTTGTTTATGTTGCTCCTCTTAAAGATTCCTCAAGTCTCCATTTTCTTACATGATCCAGGCCAGAAATTAATGAGCAGTTGCCTAATGAAAGTAGAGTCAGTGAATACTCTCTGCACACACATGCACCTCCTTTGGGGTGTTCTCTAGCTAGGAGAGGTTTCTTAATGCCAAAGGTTCTGGTGGAGGAGTGCACTGTGCATTAAAAAGTGTCAGATTCTTATTTACAATATGAAAACGAGTAATTTGCTCCTTTCATTAACCTATAAAACTGCAATTGCCAGAGGTCTAACAAAATCATCAGAGCTGAGACCTCCTTAATAATTACAATCAGTTTCTAGCTTTAACATATGAAAATAACCATGATAGTTAATAACAGCCTTTCATGTAATACCGTGCAAGTCTCTGTAATTATTTTTTCTGCCTTTGCCTTAGCGGTCTTGTTGCCTTGGTCATTTGCATTATAGATCATTCCTACAATACCAAGGGTTTAAAGTTTTTAATGTAATTGGTATATAAATAAGTGCCTCTGTGTCATAAACAATATCATAGGTCCTGACAGCATACCTAAAAATCTTTTAAGTTATGTGTTGTCACCAGACTACCAAACTCTGTCAAGAATTTTAGCACCATCATTTCTAATGATGGATGTGATACAAATTGCTAGAGGAAAACAAGTAAACAAACTTCTTAAAACCTAAGTTTTCAGTTGTTTATGTAGTCCTAGTTAGCTATTCACAAAGAGCATAATCAGCTCAGGGAAACCTTGGTAAACATACTGATGTTTACAAGTACCTGGGCTGTGCAAACTGTAATGTCTGTTTGCGGGGCAGATGATAAATGAAAGTCTTTGCAAAAATTATTGCTTAGTAACTGAGCAAAGCCAGCTTGTTTCTTAGCCTGGTTTCTAGAGGAGCTACGTGTCTGTGCTGCTCGAGAGACACTGTCATTTCCCTGGAGAACAATGTTTAAACTTCATGGAGGGAGGCTGAGTGTGAGCTCAGTTACATTAGTTTGAGAGAGCAGAGAAGCCCTAACTGTATAGCAAGCTTTGAATGGACATGTCTTGCACTGCAGAGAAGCCCTCCCCAGGACAGAGAGCTGTACAAGAAGAGAAGCATTAATTCTAGAGAAGCTTTAAATGTGATTTTCTTCTCCTGACTTTGACCCTGACTTGCCTCAATAGCTTGGGCATCTTTATTTATTTATTTATTTTTAACCACTTGGATAATCTTTAAAATAAGGAAAAATGTTTTGCTGTCAGTCCTATTCACAGGGATAAGATTATGTTCAATCTACAGAAGTGGCATTTAGCCCTTGGGTCACCAAGGCTTCCTGTTTCAATATGAAGAGTTTGATATTTGTATTCAGCTGGGCCGTTACTGCAAACTGTCCTGTTCAGCAAAACAGGGCTGTCACTGTTACTGAACTTGAATTCAACAAAATTAATTTGGCCTTCCAGAAAAGAGCTAGATCTAGCGTTACAACAGGGCCCTTTAAGAGCTTGGGAGGACCAAAAAAAAATACTGTGTTATAACAACATTTTATTTCTAGTTAAGTACAGATACTAAATGAGCGTTAAGGTTGTGAATGCTTGGAATGACATCTTCCCCTGTCCAAGTCAGTGGAAGCTTTGCCAATTGCTTTGGTAAACCCGAGCTTTTAACATGCTGACACATTAATATGGGAAAAGCCTCATAAGAAAACTCAAAAAACACATTTGTTACCTTGGAAGTTCAAACTCAATTTGCGCCTGGATGAAAACAAGAGAAGGTCAAAAAGTTGGGAAATTCCCACTGGAAATCAACAGCCCCTAAGCCTCACACTGGCTGTGCTTTCCTCTGTACTTCAGGCTGTTAACCTAATAGCAACTCATTGATAAGAACATTAAAAAACTATTGATAAATTGATGAGAGTGGTCATGAAAACCAGGCAGTCCCGAGAAGACTCTCTCCCAAGCTGCATATCGATCTGCAGCTACATTCCTGCCTTCTGAGGTACCCGTTGGAAAAACCGTTTGCTTTCAGACATATCAGGATGGAGTTTTAACAGCTGGAGTCGAATGAATAATTACTTCAATTAAAATGCATTCAGTGAGAGGTCACTGAGTATTTGCTGCAACAACATATATAGTACTTAGCAGCTTAAATGGGTGCAGATTTTTCAAGTGCATATGTATACAAAGTGTCATGTGAGGCTGCCTGGGAGAAGCTGGGAATAGAAGGCAGGAGGGCTGGTTTTGGCAGCGGTGCCGGTGGGGGTGGCTGGTGGGGCCTGGCCGAGGCGCTTGGTGCTGCGGGGGCCGATGAGGCAGGTGAGGTGCCGAGCTCCTCGGGAGACCTTTGGTCAGGCTCCGTTCACCTGCAGGCTGCCTGGCGGTTGTGTGGCGCTGAGCATGCAGGCATGTTTCTCCGTTCTACTGCACAAAAACGCTGCTAAGCTACACAAGAAATTAATTCAGCATAACATGGCCCTGTTGCAGGGTCTGTCTGAGATGCCATGCATAATAATGTTATTTCTATGTCTTCTAAGCTGTCATAGTTGTGACAAATAGTTAAGGCACCTAACAGCTGGTCAGGGGAGAACATGTCATAACTGCTTTGGGACTCACTTTTCTGAAGTGGAGATACTAATTCCTACTTGTATGAAGACCATGGATACTGTCTAGGCAGAAAGTATTATTAATTTGGAGATTTATCTCTTCTTTTGCTGTAGATATCCTTGTCTGCATTTTTTGCTATTTTCTCTCTTTTTCCCTTTTAAAATGAGTGGCTCAAATTCCTTAAACTATCCAAAGGGCAGCAGCATGCCCTCCAGCTCTAAGCAGCCTGGGGGTGAGGAGTTATGCATCGAGTTCCCTGGAGCTCTCTGAGGAGGCTGTCACAGCATAGAGGATAACACCGCTCAGCTTCACTTCTGAGTGTCTTGAACTAAGTAAAACACTGTGGATTAGGATTCATCTGTTGACTTTCTCACTGACTTTGTAAGCATTTAAAGTAATGTGTTATAACATATATAGGGTTATAGAATAGAAGAATCACAATTTGTCAGAAACCTTAAGGATGAAGAGAGTGTCATAGTGTGTTCAAAAGTTCCAAATGGCCAAAGAGAGGACGTGTGATCGGACCACTATACACATCCTCCTCTGTATTGCTGACCTGTAAACTATATGACTTAATCCTACATTGAAAACAGTATTTCATTTCATTCTTTTTCCCCCCCCTTCTTTTCTTTTTCTGTTGTAGAATCCCATTGATACAAAGCTAGCAAAACTGGAGAGCTCACAAAGTCAATCCTGTGGCCTGTCGTGCTCCTTGATTTTTCTTTTTCCTTTCCTTTTTTTTTTTTTTTTTTTGCCTTTCCTATGTAATGTTTTCTTCTGTGTGCTACAACCTGTTAGGTTGTCACATGTCATCTTTCTGATAAACTGTACAAGCTGAAATTCTTAAGTGTCCTTGCAAGATTTTTGTCCTCCATTTTTTGTTGATGGCTGTTTTCAGCATCACTTCCAAAGTTTTAACTTCCCTCTAACAACAATGATGTCAGAATCTGAAGCAGGCCTCCAGTTTTTCCTTTTCCTTTATCTGTCCTGTGTTTATGAGTCGCTCTTGCAACCTTGCTGGATAAAGTACATAGGTTACCTACATAATTTCTTAACTGAAATTTCTTCTGAGCCACTGTCTTCCAGAGAAGAGCATGATTTTCCTGTACTCCTTGTTTCTAGTATAATTTTTCACTTGGCTTTTTAAAAATACACTGCACTGGAATGTATTTCCAAGCAGACCAGTCTGCTGAATATGACTATCCTGCTTTCATCACTGCTTATGACTTTGCTAGACTCCATATCGGTCATGCTTTATGTTAACAGCGATGATGCTTTTACCTCTTGAACACTGATGAAAGTATTCAGTGGTTTCAAATATAATAAAAATCCCTGAAGAAACCTTTGCTAAAACCCCATCACTCCTGTATGGTTCCTACTTACAAATATTTTTGAGATCTGTCAATTAGCCAGTTCTGAGTTCATTTAATGCCTGCTTTATTGATATTCTAGCAATATTTTCTAATCAGCATCTTCTACCACACTAAATCAAACTTTTTATTAAAATAATGTTATATCAATAGCACTAAACTTCAGCCATCAAACTTGTGGTATCATTAAAGAATTAAGTTAGTTTTTGTTTGACAAGAACTTTCAGCGACAGAATTTATGATGTGAGGTATTGACCTTAATTCTTTATCAATTGCATTCTGTGTTAGCTTTTTCATTATTAGCCTGTTCATTAATAGAGATTGGTGTCAGAGTTTAGCATAACTTCTCTTCTAAAGATTTTTCCCTTGCATAATCTGCAGGCCAAACTTCTTAGCAAGACTCCAAGGTCTGCTGCTTTAATTTTTTTCCCTTTCCTGTAGATGGTATCTGACATTGTTTTCAGTTATTTATTACTTGAAAAGGAGTTTATCATCTTCACATGACAGGCATTCATTGTCCTACTTCTTTTAGGACTCGGTGCTTTTTTACTGGTAATAGTTCAACTTTTGTCTAGAAGGCCTACGTAATTGCAGGAATTTATTTTTCTATGGCAATTCATGACAAAATTTAAAGTATACGAAAGTACAACTGAGAAAGTAGTATTTGCTGTACAAAGTAAATGAGTGCGCTATTCTTAATGTTCATACCAAAAACCAGAGTTCAGCTTGGTTCCTAGAGCTACGTGCTCGGTAGTTTTCCTTTTAAAGCTTTTTGCTCCTTTGGCAATGAAGCCTTTTCACGTAGGGCTTTGCTTCCTGAGAAGGTGTCATGCTGCTTAATGTCAGGAGATACACCCACAGTTAGTCAGGAGGTAGATGTCAGAAAGGCGCCCTGCGGAGTTTTGGATTCCTGAGGCAAACCCGGAGCTCTGCTCCCAACAAGGAAAGCAAGTGAATGTTGCCTTGTGCACTAGGCAGTAATTTTCCTGTATTACAATGAGGCTTTGACTGTTAAGCCACATATTCCCTCCCCCAAAACCTAATTAAAATACTTATTCTCTTGGTTTAAAAATTATAAGTCATTTTGTGTCCTAGTGCATGACACAGGCTGAAACTGTCTACTTGTTTATGATAAAGATCTATGTTATGTGATTTGTGCTGTTATTTTGTTTTCTTTTTTGTTAGCTTTTTTTTTCCTGTTTAATCTTTGTCTTTAATTTTGGTGTGATTTATATAGCATGGTCAAAAATTCTTTCTTTCTGTCTTATCCAACAGTAGTGTGGTTTAATCATCATATCCATACCTTGCATATCTTCCTGTGGTATACTAGGCATTCTGATGAAGAGCTCCACAACAGGAGGGCACTACCAGAGCTTAAAGAATTACTGTGATCTAATAAGTACCTGGCTATCATAAATAGAGGTTATTAATAATATATTTATAATGCCGGACATCTATATTCAAGAAAAGCACCAAGAGGGCTGTTAGGGTTATCCAAAATCTGGAAAGGATAATGATGGGGAAGGTCATGAAGAGGTAATGGAAGAAACAACTTTTTTATCTAGAAGAATGAGGACTGAGGGGAGAAGATACTTGTTTTTGTATAAATATACAAGATAGAATTACTGAGAGAGATGAAGAACTATATAAACTAAAAAAAAATGTTGCAGCAGCATCAGTGCGTGTCCTATACTTAATTTATCATCTGGGCTGTGTTTTCTCACTAGATTGGAGTGCAGGGAACAGTTCTGTAGTAAATGAGGGGAAAAGCACTTTCAAGATGGTGCTTTGTTTAGCACCTCTCTCCTGTGCTGTCTTTCTGGGATAAAGCAGAAATGTCCTATGGTTAGCGACAGTCCGTGAAGATGAGAATGGTGTCTTCCCTGTTTCCATTGTAAGGTGAAGAAGGCCCATTGCTCTGTTGATAAAGAAGATTTAATTCCACTTTCTAGTCTAATTCAGATCATCTCAGAACATCTGGTTAAGTTAGATGGGTTTATATCTGGTCTTTGACGTCTGCTGTGAGTTTTCTAAAGAACAAGAAACTTGGACTTGGGTCACAGTTTGTGAGAAATGATGTACTCCATGTGAATTTCTTCAAAGGTCCAGATAGATCCTCCCAAATCATGACCAGCAGCTGATGGGCCAGATGAGGCTTCTTGTGGTAATTTAGGTTCCTGTGGCTTGCAAGCATCCTGTGGCTGCTGGTGATAGAAAAAGGGTGAATGAGGGTCCTGTGACCTATCAAGCACTAGATATGTATGCCCTGTGTCCTTGCCGTGTCCATGCCATGTGTGCATCGCGCACACATGACTTTTTCAGTCACTTTATATAGAAGGTGAGAGCTCTGGGAACCAGGAATGGTTATTACCTAAAAGAAAAGCAAACCTGGGATTGTGGCCACTCTGTCATCACCCGTCCTACTTTTTCTATACTGGTGATCAGCATATCAACATCAGAATACCAACAGTTCATTCTTTACAGAAAGCTTTTGGTGTTACTGAAAGCTGCTGTTGTGGCTGGCCTCCTCTACTTTTGATTTTCTGGGCTGCTGTGGTAGGTAACTGGGAACACAGCAAAGCCCAGTGCAGAACTTCTAGTGTGCACAGCCTTGCAGGGCTTTTAATTGTCATCTAGTCGATCATCTGCTTTCTCCCTCAGAATGTTTTCTTTCTGAACAGTAATTTGATAGATTCAGGATGATCCTGGAAAATAGGCTTGAAGTCTCTTTTGTCTTTTGTTCTATTTTGTTCAAAGAGAAATAATTAATTCGCCTCCTGCTGCACTCAGTACTGTTGCAACTTAGTTTTTATGCCTCATTTTACCACTTGACAGACAAATATGTTTGTGTAAGAAGTGGCTTATTAAAATGGGATAGCCCAATAAACCAAAAGTAAACCCATTGAATCCCAGTAATATCCTTGTCTAACCAAAGCCAAATCCTATGCAAGTGTCCTTGTTTATTGTTCCAGATTACATAAAATTTGTGCCAGCCAGTTATGGGAAAAAAACTGTTATTTTGCTTCTGATATTTGAGTTTGTGGGTGGAAGTAAAGGGGAAACATTCAACTCTTTGAACATGAATGCCATGTAACCCCAACGCTGAGGTAGAAGCCAGCTGTCTGGATATTGTCTGCATGTCTGTCCTAGAGGTCAAGGGAGGATAATTTTAGGGTAAAAATGATCCAAATGTTGGGCGCTGGATAGCTGGACAGTGACCACAACTATTCAGCCACATTTGGATGACCAGTCGTTGTGTTGTTCTGGAAGTAGGTGTTTCTTGTTGTCTTTTTCTGTTGCCAGGACTTTGCCTTTTCATGAACTTCTCCAGTGAGTGGGAGGGAGAGCGGCTGAGTGCTGAAGGTCAGCAGTAATTCTGTAGTTGGGAATATTTTCAAGCAATTTCCAGAGAATAACCGTCCTTTCTCCATATTAAATGTTCACTCCATACTGGATTTTGAAAATCTTTCTTTGCTCAGGTATTTGGCTGGCATCTGTACCGGTATTGTATGGAGGTGGGCTGAATATTTCAGTAACTGTGGAATACTGTGTTCCCATAGCAATAAAGAAACCATAGTACCCTGCACAGACTCATGTATGATTCACGGTAAAGAAAGGCAATCAAGGGAAAACAGTGGTGAATTTTCAAGCTTGTAATGCTCTGGGGCAGTTTGTCATGCCCATTCCTTGTTTGGAGGGAATGCTGACTTGGCAGCACTTGATTAGTTAATCAAATCAATTTGGTAACAACAACAACAACAAAAAAGTGGCTGATATGATTGCACATAGCGGGATTATAAATACTTACTTGAATGCACGTGTACTGCTCTGTCTGTCCCATCTGCAGCTCATAACAGATCAGCTGTGCTGAGGCTGCCCAGGTGGGGTTTGTGTTGAACACCAGCCCTCGCCAGAGCATTCAGGGACATCATCCTCTGTGCAGTCCTGGCCTCCATGCAGCCTTGCTTTAGTGCAGGGTAAAGAAGCTGTACATTGCAAATATTGATGTGCTGAGCTATTGAGTTGCAGGTGAGTAATTATAGTCTTGGCAGATTTCAGGAGCAGGCAAGTTTGGAGGAGGGTCTGACATGATAAATGAAGAGGGTATATCTGGACCTATTGTCTATCAATCTCTTTTTATAGCTTTTTTGCTTCATAAAATACTGAACCAGAAATGTAGGGAAGAAAAGGTGTCCAGACAATATAGCCAGATTCTCTTTGGTGCTGAATAATGGATCTTAATGCCCTGACACAGACTGGGAGCCATCCTGACTTTCTCCTAAAAGCCTCTCCCTGCCTGGCAATGGGCTAGAGCCATGTAGTCCATGAAGAGCCATGAAGTATGGACAGATAGACTGTAGATGATTCGTGCCATATCAGTAACATACAGCATTCGCTGCCAATGCTCTGCCTTGCGAGACGAAAGCAAAAATGGGTTTGATCATATAACTGTGTAAGAAGTGGCATGGGGTGTCCCTGGATGATGGCACCATTAAGATCACTGCCACAGTGACCATTGGAGGGGAGGGTGGGAGCACTGGCAGAGATGGAATCTCAGCTGATGCTAGGTCTAAAAAGCCTGGTCTACAGTGAGGGTGTTAAGGGTCTCCGGTGAAAGCAGAGTTGAGAAAGCACTCCTGTGTACCTGGAAGAGATGTACCATATTGGAGAGTTCCTTTAATTAGTGCAAACAGGCACAGAGATCCAGAAGCTAAAGTTGGATAAGCTGAAATGGGAAAGATGGATGACTAGTTACCAGGATTGTTAGCAATTGCAGCAGCTTACCCAGAAATGAGGGAAGTTCTTAGTTGCCTGGAATATTTCAATAAGGATTAAATATCTTTCTAAAATACATGATCTAATCTAACCACAAAATTTTGCCTCATTAAAAAACTGCAGGGTAAATTCTACAGCTTGTCTGAAGTGGCAGGTCTAACTTCCTGTCGTTGTGATGGTCTCCACTTGCTTCAGCACTTAGGTATTTATGGTGCTTTGATTATTTCTGTGGTTCATTTTAAAAACTAGAGGGGATGATAAGGCAGTGACTGATTCCTGGACTCTGTTTTTAGACTCAGCGACTTCTTTGGGTGAGTTTCAAACCACTTTGTGACCCAGGCACACTTATACCTATATTCCTGGTGGAAAGGTAAAGCATGGTGAGGAAAACTGCCTTTCATAAGGTCGTATAGGAGGACCTGGACTAGGATTGGGATCCCATCTTGATTACTCAGCGCTAGGGAGAGCCCATAGCACCTGTACTGGTACATTCTCTCCAGTTAAATTGTTTTGGTGAATGATGTTACCTGATCTGGAGGATTAGAGCTGGCTGCCCATTACTAAGAAATAGTGAGGAAAAAAGCAAGGCGAGCCTCATACATTTTACAGTCTGTTCCTGAGCTGACAGAAGGGTTTAGCTGGTGAATTTAAATTGCTGTTAGCTGACACTGTTAGCTGGCTTGCTGAAAGAAACTTGACAGAAGTTGTAGTAAAAGCAGATGAGAAATTATTAACTATATTTCACATATAACTTCTTTTTGTTATGCTCTCAGCATCTGTGTGGATCTATTGATGCCTTCTTGGCAAAGATAGACTGACAGAATTGTGATATGCTTGTCATTTTTGTGCTTAATACTATGCTGTTTCCTCTAATAGAGGTGAGGTTTGAAGCCCCTTCAAAGGCTGTCCACTGTGTTCCTAAACAAAAGCATGTGCAATGATGCCTTTATATTACGTTAATAGACAGCAATGTATTGGGAATGCCTTGCATCTAAGTGCCTTCTGTCCCTCAACTTCACACTTAAGGTAGATAAGCCACCCTAATTCATGCAGACGGAAAAAAATAAAGGTGAGGAGCAGGTAACTCAATGAGTCACAGTACTAGAGCTGATAGCAGAAGTTCTTGAGCCCCCTCTCGGCTTACAGCCCCGGAGCACATGGTTGTCATGTAGCAGTAAGCAACCAGTTCAGTCATGGCTCGTGGCTTCTGCTTTGTGATGTGACTAATGACAGTGGAATGCACAACTTGAGTTGATTTCTCAGTCAGAGCTATAAACACAGTTTTAAGAGCAAGACTTTCAAAGATGTCCCTCATCACCTGCCATTGAAAAAACGTAGGCTTGATTTCATGCAGATGTTGTTGGTCTTTCCACTTTCCCATAAAAATAATATCTACTGCTTGGTTGATTTCCATATGAGAAAAGACAGAGTTCTATAATTATTCCCTGTAAGAGAAAGAATATGTTGTTGTTAACTATCAGAGGATGACTTTTCTTTTTCTTTTATTTTTCAAATAATTTATCTAAAGCTTACATTTATTGGAGAACACTGTGAATCAGCAGAGCTTACCCATAGCTACCTTAAAACTTTCCTTTAATGTTCTTTTTACTGAACTGCTTTTGAAGGCATTTAAGAAGGTTATCACGTTCTCTTTTTATGGAAACATCTCTTGATTTAACCCATAAGCAACGACTGTAAAGATCAATACTCCACTGGTGGTAAGAAATACAATGTTTGGCAGTTTTTTTACAACTGAAATGAAGAAAAAAAAAGGAATTTTGAAATGCAGCAGAAAGGTTGATAATGCATTTCTGCTACATGGATAAGATTTTCTACAAGCTTCTGCATAGATACGTAAAGAGAGATAGATTGGTGTAATTCTCAACCAAGTGGATATTAAAATAAATATTTAACCAGACCAGTTATTATATGAATCCCAGAACAATTATTATATGAATCAGAGAATGAAACATAAGTCTCTTGTATAAACTTCTATTTCATCTTCTGAATTTGAATACAGTATTTATTGAGTAAGGTTTACTAAATCGTTTTGACTAGCTGGATTTCTTAGGTGATTCTCAGACTAATACGTATTCTTTTTTTTGTCATTTAATCAACGTACCTCTGTTCTTCACAGCAGAAACAAATGCAAATAATAAATTTCCCAATATTGTTGACTTTTGGTTCATAAAATGTTAGGGGGTAAAACTAAACGTAGAGACAAGTGTCAGTAGTTTGCTCAGCATCCAAAGGGAAACAAATGTCAAACCCAACTTTAACTCATTGTTACATTTTTTGACTGCCTGCTGAGAAAGTGAATTTTGCTTTCCTGATGTGCTGCTCCCAGATAAACCTTAAATGCTGCTTCTAGACTGGTTCCTGAAGCTTCCTTGCACTTGCTCTCAGTGCTGTGACCATATTGTTGTAGAAAAGACAGCTTTTGGTGTGAGAAACTGAGCTTTGTCTAAAGGGCCCTTAAGTGATGTGGTCTTCTCTGCGGATTTGAGCGCCTAAGCGGAGCTGCTGAGCTTGTCTCTAAGTCTCTGCAGCTCCCTTGCTATTTGGATAGTTCAGTGATAAGCATAACACAAGCATTAGGATCAAGAGATTAGAAAGAAAAGAAAAAAAAGCAGAAGGAATTTTGAGCACTGTGAAAAAGAATGCTTTTGAAGGATTAAAAATCAGTATTTTTCACCATAGGGATCTTGGGTATTAGATTCTGTTCTTGAGTAGTTGAAGCATACTGAGTAGCAGTGACCAAACAAAAATGAAATCTATCACTTTTTCTTGAAATATAGGCAATACCCAACAGATGCATGTAATTTTGACAGAGATAGCATATATGCAAAGAGCCAAGGCACTTATATGCTTAAAGAATCATCAGGATCTTTTTGGTTCTGTAAGGATTATGTGACAGCATGTTCCCTTTGCAAGTATGTCTGTAGCCCTAATAGGGCAAATTCTGGTCCTGTTAACTACTGTCTGTCTTTTCTTTTGGATGAAAGACTTTTACTCTGGACATCATTAGTTACATTGGCTGAGGGATTGGAAAACTCAGGATACAGATAAAGGGCTGAATTCCTCAGCCAGATTATCCTTGGCTGCTGAGCGTGCAGGTACCTTGCTGGTATATTGCAGGCGTATTGCCCGTGACCAAGGCTGTGTGAGCACTGAGAAGGTGCAAGGCAGGGCAGGAAGCCTGTCGAGTTTAGCAGCATGGGAGCAGGTTTATGGTTAATCTGCAAGTTAAATTACTGCATAGTTCGCTGTTACTGAAATGGCAATACCTGTGCCACTGTCACACCTCTACTACTGGCATAAAAGTGTCTGAAGTGGCGGCAAAAAACACCCGGTGTCCAAGAGAGCTGTAGAGAATGCTTCCCACTTGATAGCGTTTGAGCTGCTTATTACACATATTATTATAGATATGGGCAATTTTCCCCTGCAGCTTAGTTTATAGTAGCTTAGGGACTAATGAAAATTATAATAGTGTATCTTGTTTAAATCGCTAAGTAACTTTATCAAGTTTTGTAGAAGAAAATATTGTCAGATTATCCACCTGCTTTGATGTAGAAACATTTCCTCGGGTAAAGCTTTTCCATTGAAAGCTTATCCATGTTGCTTTTATTATTTTATTGTTTTCACACGTGGACCATATTATCAGCTTAGGGATGGAATGGTGCTTCTCTGTAGCTTTAAATAGAGAGTTCAATGAAAATATTATTAATCTTTCTGGGATATTTACCAGGCATTATGAGTCGCGTATCTGTGGCGTCAGTGTTAATGATTTTGTGTAGGAAGGAATGACATCTCTCTGCTGACCCTGAAGTGGGTTTGCCAAGTATTATTTTGCACTGCCGACATTTATTACTGATTACTTTGGTCCTGTGAAAGGGTGTATTAGCTGCAACATTGATTTTTTTCTTGTCCTTTTACATAGATAGGAAAAAATGTGTTTGCTACAATTTGTCTGAAGAGAAATAAACCTGTTATTTTCCCCCCTCACCAACCTTAACTGAAGGGAAATGTTTGCGTCCTGCCTTCCAAGAAATAGTGAGGTTGTAGTGTAGGAAAACACATACTTTTCAGAGATGGTTCAAGTGGTCTAGCAGCTACAGGGATGTTTGTTTTCCTTTTTTTGGCAAAGAGTTCCTATCAGCTGGAATGCCTCTGCCTGCAGGGGTGGTGGGGAGACTAAGAGGCACTTGTTCTCCATCTGCTGAGCTCCACTTAAGTTGTTATTCCTTCGTGCTTTCTCCATCCCTCAAAACATAAAATTGGTGGAAGTAAATAAAGCTATAAAATCACAGCTCTGAATTAATAAACCTAGCTGTGCCAAATGCTGTTAAAAAAGAGCTTTGCCCTCAGTGTGCTCTTAACACCTCAGCTGTTATGGCTGCAGGGAAGAAAGGCAAGTTACTACTTTTTACCTGGATACTGCAGGGTTAAGAGATCCCACGCTAGATCTGACAGCCACGCCTGGAGCAAGTCTGGTGGAAATGGCTGTGAAGGCAGTTGAGAAGCAGCATCCCGCAGCCTGGCTGTTAACACCCTCCCGAGGAGCACTGGGCCGTGGGATGAGCAGTGTGAATGCGCCCATGTGGCTGGCCGTCACGGAGGAAGAGCCTGGAAGCAGCGTGTACGGCGCTGCCGGGGACAGTGTGGGCTTGACATGAATCATGAAAGATTGATGTGGGGGTCATGGCTGTTAGATCGGACTAACTGAGCAGTGCAACGACAGTCTAACATTTATTTAAAGGCTTCCAGGCAAATAACCTGCACCCAGGCAGGGCTCCCAGGGCTTTAGCTGGTCTCCTGTACTGCCAAGGAAAACTGCTTTAAGCTGCAGATGTTTGCAGGCAGGTAGCAGAGGCGCTGAAAATGTGCCAGGTTTTCTGCTCTCGGGGGTTTGCACGAGGAGGGCAGATTCCTGTTTTGCCTTCTAGGGGGAAGGCACAAGCAGATGGTCTCTGTGGATGATGGGGAATGTGGGGATGGCAAAGGAAGGTGGCTTCTGAGAGTGCCTGTTGGAAAGGTTTTACCGGTCTCTTTTCAGCAGATATGTCATGCCTTGAGGCTGCAATATATTGGGGGGACATATTGATTCCAGGGATGTTTTCTAAAGGGGGGATTTGGGAACCAATGTAGACCCTGATTGTTTCTGAAAAGGAAGAGAAAGCAAGTTTCCAACCAAAGCCTCACCTTTTCTACCTGGAAATAGTTTTTTTTCTTGACCCTGGTGGCTTTTCTCTAAAATGTGAAAAGGTTTTTGAGTTCAATGGCAAACAGAAATAAGAACGAAGAACCAAAAATTTCTTGCAAAATCAAATTATCCTTATTCAGCTCTAGATTACGTTACGGCCAACAGATTTGCAGGCCTGCATCTGAAGACCTAAAGGCAAGTCTTTACTTTTGTCTGACAGAGGATGATATGCGTTCTGTGAAGTCCAGACTGAAAAATCTCTTTAAAGAGAGACTCATGCTGATTTTCATGAAAGTTGAGGTCTTTTTTTTTTCTTTCTCATTTCTTTTGATTATCAATTGTTGGTTTTCCCTGAGCTGAAGAAAAGTGGTCACGCAGAGTGATAACCTCACGCCTGCAACTGTTAAATACAGATACATGATGAAAGGGCTGGTGCAAGAGTGCTGTTCTCTTCTGGGTTATTAATCCGGGGGTGTCACCATGGCACTACAGGTGAGATAGCTGCCTGCTAAGTCCTGAGTGAATGCATTGGGTTGCCGATTTCCAGAGTTGTTTAAAAATTCAAATTAGGATTTGTCTTGTGTCCTGCATCCAGGGAGCAGTAACGCTTAGTGGGTTAAATCATGCAGAGCTGGGCTTGGGTTCCAACTCCAGCACCGAAATGTGCAGTCCTCAGAAAATCACCTTCCTCCAGTGCTTTTCAAATGTGCCTGTTTCCTTTGGGTGCAGAAGCTTCTGTAGCTTATGGGTGATTTTCAATGGCAGAGGCCAGAGCCAGTGCAAATGCTCAGAATTTGGCATGACTGTTCCCATATTTGACATGTGTCAGTGGAAGAGCTCAGATTATCAGGGATCACTCTGAAAACTCAGCCAATGGGGAAGCAGAGCAGGGTTTGGACCCAGCTTAGGGGTGCAGTGAAGTATCTCTCAGTGTCTTCCACCCTGTTGTACTAGCACTGAAGGAAATGACAGATTAAATAGCAAATATGGCGGCAAGGATTTTGGTACAATAACACGACTACACAGATGATTTCTTCAAACATTGAAGTGTTTCTTTAGCTTTGATGAGCTTTGAAAATGAGCGGAAGATATAAGATTTGGTCACTTTTTGAGCAAATAGGGTTTCTTCAGAAAGGGGCATTAGTGGAAGCCTTGGTTCAAGAAATGTATCATAAGAAGGAATCCTTAAGTCAGAAAGGGAGAAAAAGCTTTAGGACATTCAGGGAAACTTGGGCTGAGAGCAAGTCAAGATACAGGAAGGGGCTCTGCTCTAATCTTTCCCTGGGCCTTCATACTAATAACTGGAAAAATACATTAGCAGATGCTGCACTTTCCTGAGGAGAGCAAAAGATGCCATAATTAAGAGAAGACTGATGTATTATTTAAGAGTAATTTGCAATTAGTGTTCCTAAGTGCTATGCTCTATCATTAGTTTCCTCTCTGTGTCTTGGTCAAATGCAGTTGGATAATCTACAAATGAGCAATGATGGAAAAATCACGATGAGCGCAGGACTGTGTCTGCGGCCCAAAGAGCGGGAAGAGCCGCTCGCTCCTCAGGTTGCGGAGGGCGGCTGGCGGCAGCAGTGGGACTGCAAGCCATGCGCCCCAGCGGCGCGTCCCTTCAGCCAGACCGAGTCCCTGCGAAGGCCCCGCAGGGAGGGAGCCCCTTGTCCCAACCTCTTCCCGCAGAGGGCTGGATTTCTTCCTCCCAGCAGGTGTTGCAAAAAACAGATTTCTGTCTTGCCCAGTTTCCAGGCATCTCTGCTGATGTTATTGGAGACTGCAGAAAAGTTTTCTCAAGTCTGTTGGAAGCTCTTTCTCCACATAGACGGGAGGAGCGAAGGCTCTGCCATCACATAAGGGTAACTAAACACGTTTCTGAGGCCACTTTCTTATTTTCCGTTGGCAAACTTTCCCTTGCGGTGATGGTGGCCAAGGATGATCAGCTATAACTAACTGATCACTGGAGTCCTATTCCTACTGTTCATAACTCTCATAATGCGTTATGAGTAGAGAAGTGTTCAACCTGCCGTGTCTGCTGAAGGAATTAAATATTTATTATATGTATAATATTCTAGGGAGTGATTCAGAAATGATTAACATATAGATTTGCATACAGGAACATTAAGTAATACAAAGTAGACCATTTGTTTCTGAAAACATATGCAGAAACATGGTTTGCTTCCAAATTTTTAGATAAATGTGTTTAAAAGAAACCTAAAGAACTGTGATTGATACAATTCTATAATTTTACCATCTTCAGTGGCTGTTTAGGCTATGTATCCTGTAAGGCAGCTTTCTCCAAAGCTTTTTGTCTGTGTGTGACTGACAGTCTGGTTTCTTTTTGAACAAGCACTAGTTTTAATTGAATGACTTAGAGCTGGTATCACTATGAGCTGGCTAGTCTTTGAACTTACAGAGTAATGGTGAATTTGCATGGGTGGAAGTGCTTGAATAGCTGTGGATTAACAAGTTTATTGGGCAAAACATACTAATTTATTGTTTGTGTGCTCTTGGCTTACCCTAGTCACTAGTGTAGTGGATTTAAACTCTGTGAAGCAGCTACAGATATGCCCTGAAGCAAGTTTGCAGCAAATATATTTTATTTCACTACTGAAATGGGCTGAAAGTTCAGACACAGTTATTGCATCTTGGTTGATAGGCAGTAAGTTGCTGGGCTATGACTGCTCAATCATTTTTGGTTATGGGAACATACTCGCACTTTCTGATTTAATAAATAAAATAAAATAAAAATAAATAAATAAATAAATAATTTTGGTTACATGCCAGACTAGACTTGGCAGTAACGAGCTGGAAATGATTTTGAGTCTTTTTTTTTTTTTTCAAAATGAAGCAGATGAAGCATTACAACTTCCCTTACAATGTTTTAAAGTATTTTATATTTCTTGTCCCTTGTGCTACCTGGCTGCATAAGCATAGTCTTCCAGGAGCTCATTTCTTCCATCTGGAAGAGTGAACTTGCTGCCCAAAATAGAAAACCAGGGGGATTATAATCCCCTCTGTACCAAAAGGGTATTTTAATCTCTGCTGTGTTTAGGCTGGCAGCAAGTGAGACAGACATCCGAGAGGCAGAGACCTGTTTTTCTCTGAGCTGAGTGTCTTGATGCATTTCACACTGCTCTGGCTTGCAGACCATGTGCTGAATCATACTGTAGACCTGGAAATTTCCTTACCTATTTCATGCCCCACAGTCCCATTTAAGGTGGGTGCAGGTGGAAGACATCACAACTTTTTAGCTCTCTATTACCTTTTCCTTTCCAGAAAGGCACGAAGAGCTGTTGCTGGTCATAGAAACCTCTGCAGCTTTTAAATGGAAATACAGAGTGGGACTGAGCTAGTCTACAGGTGCTACAATATGGATCTTGCCATTATATTTTGATAGAGATGATAGGCAAACTGTGGCTTTCAAAATGGACAAAAGTCTTTGTTTACGTCAAAAATAAAAAATTGAAATCCCTGTCATTGCTGTAATTCTAATGATAAACATTTCTAGCACTTGTGACTTAAGGTATTTGTAAATCCTAAATAATCGGAATTGCAGAAACCTCCTAATCTGTTGAGGAGACACTTGGTGCGTACTAGTAACCAGATTCCCTGAGAGACACTTTATATTTGAACATTTGTTCAAAGAATAGATTTTTCTTAGCTTTTCAGACTGATCTCTTGTGGAGTTTTCTGTTCCCTGCAGTAGGTATTTATCCTGATAGACTTTGTTAGTGTGTCCATGAACTGCTAATCTTGGCATAGAAGTATTTCTACCTGTCGCCTTTCATCTGTTAAGTGTTCAGAGCACCAATGTGCTACGAAGCTGGCAGTTTGGATACTAATAATAGACATTGTGATGCCACTCTGAGGATGAAAGTAGATTCTAGGTATAGTCAAGAGTATTCATTCAATTTCTGTCTGTCTTCTATGATTCAGATTAAAGAGTTGACAGAGGGTGAGTGAGCATTTGTAAGTGCTATTTTTAGGATGATGGGGTTGCACATTGAATCATTTGCTTTTAGAGCCCAGGTATCAATTCTATGGTGTAGAATTCCATTTTTTTTTTAAAAAAAAAAGGAAAAATGAATGAAATGCAAAAAAATAAAAGCATTAACTAAAAGCTGAAATATTTTATGAAGCACATTGTGAACCTCTTTGCTTTACAGCCTGCAGCCTCCAAAGGAGCAGAGCATCAAGCCCAGAAGAGTCAATCTGGTTCCAGATGAGCAAGACTTAGTTTTACACAGAGCATGAAATTAGGGGAGGTTTAGAATTCTTAGATTCTTAGATTCTGTAAAGTCAAGGCAAAACTGAATTTGAACAAGAAGCCATAGAATATATCTGACAGAGAAGGCAGTACTAAAATAAAGGAAAGAAAAACTGTCAGTGTGTGAACAAAGTGTGATGAACTCACTTTTTTGTTTTGCGGCACTTTTTCTTCCACATCATAGTCTGTTGCACCATTGTATCAATCGTGTGCCAACTGCTCACCCTACTGCGCTTTGCTTTTGTTGGGTCATATGTTCTCAAAAACTTTACTACTAAAACTTCACTACTAATTCAGCTTAACTTGAGACTTGATTTTTACATTATATCAGTGTCACTGGGGTTATCCCTGATTCATATCATTCCAGTCTATAAAAGCCATGCCCTTTGTTGGTAGCAATATTTATCATTCATTGATCTCAGAGCACTTTGCAACAGTAAATAATGATGATTTCCAGCATACAACAGATGATTAAAAAAAAAGGCACAGAATACTTGCATGTTTTGCCTCTGGTCACATGGCATGGCAGGGAACACAAGCCAGACCTGATGCCTTGCCTATGAGATCATGCTGCCTAAATAAAATTGAGATGGAGTTCCCCAATAAAAAGGAATGGCTCTACTTTGATACCGGTTTTAGTGAGATCAGCAGTGGGCCTGCCATTAATAAAACAGCATTACTCCAGATTCACTGAGAACAGCATCGGTTTTGCAGGATGACTGGAGAAGCAAGCGCCTGAATTGCTCCCTACAGAACACAGAGCGTTATGGTGCCTCCCAGCCAGGAGCACTGCAGAAGATGGAAAAACAGTCATCTTGCTGTTAATTTAAGAAAAGAATGTATTATTTGCTGCATCCACATGATTTATATAGTAACTCAAAAAAGTATTAAGGCTTTTATTTGTTTGTTTATTTATTTATTTGTAACCTGCCAGTGCAGTCATGCTTATCTGTGACTTTCTGAGGTTCAGCTGTGTTTGGGGAGATGCATGTGTATTCCAGTGCTGCTCTCCCTCTCTTTCTACCCCATTCTGATTGGAAAATGTGTTTTTAATATTGTGAAACAGAGATTGTGTTTCTGCACTACCAGCACCACAGGAAATTCAGCCCTTGCTAATAATAAAAAACGACTTAGTGATTTCACGTGGAAGGGAGTTCAGGACAAGTGCAGAGCTGGAGGAGCTGGCCAGGGACCCGCTCGGGCACGCGAGGATGCAGGAGCTGGGGAGCTCACTGGCAGAGCTCCCAGTGCATGCAAAATGCACCCCAACAGGGAAAGGAAAAGCAACTTGGCCCAAATTTCTATATATGGGTCTCCACCTTCCCAGTCCCTGCCTATCCTGTAGACAAAGATTTTTGTCTGTGTTTCCCACATCAAAAAGACAGGGAGAGAGAAAGAGAATTGGCTGTGCTGTTTCCCTATCTGTAGGCCTACCATTTATCTCTCTTTCCCTGAAAATGTACACCTCCTTGGTGCACAATGTTCATTTGTGTTGCACCGACTGCACAGTGTGAGCCCGAGGCACCGTGTGCCCTTGGCTGAAATATGTTACTTACCGAGAGCAGCCTCTGCCCCGCGGTGCGGTTGAGACCCAAGTTCTCCACTCCTTTTCTCTCTGCAGAGCCCATGACTAAGACTAGAGGCATGAAGGGATCTGAGTGTTTGTGGGAAAAGGCCTGACCTCAAGGGATCTGCTGGTGGCTACTGGCAGTGAGAGCAGGAGGGCACCCTGAATTAAGACACAAATTGCTCGGGAATGGTGAACTTTGGAGCAGAGCAGAGGGGCCAGCAAGCCTGTGTATGTGAGCAGAAAGTCTGTAACAAATGGCAGGGCAAAGGGGGCTGCTGGGTTGCTGAAATCGCAGCTTTGGCTTTTATACGTGCAGAAAATACAACTGAGGTTCACTGTTGTGAGTCAGTGTTCATGATTCAAGAGATAAATGTATAAGAGGCAGACTAGAAAGTGTCTTAATATTTCTATTGTTGATTTGTAGCACTGAACTGCCGAGGTGCTGTGCAGTGGCCTGTTGCACTTTCACATGCTTCTTCCTTGGTGAACGCATTCAGGGCACTTCTTGAGATGCTTCTTCTCCAGTATGTGTTTGAAATGTGGAAAACTCTTTCTGCAGCGTGTCTCAGGTGCTTCACAGGGACTGATTTGGAGGGCTAGGTTTTCTTAAGTGGTTTTAAAAACCATATTAAATATGTTTGCTTGGTCGGTGATAAAGTTTTTTGATTATTTTAGAGCATTGCAATAGGACCAGAGAGCAGCTTTGAAGTTGGCTTGGTGTCCTGGCCTTCCTCTGCTTCAGTATGTCGAGCATACACAGCAAAGAAATACTCCGTTGCCATGGTAACTCCTTTCTCACAGGTTCGCCATGTGTAACGTGCTATAAATCTTTCTTATATGCTTGATGGACAAAGAGAAGATAAGGAGGTAATCTGGGCTCCAAGATCAGTGCACAGAAAGATAAGCATAAAATGTGGTCACGTAGCAAGAAATTTAAGGACTGCAGAGTGCACAGACTGCAGGTCTACCTGTGTATCTCTATTTTATATAATTAATATTGCTGTCCTAGGAAAACCTCCTTCACAGAGTTCCTCTTTCTCATAAGCAGTGCAGGGGAACCGAAGTTGCAATGTTATGGCTCTGTCACGTGGCTCATGGGTTTCTCAATAAACATTTCAGTTGCCTATTTATTAATGGGACTTGTTCAAAGCAGACTGATAAACAGTGTCTGTGATGACCTCCATGGGAAGTCATTACTGCCTTGTGAGGCAGTCAGTGTCCCATAAATCAGTAAGATTAAAACTCTTGCACTCGCTGCATAGCACAGCTCCTGCCTCATAGTTGCCCTGCTGTGCTTGTGCGTCTGTGTTGGGGATACTGCCGCTGCGGGGATGAGCTCCTCTCGCAAGAGCAGCTCTTCTGCAGTTCTTTTGGATCTGCTCAGCATCACATACATAGCCAGTATCTATAAGTCCAAGCAAGGAAGAGCTTAAAACACAGACCAGCTTGTCTCATAACTGGTAAACATATGCTGGTTATTTTTGGCATTGTGCTTGTGCTTGGGATTGGAGCACCATTCTGTCATAAACAGTTTCTGTCTTGAAAAGCTTCCAACCTAAATGGAGACGACAAACAAAAGCTTTAAGGATAGAGAGAACCACGGGTAGAACAGCTCGCCAGAATGTGCAGAGCGGTGCCATGCCTGGGCTGGGAGCAGAGGAAGCCGAGTGCTCCATCCATCTGATGGTGATGCTTCCTCCACCCATGCCCAGATTTATCCTCAGTGCAGGATCCTGTAAATGTTCATTACGTTTTTGCGTGAGACAGAAAATTGGACTGCTCAGTGTCCCCTGGTGATCGTAATATTGATGCATATTGCTGGAAGCAGGCTGAAAATGCTGGGGTAGGAATCTTTTGAGTGAGAGTTTACAAATGGTTTGTTAGTCCCGCATTTCTATGACAACTGGCTGAGGCTGTGTGATCTACTGGGCACCTACGCAGCAATGTGGAAAAACAGCAGTCTGATCCCATACACTTGTGGTGCTGCTCTTGAGGGTATTTGGGAATCTGATACTCCTGAGCTGCTCTAGCTCATCTCATCTTTTCAAAGTTTTTCTGTTGTGTGTAGTGTATTCTCAGTGAAATAAGGCATGGGGAGACAGTGCATCAAAACATATATAACTGCAAACATACTCTGCCTCCCTGTGACAGGCTGATTAGGGCAACCCAAAAGCTCTAACAAAGAAAGTCTGGCTTTAAGTTCCTTTTCTGTTTTTGCTGGTATTCGGCCTTAGGAGAACTTCTACAGAAGATAAATGTATGTGACTCTTCAACTGCTTTCTTTCTTAACAGATACTTAAAGGCATTTAAGCTAGAACTCTTAATTCTTGATTTGTGTTTCACTGCTTGGGTAGAAAGTGACAACACATCTGAAATCCTGGTTTCAGAGGCGGTCCCAATTCCCTCTGATGGCCTGCAGCTCTAAAACATCCGAGCAGTTATCACCAGTGAGATTCTTTTTGCCAGGCAATAACTTGAGTTCAAGGTATTACCCACATTTCTTAATTACGCCAGAAATGTTATGGCATGTCATAAATATCCATATTGTCTTTTTGTTATTCTGGACAGGTCAGCCGAAAACATAAGATTCAAACCCTACTTAGTAAAGGAAATAAGTTGGGTAGCATCTGATTTTATTTGTATTGATTGCCTTATCCATTAAGCTTATGATACAGGAAAGCTTTTGTGAATGAGGCTGGCAGCAGAGAAGAGTTGCTAGCAGCACGCTTGCTTGTTACCAATGCACTGGGGACAGGCACGTGAGTTGCCAGGAAGGTATTGACCGCCAAGATGAACGACTGACCTTGTAATGGGCTGTGGTAGGACTCGTTAGCGACCACTTCCTCTCTGAACCGGGCACCCTGGCACCAGCCACATCCTGAGCACGGGTGAACAACAAAATGGCCTGAAAACCAGAGCTACTCTCTGGGCTCCTTCCCAGCATAGCACAGCAAAATGTCCTGGGTTTGCCCAGTTGCTTCAGAGTATAAAGAGAAAACTACGGCCTTCAACAGATATAAAAAAAAATTACGCTTAAATAAGGCTGGTAAGGCTGACTTCTAAACAATAGGGTTTCAAAGATGGAGCAGAGGTGACTGGTCATCAAAAAAGTTAACAAACTTATGTTTCATTGTGTTAACGAGTCTGTTTTGGAGTTCCTTAGATGAACTTTCTGTCTGAAGTCGCAGCCTAAGCAGTAAGGCTGTGCCCTGCAGCCTTGGTCCCTGAACATGTTGCAGGATGCTGTAGCTCAGGTTTTCCGGAGTTGCTAAGGTTTTCTCCCAACTGAAACCAGAACGTGGTGGAGGGTGATGGCACTTAGCTCTTGTCCTGACATTAAGTTGGGATGTGGCCAGAGTATACATCCAGGCTAGGAGCTGGGAAAATTCCCAGACAATATAGTTCAGATGTGCCCATGTAAATACTGTCTGCCTGTTCCTGATTTATTTAGCTGTGTCACCTGGATAAACTTCTACAGTGCTGGGCAGCACCTTTGAAAATCAATCTCCAGTGAGGTATAGTTGTTTTCTACCTTTATGCATTTGATCTGAGTACCTCTGACAGGAACTTAGGTCCTCTACATAGACACAAGAGTCTCCAGAGGCAATTCAAAACATCTAAGTATCAAAATCAAAGTCACTTTTAAAGGTTATGATTTTTTTGCCTTTTTTTTTTTTTTCCTAAATCTGAAACAATGCAGTAAAGCTGTCTAACAGCATTGCAGGAATCTTGAGTGAATTGGCTCAGTTGTTCTTATAAGGGACCTAGGACAAGAAAGATAAAAAGCTTTTTGACTCACTGCAGCGACTGCATTGCGCCCAGATGGAGGAGAACTGCAGTTTACTGTATTCAGCCAGGGAAGAATTAGGCTCATAGGTACTTTGATAATAGAGGGAGCAAAACACCAAGTGCAGTTAATATCAGATACATTGATGGTGTTGGTTTTGGTGTTGGTTTTGAGCATGAGCTACAGAGCAGAGAGAATGGTTTTTCCTAACGGTTGTGATAGCCATCCTTAAGTGGGCAGAGGTGGAAGCAAAGCATTTTCTCTCAGTGAAGTAGCTTGGTTTCTGCACTGAGAGATGAAATCTTGTCCAACTTCTGACTGTCTTGAAAGATTTCTTGAAGCATGCCGTATGATTTCAGCTTCAGTCACATACCGGGCAAGGCACAGCGTGACCCTCATCTGGGAATCAATCTTGTAAGTGTTATCACCGTGTGTGTCATGAGCAGTGTTTCTTGGCTGAGACTTCCTGGGTTTGTTTTTGAAGAAGTTCCACATGTACCCAGATTTAGATAGTAAGAGAATTAAAAGCAATTTACATTAATAATAATAATAAATATCTTTTATGTTGTTACTTTTTTTGTGCACCAATACAAGTTAATAACAGTTTTTAAAACAATTACAGAGACCATGTCTCTCCTGAACTGAAGTTCGCTTATACTGACATCATTTTAAAACAAACAAACAAATCCCTCTTTGGGTTTGGTTGATTTTCCTTGGTAAGTTCATAAAATCATCAGCCTAAGAAAAGATAAAGCAACAGTGAAATGATAATAATATAAACATGCATTTTTATTTAAGACTTAAAACTTACCTGCCTTATTCCTGCTTAGCTCTTTTTCTTTTTTTTCTTTTCCAACTCTAATTTATGGAGGTTGTGAAAAATGTAAAGCTTTTCTTCTTTCTCTGTCTTCCAGAAATCTGCATAATAGGCAAAATATACAGGCACGTGCACTAAGCTGTTAATGAATTAGTATTTTATTTGACTTCAAGGAAGCCATCATGAGACAAAACAAAAGTCTTTGCTTATGAAGTTATCTCTTTGTACATTTATTACCTGTCAGATTTTCCCAAAAGATTTAGTCCAAATCAGAATTAGAATATGTACTTTGAATGTAAGAGGATATGTAACTTCTTCCTTAAATTTTAATAATGATTAAATTGAAGCTTATTGTATTTTCAAAATGTCTAAAATTGATGGAAGTTACCAAAATATGACAGCAATTTCTTTTAGGCAAGGAACTTGCTTTGCTTAATTGTACCTGGTTATGGTGAGAAAAGTTGGTCAGACTTTTCAATTTAAACAGCCACAGAGGGAACTGTTTAGTGATTTTCTTCAAGCAAGCTTATGCTTTTAAAAATTATTTTAACTTGAGAGCAAATAATCTTGAGAGACTTGGGTTGGAGAAGAAGGAACGATGTGTTTTTTCCATTCTCGTTTATGCTTCCAGCCTTTTCTTTATCATTTGTCTTGCACTGAAAATTTAATTGAAAAATTAATCGAGTTAATTGAGTTTTTTTTGGAAATAGTAACAGAAGGATGTCAGGCTTGCACCTAGCCCCGCTCAAAGTAGAGCAGGGCTCTACTTAATATCTGTCCATTGCCTCGCGTGGAAGGAGTGCAGCGGAGCTGCCTCTTGCTGCGCAGCCTTCCCCTAACTGCAGCACAAGTCTGCAAAGACGGTCCCCGTGGTCCCAGTGGACGGGATACCTGGCGAAGGGCAAGGCAAACACATGGCCTCTTTCTCTGGTGCCCTTTGCAGGCTTCTTTCTCTAGGACTCTATCAAACAGCTTTTACTGGCAGAGAAATCACTTGCAAAAGCAACAAGATCAGGAGGGATGAGTGGATGTTTGCAGCTAGCGGCAGATGTCCCTGTCCTGTTCTGCCCTCCAGTTGTCTGGGACGGGGCAGCTGGCATCGCTGCCGTGTGCTTTGTCCATCCTTGCGTTTCTCAAGCTGCCTCTGTAGAGATTTGCCAGCTCCGTGTCAGGCTGCTGTTATGTGTTTGCAGAGTAAACGTGTGCTGGCTCTCTGTTTCAGTGAGGGCCTCCAGCTGCAACTGCTCTGCAAATAATAATTCAGTTAAGCTCATTTAATCCTTCTTTCAGCCATACTTTTTTAAGAAGTGCTACTGTTATCTTTCAAATTCTCCTATTATACAGACCTGAGTAAAATGTAATATGTCTAACAGGTGGTTACATTTAGAGGGATCCAGAGTGTGAAGTCTGTACTCTGTGCTGAGAATTTGGTAGCACAGTAGAAGCAGACCAGATAGAAGTCTGAAATGTTCTTTCAAGTGTCTTTATTTATTTTATTTATTTATTTATTTATTTATTTACATTGACCATCCTTTAAAAAGAACCACTTTTCAGTGAATTTTAAAGGTGAACTCTATGTTGCTTTTTTTCACATGCTTTCTTATCTAAACATAAACCCGAAGTTGGGAGTGAGTGCAGGGACAATCGGAGTTGTCCTTTGAGGCTCTTCACCCTTATGGGGTTTTCTCGTACCTGCCGCTCTGTGGGCTCAGACTGACCAGTGGTGCAGCGGCTCCATTCACTGCCCTGGAAAAGCTCTTCTGCAGCATTGTGTCTCTCACATTCCTCAGGAGGTTCAACTTTAATCTGTCCCATCATTAACAGTTTCAGCCTCATGTCTAAAGCATCTGTTAACCTGTCCACAGACAGGAACAAAAAGGGGATTTATGAATATGTGTCACTCTGATTTAAAGAATTATTGCAAGACAGGAAGACATGAGCTGGTCTTTCTCATAGGAGAAATGTGACCGCATGGCAGCAGTGGACAGTATTTGGCAAGACTAGCTGAAGTGTGAAAATGTGTTGTTTTGCTGCAGAACAGATGGGCGAGCAGTGATGGGAAGTGCTGGGCAACTCTGAAGAGGTGAGGCCCGTTCGACCTTCACTGCGGCCCGGCTCCAAACCCGGCGTTGCACGGCAGAGCGCGGCTTCCTGCCCGAGACTTCCCTTTCTCACCCCGACCCTAAACACTGGAGCACGTGCTGGATGTTAAAGCTATTCCTGAGTCTTATATAGCTCATTAAATACAAGCACAAGCTTTTAAATGCTCTCCTGAGTGACGCCCTCACAGCGCATTCCAATAAGCACATATTTAATTCCATGCATTTGATGAAACTTCTATTTATTTTTGTGCCTAGCGAGAGGAAATTCTCTCTTTTTTTTTTTTTTTAAATTTTGGCTGAAGCTTTCTTTATAGGAAGAGCTTAAAAGTAACTTTACCTCATCAGTTAGAAGCTATGCTACTGACTAAATATAATTATTTCCCTCTGTGGTTTTTTAAATTGATGGCATCTTCAAAGTGAGTGTGGTATATCATAAATTAGGTTATATTCCTGGCAGCTTGTACTGCTAATATCTGGCTACCAGATAAGAAGTGTTAACTGCTGGGCACGATGCATCATCCTTGGTGCCCAGTATAACTTAGATAATGAATACGCAGTTAGATTTATGCAATGGAGAAGTAATGCATGTTCCTGCAAACAAGGTGCACTCATACAATCCCAGCTTGGCAAGAAATACGCTGACATTGCTTGGATGTTGCATGAGCTAGAGTGCATCTGTGCTATAGAATAGCTTTACTGGAGCAAGAGAAGATTTTCTTAGGATTTTATATGCACTTCTCTGTCCACTTAACTCCGGTTTCTTCACTGCACAAGCT
This sequence comes from Crypturellus undulatus, assembly GCA_013389825.1. NCBI lineage: Eukaryota > Metazoa > Chordata > Aves > Tinamiformes > Tinamidae > Crypturellus > Crypturellus undulatus. The sequence continues at coordinate 18,921 of VWPW01026669.1, read as the reverse complement.
GTGAAGCTTCTCTATTTATGTGGCAGGTAGCCCTAAATTGTCATATATCCTAACCTGGGTTTCCCTGTGTGCTCCCTTCTGTGCACAGCCACGTGCACCGAATGGGGTGTTTCCGGGAAGCCTCCAACGCAGTGCCCGTGTGCTGTAGCCTGGCAGGAATGTCCCATGATGAGACACTTTGGGAAGCGTAGGATGGACCTGCTCCGCATCTGCTGCCCAGCTGTTCGTTAGTAAGTGGTAAATTTGGCACATCTGCAACACTGCCTGGTGGTAGTGTGTGTACTGCGTGGCACCGGGGTGTTTACTGTTTTAGATACTCTACACAGGAATGTTAAATACGTAAAGCTGAACTGCTGACATTTCTCATCTCTGAGTGGCAGTAGGTTCTATAAGAGAGGAGTGAAAAGTGTGTTTTCTTTAGATCTTGTTGCTGGTAGGCACTATTTAATATTTATATATGAGACTTTGGTCTAATTGCTAGATGATAGGTATGAATTTGCAGCAGATCTGTCACTGGGAGTGAACACATTAAAGAAATTTGCATCAAGGACTGATACAGTTTTAATTGGAGCCACGTACTGTTGTGTTAGTCATCTTGCAACTGAAGAAAACAATGAACAAAGGTCCTTGTAGGCTCTAACAAATTTTAGAAATATCACAGTAAGGCAGCCTGTCCTTTTACTGGACAGCATATCTCTCTGAGGCATCTCACTGCCCCTTTCTGCCTCTTCCTGGCAGGAAGAGACGCCTGAGCTGTTGGAGACTCCTGCAAACTGGGAAACCTGTCCATTGCGTACTAGGGATAGATCTGCAGTCGGGAGTCTGGCAAGGGAAAAAGGCAGGGACACACACAGGAGCTGAAATTGCCCATCCAGAATCATCTGTTTTCAACCAAGAATTCCAGTGAATGGAAAAAGGAATATTCCTCCAGGTAGCTCTGCCTTTATTAAAACTGCAGGTAACTAAGGTTTATTCATGTGTTTGTTCTGGTTCAGTAACATTTTTTTTTAACAAAACTCATATTGAGGAAGCACTAAAACTTATTTTTCATTTTATTTTACCAAAATGAGAAATACCGAATGGCCCAAGACATCTTACACTCAAAATCTATTCTGACAGAAATACATGTAGTTGTATATATTCATCTTTATAGGACACAGTGTGGATTCTTCTTGCTCAAGTTTAGAGGTCATTGTCCACAGTCTAGCTAAGAGCAGACAGAAGCAGAATGAAGCAAATGTTATGGCCATTTTATTCATGACTGAGAGTCTTCTCAAGCCTGTATTGCAGACTTTCTGCCACAGATTTAGTGAGTACAAAAGGTGCCTTGCATTTGAGGTTGTGATCATTTCTTATGCTGTAAATAAATGAAATGATCAAAATGCACCAGCAGCATCTGACACTAATTGCATGAAATACAATTCTGTGGAGAGTTAATCAGAAGCAAAATTCACTGTTGGAGACTCCTCGTCTTGAAGATTGATGATTCGTGGGACAACAGACTTAAGAGTTTATTACATTGGAGGCTGCTGACAGGGGGGCAGGTCAATGAAATGATCTCCTCATGGGAGTTTTCCTGCCCTCCCAAATAGGCCTTGGCATTTAAAGAGTAGGAGCATGGTAACAGAAGTTACATCTTTGCCTGGTGCCCATGGAAATCCCCAGCGATCTGTTCTGGTATCTAATCTTTGGGGATTTAGAAAAGAGATGGTACAGATATAGACAGGTGATTACTGTGTTCAGTATTTTTAAAAATCATTTCTGTTTGGAAGCAAAAGCGCACTGTGCAGCTTATTAGTGCTCAATTAACATAATATATTGCAGTTATTAGTCTCAGAATGATACCAGACATCCCCATCGGAGGGGGTAAATTGAATCCTGATAACTGGCATTTAAACAAACCTGGAAACCAGCACTTAATAACAGGCAGTATAAACACAGAATATTGTTGTTCCTCTGAATTCAGCTAGGTCTGGTTGCATGTAAAAAATTAACCACAAGCTGCCATCTTTTGTAAAGGAAAAAGCAAAGGCAAAGAAATCCTTGGGCTGAAATAACCATCACACTTGTGGCACGGTTAGCTATTGGGATGGAGCTTAGAGAGAAGCAGGAAGGTTTTATGGTTCTCAGCTTAGGGTGTGATGGCCATTTATAGACTTGATTCCCAGGCCCTGCTCTCAGTTTCTTAAAAGACGAGGATAATCATTTTTCCATCTGCTAAAATCTTCTAGACCTTTTAATGTGATCCTTTAGTACTAATACAGGAGAAAAAAAAATATACCAGCTAAAGCCATAGGCAGAATTCGTTATGTCCCTTACAACATGGTGGTGAAAAAAGTCCAGTGTTACATTAGTGCCTGAGAAAGAGAAATTCAATGGCTACAGTGTTATCCACAAATCAATATGATTTTCAGGTTTCAGCTTGGAAATGTTCTGATGTTGTAATGAGCAGTTCACGTGAAATTCTTTTTTGTGTATATATACATTTTTCCGTGATCATTGAAAAAAAATCCTTATTATGGACACAAGAGGTTTCCATAGTGTAAGGTGAAGTGCATTTCATTAACTTTTCTTGTCACCTTATAGAGAACAATACAGTTTAGGAATATATGTATATGAACAGGTGAACTCTGGCTCTGCTCGCTGCGGCAAAACACCTGAGATGGGGAACAACCTGCTGTACCCATTAGAGAGCCCTGGGGTAGCAGGTTCTCCCGCTGCTTAAGCTGATGCTGTCTCTCTGTTATACTAAGTGCTAATCAGGTAAGAGCATTCAGGATGCAAAATTTTGGAAGATTATCCTTGATTTAGAATGTATTCTCTTCCTAGAACATATCAACTGGAAAAATTGTTAATCAGAAAACTGCAAAGTGTGCAGGGAGGAAAGTCTGAGTTGTAAGACATGCTAAGGATGTGGTAATTAATAAGAAAGAGAAAAGGTGGTGGGTTAGAGAATCTTTAGTTGTTTTCACAACACAGAAAGCATGAATAAAATCTTTTATTAGGTTGTCTCATATGTAGTCTGAAGTAGTTATGGTAAGTAGAGGACTCGGAGGATTTGGTTTCACAGGGAAATGGTAACCACATTCTACTCTGCTAGTCACTTTTTTATGTGAGACCCTGTTCACCACGCTTGTTTTCAGCACAATATGCCTGAGGTTGTGCTCAGGACTTTTAAAGCCAACTTAAGCATGTACCTTTATTAAATAGAAACCTTTGCTGATCAGAGCAGTCTGTACGAAGTCGATCTAACTTCTGCTTTGAAGCCCTTCCCTTTACCCCCGTCAGCTCCAGCATGTTCCAGCCAGAGTTGTATTTGCAGAGTGCTGCAAGGCTTGCTAGTGTTGGGGAGATGCTTTGAATTTGCAGGAAGGCAAAATGTTGCACAAATACATCTGGTTTGGGGATCTCTTAGAGGTGGAAAGTTTACATAAATGTGAAGTTTTAATGATTTCATGTAGCATTGCTCACGCAAAGGTACTGCAGATCTTCTCCTCTCTGATTAGCGTCTGTGCTGTTTAATTTCAAATATGTTTAAGCATCATTACTGGACAAACTGAAATTGCAGATAAAACCTAATTTATTGTTTTATATTGATGTTAAAATTCCACTGTTATTTTTTATGTTACTTAATAGTTTAGGTGTGTGTATTAATTATGAATAAAATTGTACAATAGGATGAGTCACCAGTGTCAGGATTTCAGTCATTAACATAACAAAGCACATTGGAAAGAAAGATAAATAAATTGGGTCCCATTTTTAATTAATATTCGCCTCTTTTGAAATATGTGATGTAGGTCGGGGAGCGCTGCTGCTGCTGCTGTCCGTTCCCGTCCAACAACCTCCTTTGTGTGCTTCCAATTTGCATGAGATGGACTTGGGAACGGCTGCTTCTGCAGCCCGGCTAGCTGCTAGTTTGGGAGGACAAAAGGGCCTGGGCCCGGTGCTGTAGCTCGAGTGCAGGGCTGCGTTTCCAGAGCTGGGCTGTGCTGGGACACTCTGTGCGACTCAGGCGTTTTTGTTTGCCCGGGCTGCTGTGGCCCAAACACTGAGTTTCTGCCTTGCAGATAGAAAGTCGTATCATGAACTCTGAGCATTTATTTCTTGAACGTCTCGTGTTTTGGGCAAACTTGAAGATAGGGAATTGCAGCTTCTTCATAGCATCTGCAGCTGAAGCAGGTGTCTACAGGAGATCCTTGGGCATGTCCCAGCAGCATGTGGGTGCTTCCCAAGCCCCGGGTCCCACTGAGGAGACCCTCCCCTGCATGGATCCAAGGGTCAAGCTGGAAGTTCCCCTGCTCCACTGCAGGACAGGCGTTCGGTCAGGAGAGCCTGGCTGTATACCTGACATCCAGCAGCGAACCCATGATGCCGGCTAGAGAAAGTGCAGTGCTGTTGAGAGGTCACTAATGAATAACACTGCTGGCTTTTCCAACTCTGAAAAGTTGGGATTCAGAGTGAGCAAAGATTGCTTTGAGCCACCTGTGGCTCTTCTGTCCTTGGCCATTTGTTTTGTGCAGCAGGTCTTAGCACAGAAGTGTAGCAGGTCCTCTGCAGCTGCAATTGGTAGGTAGCACGTTGCATTTCGTTTCCACAGGAACTACCATCTCTTGAGCTTTCTTTTTTATTTAACCATGGCCGAAGATAACTTCTAAGGTAGCTGTGAATCTGACTCTGTGTAGCATCAGCTTGGCAAGCCTGTGAGATAGTGCAGGTACAGGATTGATGTCCCATGATTGACTCCATCCAGCAGATCACAGGTGGGCAGTTTAATTTTCATCCTTAGTCCTTGGCGTTGAGTTTGCAGACAAGGGTGCCAAGTGACACCGGCAGGAAAGAGAGTACTCTTAGGAGTCTGTACTAGGAGTCTGTACAGAGCAGCATCTGCACCAAAGTATTACAGCTTTGAGGTAACTGAAGGTGTAAAATCTAAATTAACACAAAAAGCTGAACTGAAAACCTGAGGAACTTGTGGCAGGGTCTCAACAAAGTGTTCAAAGTAGATACACTATCTGAGCCCAATCCTGCATGGTCCAGATCCTTGCAGGAAGCAGAGTGTCCGTGGGTGCTGAGAGCATGGAGCACCTGGCAGGATGAGGCCAGGAACTGGCATGTTTCACAAGTAGCTCTTTTTGCTGTTAGCAACTAGCTCTTCCTTGATGAGTAGCAAAATAAAATGAGTGATGTGCATTTTTGGTTCAAGGAAGAGCTTTAAAACATGATGGAGAACTGCCAGCATAGGAGCAGCACTCCTTGTTTGCTTGGCTTTTGATGTGCAGGGAAGATGAAGCCATCACGCTGAAATATCCTCCTGCATTGGGCAAACAGGAGAAGATGAAAGGGAAGAGGAGTTGCAGAACAGCCTGGGTTGGAGCGTGCCAGAGCCACGGTGGGGAATAGTAGAGCCTCTGTAAAATGTGTCGACATAGGAAATCAATTCTGAATTACACGATGTGGTGCGTGCTGTATTTTCCATCCTTCAGTATAATGAGCAAGAACACCCTTACATAATGATGGCTTTTTAAGAGATTGCCTTTGGCTTCATTTATTGTCAGGCAGAACCATCCTGTGATATTTAGACTCTGCGAGCTCTGCAGTGTGCAGGCTGGCCACAGCAGTGGGAAGGTGCTGATAGACCAGCAGGTCTACCCAGAAGGTGCTGGGAAGATGGCACTTCATAGCAGTGAAGGGCCATCTGCCTTCCACTCCTATGCCTCATTGAACTCTTGCAGAGGGTGAAAACCAACCAGAATAAGTGCTCCTGGTATCTTTGAGGAGTTCGGTATCACTTCGCTTTCACTTCTTAGCGTTAGTGATCGTGTGTCCACATAGGACACCGTGTATGTCTGTACCAACAAGAAAACTGAAAGGCTGGTGTGGGTGAGCATGCCAAGATAATGACGAACAGGGAAATAACTCTTTGCACAACACTGGAGCTTGTGCAGTTTGCATGAAAATCCCTGCATAGCTTGGAAGTGAGCTGGAAGCTGTTGGCTTGTAACATCTGCGGTTTCATGTTGTTCCTCAAGATGTAGGGGTGAGCCCTACTTCTGTGATTTTTTTAAAAAAAATCAGTATTTGCTCACTACTCTTCCACTGAGGAGCACCTCCCGTGTCTGGGATGGATTACAGCTCCCCAGCACAGAGCCTTGTTCTCACTGGAGTCTGGGAGCCTTTTAATGTGTGTATTCTTTACAATTTCACTTGGCTGTCTCCTCAAGAGTTAATTCCCTCATATTGAGAAGGTCAAAATACCAGGAGGAAATTGAACATAACTTCTTGATATTTGAGATCATGAATTTTCTGTTTAAATAAAAGCAGTAAATTTGTAAGCTAGCAAGAATAAAACTTGAAACCCTGCAGACAGTGTGGGCTTCCAATGAAATCCTCCGGGTCAAACAGCCTCGCTTGTATGCCTTGATTTTAGCGTGCTGCCTCTATCGCTGTGTACAAAACTGATTGCTGTTTGTTTTGCATCCCAAAATACAAGTGTTACGAATTCCCAAGTGACGAGAATGGACTTGGAAGTGCTCAGCTGTAGCAGATTGATTGACTCTATTGTCTCTGAGTCACTTAGTGTTTGCATAGCTCACAGGGGTGTACCTCACGCTGCCTTAGAAATGCAGTTAGCTGGAGCTCTGTAGGAAGAGGAAACTATATCATTTAACCCCACATCCCTTTATACTTTTTCCTATTGAGGTTGTCCCCGCCGTACACACTATGCCTTGTCACAGCTCATTCTGAGGTTTGCAGTGTTCGTGCCTTTGAGGTGGGACTTGGGCTGGTGGGGGAAGCACCGTGCTTGCCCACCTGCAGGACAGATGCTTCCCTCCCTCCCCGTGCCACCCTGCCCAGCACCCGCATGTGTGATGGGGGGGAAGGAGAGCAGACGGTGAACACCCACCAGCGCCCTCCTTGCGCTCCTGCTCACAGTGGGAAGGAGAATTAATTCCCATCCTCGGCATAAAGCTAATTAATAACTGTCCTGTCAGGAAAGGCACTCCACTAAGGCTCTATAGTACATCTGTACTGGCAAGTTGCATGTGCTCAAGTCTGTTCCTTAGCAATAAGACCATCTGGCATGGGAACAGCCCAGGCCTGTGCAAATATGGCCTTCAAATCGGGATGGATACGTGATCATTGCCCATCAGGAGTGGGCCATAGCCTGTACTAGCATGTTAGGAAAACGCTAGTGAGCCCAAGCAAAAATTGTGCCAGGTACCATTCATTTAACAGCAAAGAGGTTTGCTTTCTGCCTGTGTTTAATTTAGTCATCAAATGTAGCCTCTGAATCTGAGTTCAACCAAATGCTCCAGTCATGGGCAAAGCATCTACTCCAGTTTCCAGGAGGAAGCAAGAGGAACTGGCAGTTCCCCCGGTTCCTGGAGGCGCTGGGTAGCCAGCTTCACACTGTGATGTCCTGCGAGGTATCTGGGGAAATGGGTGTGGGCTGATCTGAGCTTTAACTAGCCTGACTGGGATTGCAAAGTGCTGTGCAAATACAAAATAGCACAATTTTATTAGTATTTTCCCACTCGTATCCCATAGTGGTCAGTAAGGGTGTCTGGAAGTAGAAATGGGCTCTGTTTAATCTGGTTATGTAAACAAGTGATAAATCTAAAGCCAAATTCTGCTCTGGTTTTTAGCATGTAATTCCCCTTGGCTTAACTAGGGTTAATGAGGTATAACCCAAGGTAGCAGTTGTCCCTGAGTGGGTGTTTCTGGTCTCAATAACATACCATGGGTTCTGCTTCTCTGATTGCTAATTATTTTGACAGCAGTGCTGGCTCTGAAGTTACCAGAAAATCTATTTGCTCTACACAGAAGAATATATCTTTAATTTATTTATGTATATATTTCTTATTGCCCATTTTTGCTAATTTTGGACTTGCAGCTCCGTCTTCTCAAGGTATTTTCAGTACAACTTTATTACAGCCACAAAAGTTACAGCACTTCCCATATCTCTTCTGTCTCCTAAATGGGATTCCCATTTAGGATTTTTGTGATTTTCTTTGCCTTTGTGTCTGTCTGTCTTGTACAGCTGTCACAGTTCCTGCTCTGTGAGCCCTTCCAGTGTCTTTAGCTGCCCTTTGAGCAACGGAGGAAGGGAGCCTTCCAGACCTCTGGTGTAATGCAATAATTCTAGGAATATTAGACCCCTAAATGAGAGAAATATTAGACTGTGTGTGTTCTGTTATAAGGACTACTCCTGGCTATGTTCCTGAATGTTATCACATCTTCTGAGAAGGGAAATGCTGTTTATTCTGTTTGTGGTGGTGGTGGTATGTGTCTGCTTTTTGAAGATTCCTGATTTTGAAGATCTCTGTTTCCCATGCCCTGTGAGATGCCTCTCCATGTTAAAGAACCAACCAGGGGAGACAGGTATTAACAGTAAGGAAGTACATTCCCATACAATTTCCAATCAGGAATTGGCTAGAAGTATATAGTATATAGGTAGGAGAGTTGGAAAGCAACGTGGAAACCAGGGGCTGCAGCAAAACAGATGTGTTTGTGCCTTGAAAAGTCTGGAGAAACCGGGTGAACTGATGTTCACCTGAGGAACTGTAGAAATGGTAATACTGGACTTGGTTCGGGACATATCCTGCTATAGACATGGGAAGAGCTGAATGGTTGCTCATAGACTGCCCTGGCTGGACACTGACATGTTTTGTACGTGTCACAGGCTGGGAGGATGGACAGGGGGATTAAGGAGAGATTGGGGCTTCCCCCACGAGCACTGGCCTCATTCCTGTTACAAAGATGTGCTTGATCTCACACCCCATCCAACCTGCGCCTTGCCTGGACGTGGCTTCCCGTGCTGGGGCAGGTCATCGTCCTTGATTCTGCCTTGGTGAGTGAATGAGCTCTATTTTAGACCTTGGAGCAGCCAAAGAGCCATGCGTTGACTGCCTGTGCTGGTGTCTCCACCACTGTACAATGCAGGAAGCTCTTCCTCCTGAATGATGTTTCATCATTAAAAAATTAGCAACAGGTGTAACTATTAAAGAACGATTATGAAATAGTTAATACTATGATGAATTTGTAGCATTGCTTTTGTTGCGCTCGGCAACAGTATTCATCTGGGTCTCTGGAACACCCTGCAGCTCAGCGATAACCATGGCCTTTCTACTGCAAATGCGCCTGTGGGTAACTTTTTACACATATGCAACCTCATTAAGCCATCTGTAGGAAATTAGACCACTTACTGCATAATTGTTTGCAGGAGCAGGAACAGGGTTCATCGCCTTCCTAACAAAAATTGTATATCTGTCTGGAGACTGATGACTTTATTTTAATTTGCATCAAGGACAGAGTAATGAAGTAGGCCCGATGAAAATGAAAAGCAGGCTATGTGAAGCTGGAGTCAGCGGTGAACTACAGATAACATGGTCTCATTTTCAGTTTAGCCAGAGACTGTGCTATGCTAATGGGAAGATGTCAGCTACTTACTAATGTCCTGAGAATATCCATTTTTAAAAGATCTAAATGCCAATACTGTGCTGATTAATACAGTTAGCTGTATTCCCACTACTTAAACTCTATCTTACATACAAGTGTTTTCTTTTTGAAGGGTATTTCTTAGATTTTTTGTGGGGCAGAGGAAGGATAGACTTTTACTTGAACACTTGACTTCCCTTGTTTGAGATGGTTTCACTTGTAGCTCTTTACCTTTCTGATGCTGCTTTTGGTATTACTAGGATCACATTTCTTTCTTGCTCCTGCTCTGTGTGTCTTATCTTTAGAGATTGCTGTGTCCTTGAAGAGTGTTAACTCATTAGTCGCTTCTAGAGTGATGCATCTGACTTTTTTGGAGAACTCAAATCTGATGGATTGCTCCCTGGATGACCTTGTTTCACTGTTCACTCCTTTGATACTGGGGAGAGCATTTTGTGTCCAGCCAAGGAAAAGTCGCTCAGTGTTCCTGGCCCCTGTGGTTGTTACCCAGACGTCTCTCCAAGTCCTGTGCAAAGTTGAATGGTCTATGAGACATAAATAGTTAAGATGCTACAAAATGTTAGTGAGGACTGGAAAAAATGGTGATTAAAACCCACACTGAATACATTCCAGAGACTGCAAAGAGCGCCTTAGGGCTCTACTGCTTTTTCTGTATAGCTTATCTTCACAAACTACCAGATTTTCCTTGCTCATTTTTTCTTCGCCTCCTTTGCCTCATCAGGGAGTCTCTTTGACTTGGTGGCCCCCACCCTGCCTGGCGGGGATCAGTGGCAAACAGCAGCTCCGTGCCTGGCCATAGACTACTTGCAACCGCAGAGGAAAAGCTACTTGAGGTGGAAACCTCCTAACGTGCATTTAACCACAACGCACATCTGTGTGTTGCAACCAACGAAGCAGACACTGCAAATGGGTTGTAATGATTTATATCATGCCACGCTCTTGTGAGGCAACTGTGGGTGGAGGTGGAAGCGCACAGACAGGCCAGTGCCATTAGAAGGCCTTAATAAATATTAATGTGAGCAGGTGCTTCTCTGTTAAGAAGAAGTGAGTGGGGTGTACCCTGACAGCTGTGCACAAATGAAGCCCTTCCATTTGCTGTGATGGTGCAAGGGCCCTGAGTTACAGTCAGGGAGAGGACATGCCAGTGCCGTGGCACACAGGTTGTTTCCACTGAGGACTCTGGCCCTGACGCAGCCAGACCAGGGGATGCAACAAGGCTTTAACACTACCCTGAGAAGTGGCGTTGTTTATAATTTTATCTTTTGGATATTTTTATAGGTGAGCTTTGATGTGATAGGATATCATATAGTAAACATCAGGACAGGATGCTTTGCCCTAATGCGTAGCTTTTACACCAGAGTTTTGCAATCTGCAATCAATTACTTTTTGCAATCAAGAGGATACACTATGCACAAACGTAAGTTATTCCATAGCTCCACATTTCTTTTTTTATATTCTTTTAGACTTTGATCATTTAGAAAATAATGAATAACTTATTTTATTTTTCAGCTTACTTTTTCTTTGTAATTTTTAACAAACTTGTTCTACATGCAAATTGGAATTCAGTTAAAATGCAGAAAACCTGCACTGTAAGGTTTTTTTTGTATTAGCTAAATGCAGTTATTTTTTGTGGTGCATACAATGACAATTTTAAAAAATATAATCAAGCATGTTTTTATTGAAAAATATGTGGGTTTTTTGGTATTATTTCTAGATAATAGCCTGATTATTTTTGATCAACCTGTTCTTTAGAATAATTGGATCTCAGTTTTCCCCAACCTTTCCTTTTTCACATATTAGAATAGTGTTTTCTTAATTCTGAATGAACTCGTTAGATGGATTTTTATTGAACTAAATTAAACTGAATAAACCAGTAGAGCGCAGAATTTTCAGATGACTTCTAAATCATAGTCTCTGCAGAAGAAACTTCTATACAAGCTGCTTCATTTCTTAAAAGAATTCTTACTGCTGGTATCTGTGTCTCCTGGAGTGACTTCCTCTGAGTCAGTGATTTAACTTTTACATCTTTTTTGGATATCTTTTTTGGGCCAATCCATTTTCACAGCACAGTGTCCTGCTGCTCGGTTTTGGTGGGTGTTAGGTCCAGGTACGTGCCCATGTATCATGTCTCAGGGCTTAGTAGCATTTTCTTTTTGAGACATGCTGTAGACTGTATAAAGTCACACCTAATGGGTGGGCTGTGTCACTCATAATTTAGTCAGATAATACTTTATTCTTGGGTCATCTATTGCAATAATATTTATAAGGGAGGCAGAACCTGGCCCTAATGGTAGCTGAAGTGATATCAAAAGGACATGGATGTGCTCATATTTCAAGTGTCCGATACTTGAGGATTGCTTTCCAAAAACTGAAATATTAAATTATTCCATGAAATTCTATCCATAACTGAATCCATGTTCAAGCACTCCTAGACCCGTAATGATTAACTGGGTATTATTTGACAGCATTCCCAGTACTATTTTTGACATGGAATAGGCAGGAATTGATTTTTGCATGAGGTGAATGTTTTGTTGTTGTAGTTGATTTAGGAAGAAATAAACATCAATTTTTTTAGATCTATAGATGTTCACTAGGAAATACAGCCAGTAACTCTGGTAGGATTTCTGTGCTAAATACAAGTATAATCTGAATTTTACGTACATTAAAAAAAAAATAAGTACAGAATTCTAATTATTTACTTTTAAGGGGTGTAGAACTAAGATTTGTTTATACATTGGGAAGTCAAATATAAAATAAGGATTTAACATGCAAAATAAAAATGTGTAAATATATTGTTTTGGATTTAGTAGAGAGATGTTATTAAATTATTCAATCCTTCATGTGATGTTTAGATAAAGTCTCATTTTCTACTATGCAGCAGATCTCATTAAAAAGGAAGAAAACCTCTTTAATGATTAAACCATCCTCTAATTCTGAGCAAATCCCTAAGAATGTTTTAAGGATAGAAAATTCTTAAATCGCTGGATTTGTATCCTAATTAAATCTCTTGACAGTTCGCTGCGTTATGTGCAGCAATGGCTCTATGCGGTGCTGCAGGTGGAGCTCAGCTTTTCACAGTTCTCCTTTTTCTGAAAAATAAGGCTCAGATTTTCTGTTTTGTTCTGTATGCCAAGGAGCTCGATTTCCAAGTGATCCAAGCTCAATTATTCCTTCAAGATATATATATATATATATATATAAATATACAAATATGTTTCTCTTTCCTTGGCTGCCAAATGGGGCTGTCTAAGGGAGGAGTGGATGTTGCTAGTAATGCAGTGAATTAGGAGGAGTGGCTCCATTTCTGAAGTTGTCTTAAGAATGAAGTATGGGATTTGACTGATAGATTTTTAACTATAAATGGATTAATTAGAGTGTGACTGGGGTCATGTATAAAAAAGGAGCAAGCTAATTAAGTCTGAGCAGTCCTCCAAATGCCTTTTGTACTGGTGACTGGAGATCAAAGGCTAGAGCAGGATTTTAAAGATTATATTTCTTAAAATGAATAAATGAACCTTATTCAAGGGTGGACGGGGTGTTCTTTTCAGAGGAATATAGGCAATGCAGCATATTTTCCACCTGGTTAACGTGCTTGGAAGTGACTGGTTTTTAATTGATGCATGAGTATGTAGATACATTGTGCTGCCATGCATTATAGCAGAGTAGATTTGTACTTTTGCACTTTCATGCTTAATTTAAATACAGGGATTTTCATTCAGTGCCCAGGGCTTAGATTCTGGGGTCTGTGGCAATAGTGTTCGCTACAGTTAGAGTGTGTTTCTCCAGTCTGGCCTGCTCAGAGGACACGTGTACCTGCACAAATCCAGGAGCTGCATATGCCTGAGGGAATTGCTCTTCCCTTTTTCAAGGAATACAGGCAGGTATTCTGCTATTCCCTGTCCTGCTTTTCGCTGTCTGTTTATTCCTCTTTCTCCCTGCCACTGCGCCAGATGGAGGTGCTACACAATACGTAGCAGGATTTGTGTTTTATGGTGTTTTAGCAGGGCCTAGAGATGTTCTTGCATGCCTTTGTGAGGTCAGTAAGGACAAACTACACCCATACCTCCCAAAGCACTCACATTTTGAAAACTTTGGCTTCAAGATAATAGTTATACGTGATAAAAAGCATTTCCCATGAAATGTTGAATGTCTGCAGGTGGCTGAACCTGAGAGGGGCTGAGAGCCCTAAGCGCAGAAGGAGCTGTGGATGGTGGTGTGGATTAGGATGCTAAAGTTGCACCCTCCTGGTTTTTTCTTTAAAATTCCATGGTTATGGTTAAATAGAAAATATGTTTTCCCTCAGCACAAAGAGCCAAACCCAGATAAAATCTCTTATGAGTCAAGAGTCAGTAGCAGTTTGGAATGGAAGGACAGTTGTACACATCCCTGAAAGCTGATTCTCTAGGTGAACAGTCACATTTGAACCTACTTATTATGGTTTTCATATGTTGTGCTTGGAGATGGTTTTGAACAGTTTTTTTTTTTTTTTAACTGATTGATCCACAGCTCAGATGTTAACTTTGGGTTTTCCACAGCATGTTATGTTGAACTTCCCTGTGTTGAGGCTGAGGGAAACTTTTCTTCTAGCTTTGTCTATAAAAGGGCAAGAATGGAGCTACTCATTTTTGAAGCTCCATTCTAAAGTTAGAGCTATTTCCATTCACATTTCCATTCAATTTCAATACAGTAGTTTTCATTAGGTTTATTTAAAGATACACTGGTGGATATGGCAGATAGACAGTGTGCTGAGGTCCTGTTATTTGATTTTCTAAGGATGTCTTTGAAGTGCTAACCAGTGTGTAGATACATCACTTACTTCATGAAGCTTTGGGCTTTTCCTGTCACATAGTTCAGCAACCAAAGAGAGTCCCTGGCTAACACCCACGTGAATGGGTGCAAACTCTCCTGCTGAGGATGTTGACAAGCTGGACAGCCGATGAGATCTATAAGTTGGTGATGCTGGCAGTGGTATCAGACACATGTAGTCTGATGCACACAGACTTGTGAATGGAACTGAAGGAGTGTCTTCCCACCCCAGGTGGCTAGAGATGGAGGACTGTTGTGCAGTTTGAGAGTTATTTGCAACATCCTTATGGCTTCTTGTGCATGACAGGACAACATATTTTAGTCTGTAATGCTCTTACAGGAATTTAAGTTTTCAGTGACAGCATCCATCACTTGATGGATGCTTCAGAAGAGGTTTTATTGACCTTTCATCTTTTTCCTTTTTTTCTGCTTTGTTTTATTTTTGGAAAACCCTGCCTGGGATAATCCGCTGTAGAACTGTACAGTTTCAGGAATGAGACACCATGCTCTAGCCTCAGTTGGAGGCTACCAGTGTGCTTTGAAGGATCCTCTATCGCCAGATAGCAAGTTAGGGAGATCTGAAATATTTAGTTCTTCAGCATTTTCCCACTTTGTGCAGTGATCTGCAGTTGGCATGAGTTGCTGTTTGATGTCTTTTGTATCAGCTTAAGTCCAGATGTGACACCCCCTTGCTTTCTGTGGATGGCCTCCTGAATCCAAGGGAGCCCTGCTGGGTGCCGATGAGAAGGGTGGAGTCCCTGTCCTGCTGAGACCAAGACACAGACTTGCAGCAGGTGAAGAGTGCATTTTCTTGAGCATGGCCTACTCTATGCTTGGTTGTCAGTGTGGTTAGAGAAAATCTCTCCCCTTCCCTGCTTATAAATGAATGCTTTGAGGAATACCTCTGAGGTAATTAGTGTGTCATCTCATAGGTAACAAGGCAAAACATAGTAGAGCACAGATTTTGGCACCCCTGCTCCCAGCACCGCACACCTCTGTTTCGTGTGCCTTGGCTCTCCGAGCAAGGCTGTGCCGTGCAGGGGAGAGCTGTGTCAGGCACACAGTGACCCTCTGCCCCAGCAAACGCACAGGCCAGGGCCTCGGAGCTCTCGGATTTACTAACCTTCTCACAGGGATTTCTCATCTGTAAGAGTCTAAAATTCCCTTTAGTCTGTCTGGGTGAAATTCACCCCAGAGCAGTTGCACCCGGCTTGGTGTGTAGTTTGAAGTCTCACTTGGGCTGCTCAGAGGGAGCTTGAGCTAACTCTGCTCAGGGCATGAACCCGAGTGGCCTCATCCAGATGGGTCTTGGAAAAATGCACTTGATCTAGTGCAACACAACTGTTCTTCTCCGTCTATTTCATTCCCCACTGCCTTATGTTTTAGTCTGTAGCATTTTAGGGTGCTTTTTAAAACATACTAAATAATAGAAAGGCCCTTAGAGTATACAAATCAATAGCAGAACTCATAAACAGACTTGAAAAAAGTCCTAAAAAGCCCAGAATCTGAGGACAAATCTATGTACAAAGAAGTGTAAGCATTACCTCGTGTATCTTGCCCAAGCCACTCAAACAGCTTTCCTATATCTGCAAGTAGTTCTTATTTGGAAGACAGATGACTATCAGCCAGTGTTTCTGCTATATCTGTCTTCCTCAGGGCTTAATTAAATGAGATGATGCCTGACAACTGTTTTTATTTCCAAATAAAAATTGCTAAAAAACATATTAAGGGCATGGGAAGAAATCTGTTGAGGTGGTTGTGGGATTTCTTAAGCCCGTTCATAGAGATTTAAACTGCATTATTTAGAGGGAAACGGCATGCAACCAACTCCCTGTACTATGGAACATTATTACTGTATATAATAGAAATTAAAATGCTGTTGGTTACGCAGTTTATGATCACAGTTCCTCCAAGACCAATAGCTGTTTTGCCTGGATCAGGAGGTGAGCAACAGCCCTACAGTCAGTGTCCAGACCGTGCAAATATGTTTGGGTGACAGAAGGCTGCTTGTTACCCCCTTGCTGCCTTTGTGACTGTTAGTGTCCTGGGGAGCAGGTCTAGTGTGGGGATTCATACCCGGGTACAGACCATGAGCAAATCCATTATAAAACTGGGGTGAGACCTTTGTTCTCTGCAGAGATGTTCAGTGGAAGTGCATTAGGGATATTGAAATTATTGGATTTTATAATGGCAAGGGTAGTTCATTTCTGTGTAAAAGTACAGCAGCACTCAGCCCCTAGAATCAACTCTATCACTCACATTTTAATCAGTCAGTAGCTGAAGAAAGTCATGCAGCAGATGCAAAGGCACCTTCACCTGGAGTGTGGATATCTAGCATGCTCCATTGAGGAAGCCAGGACAGCACTCAGCGAGTTCATGTCTTGAAGAAAACCAAAATATATCACAAATAAGGCAAAAGCTGAACCAAGTTTGCTTCAATCAGGCCCAAGGGGAAAAGTCTCTTTCTTGGAAGAGTATCTCTCCAATAATTATCTTTATTACCTGCTAGCAGTGTTGTATTTCCTATATGCAGACTAGCAATCTGGCACATTCATCACATGTATATATATGTATATATGTATGTGCAAACACGTGCATATATTTATATAAACACATGCTCAGTTTTCTCTAGCTAACCCCCAGAACTCCTGAGTTTTACAAGTGGCGTATGCTCTACAGTTATAACACAAGTTGTGGTATTTTTTCTCTTTGGGTGAGTTTCTAAGTGGTGCTTTCTCTGTCTCCTCTGAGCTGTATTGATGGCTGTGACCTCACTAAAACAGGTTATGAACAACAACCTGGATTTGCTGTACGGCAGGTAAGCAAAGCAAGCTGATACTGTTGCATGGAAGATGAAACTGTTATTGCAGAGCACTCTGGGCTACAGCTTCTTAAGCACTGAGTCTTTCTTGTGGTTTTGAACTTTCTAAATGAATTTGAGGTACAAAAGAATGTTGGCTATACCTGCAATCTGTAGCCACAAGAAATTAGTAAGAAATGCAAGTATTCAGCTTGAGTTTTGCTACTTAACAACTAGTAAATGGGGCTGCCCTCATTATGCAGGAAGCAAAAATGCACCTGCAGAAATTCAAAATTTAGCCCCATATGAAGTGCAAGCTGCAATTAAAGCTAGTGCGAAAGATCCTCCCAGTGACTGGGCACAAATGTGGAACTTAAGTCAGAGAATTGCTCCTACATGTGTTGTGGCCATTTGGTCTTTCACAGGAATAAAATTTAATAAGAATGGGTTTATTATTAACTCATAAAGCCAACCAACCTTTTCAAGTGGAGTACATCTTTGATGGGTTATTTTTCCTTGCTGGAATGAAATCCCTCTGAAAACAGTAACATGTTTAAGGGGTCCTTTGGGAGAGAGAGGTTGATGCAACTAGATTGCCTTCTGGTGTTTGTCGTTGGGCTGTAAATAAGCTCAGATGTCTCCTCTGGGGTGTTTTGTGTATCTATCTGTCTGGGAAGAGGTTTATTCTTAGGACACCACCTATACTTATAGTACTGCCTCTGGATCTAGAAGTGGTAGTTTTACTTATGGAATCTGCCTTTGGAAACCGCAGATGTAGAGTTACGCTGTCCATTTTTAGAGTTACTTGGGTGTGAACATCCCAGTGGCCAAAAAGAAGAAGAAGGAAAAAAAGGTTACTCTTTCTATACCTGTAAGAATCAGGCACTGATACAGATCCCCATGTCATCTCTAGGGTGACTTCTGTGGTTTTAATGGTCGTTGACTCTTCACCTTCCTCGTCTTTTTCAAAATTCTTTTAGGTCTTCAAACAAAAAGTACTAAAAAGGTAAATAGTGTTTTCCCTCCTGCATGTAGTGTAGTGATTTTGTGATTTTTTTTTTTTTTTCTGCTTAGTGACTAGAGGATTGGTTCTGTAATGTTTGGTAGAAAAGCATCATAATCTGTTCCTGTCTGCATGAAAATATAAACAACTTAAGTTAAAAAAATAAATAAAACCCACAAATAACCTTTGCTGTGAATCATCAAAGGTGTTAGTGAATAAAGCACATAATGTGTTGACTCTGCGTTTGTAAGTGCTACAACTCCAGCAATAGTTTTGTTATAAAGGTTGACCCATCTCTGTGTGGTGAAGTGTTTATGGAATTGTAGCAGTCCCCTGAGTAAGGATTGCATGGGATCAGCAGCTTAAATTACCTGGAGATATAAAGATTAAAAAAAAAAAGAGAAAGGTCAGGGTTTACAGTAGCTGAATTAGATTTATAGTCTGATGATACAAGATTGCTTGTCCCAGATTTGGATCAGTTGCCTATTTGGGAAGGTATTTTTGGGCTGTACATGGTTTTACTGTTACGGTAGACGCAGCAAACAATCATAAAGCAAATGTGACGAAAGGAATCAAATACACAATGCCATTTAGGACAGAGAGCTGTCATCCCCAAGCTTGTGCATGCCAACTTTGGTTGCAATATTTTCATTTATGTCTTGCTGTGCTCTTTCCTGCTCAACCGCTTGGACGTTTCCATCTCCTTGCAGCAAAACTCCATAGTGAAGAACCTAAAGATGAAGGTCTGGGTTTGGTGGTCCTGTCCTCCGTTTATCCTTTGCAGGGTGGCGTTCCTTGGTATATTCATCATCTGGTTACTCATTATGTTAAAGCTGGGTAAATGTTCAGACTGCTG